>VZRX01020341.1:105235-167306 GCA_013398075.1 Notiomystis cincta
CCCGGGGGGGGCCCCGGGCCGGGCCCCGGCCCCCGACCCCTCCCGGGCCGCCCCTCGGCCCCTCAGCGCCCGCCTCACCTCGGTCACTGCCGCGCTCTGCCCTTCGCCTCTGCCCTCCCACAAGATGGCGGCCGCGGGCGCCGCGCGCAGCCTCGCCCGCGCCGATTGGCTGCGGCCCCCGGGGCGCGGCCTGGCCCCGCCCCTCCCCGCTGGGTGTGTGAGGAGAGGCTCCGCCCCTTCCGGCCGCACTCTGCTTTCCGCCCTTTGCCCTCCGCCCCCCGCGCCGCTTCCGCCCGGCGCGCCGCGTGCGCGTCCCCGTCCCGGGAACCGACCGATCCCGGGAACTCTCCCCATCCCGGGAACTCTCCTCATCCGGGAACCGACCGATCCCGCGCGTCCCCCGGCAGCGGCCCCGCCAGGTGAGGTGCCAGCCGTGCCCGCTCTGTGGCCGGCCGTGGGAACTCTGTGTTGCTTAGCGAGCCCTGATGTGAGGCGTGCCTTGATGGGCTTTCGCTTTATCATGTGCTGTCCATTTAAAAAGTTTTATATGTCTAACAGGTTTGCCTCAGGTTTGACAACATAGGGTTTCAGCGCTATTTTTTGTAGGGGTAGTGTTGGCTAATAATAAGCAATGGTGTAAGTAATAGTATAAGTACAAAAAGCCATAATAATATAGTACTAGCAACGCCTTTTATTTATTATTATTATTCGTTATTAGTAGTAACAAGTGAATCGTGGCCTAATAAGCAAGGTATTGTTTACTTATCGAAATAGTAAGGTTAAACACCTATTTTATGTATTTGTGGCTTAGGCAAAGAGGTAGCAAGTTATCTTAATCATAAGTAATTAATTCATAAGTAGCATTCAAAAAGTAAAAATGCAGGCCAAGAGTACGTAGTGTTTTGCTCACAGCTTTCTCCTTGATGACTGAAGCTGGTAAATTCAGCCACTGAATATAATAAAGACTGATTTAGGAAACTTATGATTAAAGCAGTTTTATGAATATATATGTGGTGCATCTAAGTGCTTTAAAAATTAATGCTGTAATACTTCAGTGGAACTGTGCTGCAGTAGAAAGTGTTATGGATGTGCATATTTAGATGGATCATTGCAAGACTTCATTGTAGTCACGTTTTAAATCCACTTGGATGTGAGTTTCTGTTTTGTCACTGGCTAACCAGAGTCTTTCTTTCTTTGAGGGTAGATCCCTCTTATGTCACCTCAGTATTTGTGAGGAACAAGCACAACAGCTGTACATTTCATTTCTGCTTTGCCATTTGTCCCAGAGCAGTGCCAGCATGGCAGCCATGGAAGAAAACTTTCCTCGAGGGGGCACCCAGAAGAAGCCTGCAGAGGGAAAAGCACCCAAGCCGAAGTTAGAGCGGGACAATTTGTTTGATGTACGTTGTCTGCGTGCTCTTGGTAACTTCTCAGAGCTCTTCCTCTGTTAGAATTCGACTGTAACCCTTTCTGCCTGTTACTTGTGCAGTGAACCACAGGAGAGACTCCCAGAAATAGCTGTCTGCTGACATCCACCACCCTCCTGACCTGTGAAAGGTCCCTCATGTCTGATGTGTGTTGAATATGATGGCGTAGAAACTTCAGTCAAAATTACTGATCAGGCTTTTAAACTTTACACAAGCATCTTATCCCAAGGTGCTGCATTGTGGGCCTGGTGTTACTGGATACAGGCTAAGTTTGGTTTTTCTGTTAGTAGAGTGTGGTGCAGATCTCCTGCACCACTCTTTTCCATTCTCAAGATTCAGCTTTGTAAATGATCAGCCCAAAGGAGATACTTTGGAAGACTTGCATGTAGAGAGACAACAGTTAACAAGATGCTTCTCTTTTTTCCTATAAA
This sequence comes from Notiomystis cincta, assembly GCA_013398075.1. Classification (NCBI taxonomy): domain Eukaryota; kingdom Metazoa; phylum Chordata; class Aves; order Passeriformes; family Notiomystidae; genus Notiomystis; species Notiomystis cincta. The sequence continues at coordinate 107,094 of VZRX01020341.1, forward strand.
TCAGTATTTTATTCATGGCAGCAGAGCTCTGTCATAGTGCAGAGTTTGTTTCTTTATCCACTGCTGGTTTTTAAGCTTCTATGCTCACAATCTGCTTTAGGTTCAACATGAAGAAAAATCCCAGAAAAGAAAAAGGAGCCAGAAGGATCAAGGAAAGCAGAAAAGGTTCAAGGCAGACAAAACAGCTACTGCTAAAGAGACTGTTATAAATATTGGACCACTCACATTTGAGGTTGGTGCATAAATGTTTGATTTTGTGTGCCTCCCTTCTCTGGACTACTTAAAAATGGCATTTTTTTCCTCCCTAAACCAGTCAAATATATCCATGATCCAGTACAAAACTTAACTGCTTACGCCCCTGTTATCACCAGCTTGCCAAGATATCAGTGGTGTGCTCTTCTTCTGCCTTCCCAGGCTCTCAGTGAGGGGATGCTGCTCCTTGGCTGTATCAGAGAGGTCACTGACTACGAGCTCGCCATCAGTTTGCCCAACGGCCTCTCTGGATTTGTGCCGGTCACACAGATCAGCGATGCCTACAGCAAACTGCTGACCAAGCAGGTGGCCCAGGGAGAGCTCATGGAGGTGAGACCTGGGACTGGGGCTGTGGTTTGTGCTTGGAGCTAGGGAATGTTGTTAGTACCTCAGAACCAACCCTGAGGTCTTGCTCAGGAGCCTGACATTGACTAACCTTGGTTTGGAACTGGATTTTCCAAGAAAACTTTGCAATTTCCTGATAATGGCTGACTGCTAGAAAAAAACAGGATGAAATAATGAGTTAACCTGCCTCTCTGGTATCAGTGGTGCCCAGATTTTCCCAGGGTGTTGTGGAATGTGGGATTAGCACTACCCCTTGGCTGGTGGTGTTTTTCCCTGCTGAAGGGGGAGGCTAGATTAGGGTCACTGTTGGCTCTGCAGATGTTTCCTCAGCTGCAGTCTCCTGACTCTAGCCCACACAGTGTTTTTAAGCAGAGCCTCTGAGTCTTGCTGACATGACAGTGTCATCCCTGCCTCTCTACTGAGATCCTGGTGTTTGTGGCATTTCCTGCCTGTTATTGTAGGGTTGACAGAGACACAGGCCTTTCCTATGGGATTTTGTTTTCAAAAGCTGCTTCAGTAACAAATGCTGGCCTTATGTTTTTTAGTATTGTAAAAATGGTATGTTTCCCTGTTGATCATCTTGCTGGGCAGGAGCTGAGTTCTCTCCCAGACATGTACTCTCCAGGGACACTGGTCAGGTGCATCGTGACCAGCATTGAGAAAAGTGACGATGGACGGCGCAGTGTCAAGTTATCGATTGACCCCAGGAAGGTCAACAAGGGCCTGAACTCTACAGCACTAGCAGCAGGCATGGTAGGTTTTCTGGGTCTGTCACAGCCTCTCTGGGCTCTTGCATGGTGCATGGAGAAACATTTCAGTTTGTCCTTACATGGGATCAGAGCTACTCCCACCACGGAAGAGACCTTTGAGGAAAGGATGGTTTTAGTTCTTGTCTCCAAGTTGTCATTCATGAAATAAATTCACCTTATTCTGTTTCAATATGGCAAAGCTATTTAATGATTTCTTTCTGAGTAGGTTTCTTTTTAATTTCTACAGAGAGTAATACATAACATGGCTTGCAGAGGTGCTTGGTTGTTTATGTTTTCTGTTTTCAGCTGTATGACTGTACGCACCTGCTATTTTTGAGCATCTCAATTCTTTTCCTGCTAGTTTGTGAGCTCCTTATATACATAACTGGATAAAGGTAGAGTTAAGACCTCACTGGTAGATGAGCTGTGTAATAAGAAAGAATGTAGTCTTCTTGCTACTGCTCTGCAAAGATCAGTTCTCTGTCCATACAAAACAAGCGTTTACTTGGGTGGGGAATCTCTTACCATATGTTCATCCTTTGAAAAACCCAGCTGTTTCATTACATTGCTGAGTTGCAATGCTTCCCTCCCAAAAGGTGCTCTCTGGCTCTGTGTTGAGTGTGGAAGACCATGGCTACCTCATAGATATTGGTGTCACTGGTACTCATGCTTTCCTGCCTCATCAGAAAGCCAAAAATTACATCAAAGCAGTCAAGAAAGGTAAGAAGTAATGCGGGAGGATCTGCTGGGTTAAAACAGAGGTGGAGAATTACAGGGATTAGAATTTATTATATCTGTGGTGTTAGTGCACCTTGGTGGGATTTGGTCAAGGTAGAGTCTTTGCAGGTTGTTGCAAACAGCAGTTTTGTGGCTGATCTGCAACAGGCCTTTGTGTTTCAGCCTTTGTGTTCCAAGCCCTGCTGGCAGTAGACTTCACTTAGATTGAGAGTGAACTCTGAAAGCATTGGAAAGAGTGGGAGGAAATCCTGAGTGTTCCTGGTAGAGGTTTTATGCTGTGACTTGTCTTTGTAGGGCCTGAGCTGCAAATAGGCCAGAACCTGAACTGCCTCGTTGTGGAAGTGAAGAACGAGGGCAGGGTGGTCTGTTTGTCCATTGATCGCTCAGAGGTGGCTGCATCCATTGCCACAGAGCAACAGAACTGGACACTCTCGAATTTATTGCCAGGGCTGGTGGTGAAAGCTCGAGTGCAGAAGGTAAGCTCTGGTTTGGGTTTCTTTTGTTGGGTTGGTTTCTTCTGAGCATTGTTGAAGGCAGGAGACAGGTGAAGCAGAGATGGGGGTTTATGCCCTGGAAAATTTCTGGTTGGTCTCAAGTACTTAGCAGTAGCAAACATAATCTGCTAGGCACTCCCTCCACCACGTTCACCTGAGGTCTGATCTCAGTTCTGGCTCTGATGCCCTGAATATAAAGGCTTCAGACTGAAGCTGGTGATGGAGTTTGAAGCAGAACAGGATTCATTTTGTGCTTTCTGGCCTTTACTGGTAAAGTATTCAACAGGATAGCAGTAGTCTTCAGAGTACACACAGCATTATCAAAAAAAGAAAGGATTGTTCTTTCAACAGAGTGTGCAAACCAAAATTTTTAGCAGGTTTTCTGTCTCTTGTGATGTGCTTGTTGATTAACACTGACAGTGCCATTTTTTGAAATGTGTGAATTGCTCTCTGTGCTGCATGAAAACCGAGTGCAGAAATTTTTTTGGCATCTTTTTGTTCCCCTTCCTAGGTGGTCCCACTTGGGATGAAACTGACATTTCTGTCATACTTCAGTGGCATTGTGGATTTCATGCACATGGACCCAGAGAAATCCACGAGCTATTTTCCAGATCAAGGGGTAAGGAGGTCATGACTGGAGTTGTTACGCTGCTTACAACGTCTTTTATCTTCTCCAACACTTCTGTGGAATTAGCTCTGAAATCTTAAGGCTGATAGCTTTCTTTCATGTCTTTTACTCGAATTACTATTTTGGCTGCTTTAAAGCTGTAAAGAGCAAAGCCATTCCTGGAAGACTTATTTGGGAAGCCTGGATATTTGCAAGGGATAGAAACATGACTTCTGTGGTCATGTTCCCCTCCCTACATTGATACCAGCCTAGTCTGTAAACAACAGACAAAAGCAAAAATCCCTCCTTGATGAAGTTCTTAGAAGCGAGTGACGTCTTAGTAGCAATACTGGGAAATGCTTGTACACGGGCAGAGTTCAGGTACCAAGCAGAGTTGTCTACAAGCATGAGTGAGGTGCCTCTGTCCTTGTTTTTGTAACGAGCTCCCTGTGTTGCCAGGTGAAGGCCTGTGTGCTGTCTGTGCACCCCACGTCGAGGGCGGTGCGGCTCACGCTGCTCTCGTCCTTCCTGCACCCTGGGGGAGCCCCGCGCCAGCTCCCCGGCCAGCGCCTGGGGGCCGTGCTGGAGGAGGCCACGGTGAAAGCCTTCTACAAGCACTTTGGGGCTGTCCTTGAGCTCGATGATGGCACTCTTGCGTTTGCACGGGTGAGTACCAGGCTGGTGGGGCAAGTCCTCCATGTCTTCTTAGCCTGCTGGGAAAGGGGGCTAGGAGGGTGTTTTATTTTTTGCCTTTGTCTTCTTTGTGAGACAATACACAAAGACAGTGTACACAGGGAGGTGTTGTCAAATGATACATCCCCTCGTTTGAATCGAAATGTAGGAGGGTTGTTGTGGAAGAGCTGGTGAAACCTGCATGAAGAGAATGTTAGAGGAGCACGTTTGTCAGATGCTACCACTTCAACCTAAGGCAGATATCAGTGCTTCCACTTTCCAAACACTCACTTGTAATTCCTCTTATTCTAGTTGAAACATCTTTCAAAAACCAGAAAATCCTTTAAACCTGAGGCATTTAAGGAAGGCTGCAAACATAAATGTCGGATCATTGACTACAGCCTGATGGATGAGATGTGTGTTGTATCTCTGAAACAGTGAGTATGATAGACTCTTCCAGAAAACTGGCTGAAGAATTAGAAAGGTGTTTGAGAGTGGAAAATATTACACTGCTTTGCTGGACTGGAACTTGCCATTTGAGGTTTTTGACTTGTATCTATCTATCTTGTTGGGGCACATTAGGTTGTCTGGGCAGCCTGCACATATTCCCCATACTCTATGGAATTGGGACACCATCAATGCTGTTGGTGAGCACAAGGAGGCTAAATTAGTTCTGCCACGATTGTGTCAGAAGACCATGGCTCAGCAAGACATTGAGCCTTTATCTTCCAGCTCATTTTTATTATAAACTCCCTGTTAGTACTTCCAACTTTGTGGCTTTAAGCAAAGCAAATGATGGGGCCGTAACTGTGTGACTGTCACCTGGAATGGAGCCTGGTAAACCTCCTTGAACTTTATGTCACAAGAGCTGTTTTGGGAGATAGGTCAGTTGGAGGAAAACACAGCTCTGGAGTTGTAGAACACTGAGGAGCGTGTGGAAGAATGGGTATTTTGGACAAGTCAGAGATGGGACTGTCTAATCTTATCCTGGATTTCCCTCAAGATGACTGATTGATCTTCTCTTTGTGTCTCTTCCCTAGTCAGGTTATTGAAGCACGGTTTCTGCAATACCAGGATATCCACACAGGTGATGTGGTGCAGGTGAGCTTCTGAAGGACTCAGACATGTTATACTTAAAACACTGATTTAGCCAATGTGCACTCATTCTACCTAAAATGTATGTCCAACTTCTGATGCAGACTAGTGAGATGAAAATGAGAAAAACCTTGTCTTGCAGAACCTGATTAATGGAATGCAATACTCTTCCCATTTTGTTCATGTTTTTATTCATGATGTGGCAAAGGCAATCAAATTTTGTCTATGGTCAGTCATTTATTTGTGGCCATGAATACATTTTTAGAAATGGAGTGGAGGAAACTAAAACTTTCCTTGCAGTCAAAGTAAAAGTTTATGTATGAACCATCACAATGAGCTGATGGGCAGAAAGTTACTCATTATGGTTGTTATTATGGCTGTATTGGATATGTCTCTGGAAACAGTTCTAGTTTGCTGGTGTCAGTAGGGGTTTTGCAGATGTAGTCTATGCTTGAAGAAAAGAGCCTGTACAACAACCTTATGAAGTATATAAAAGTTAACAGGTCAGATTAGTTGGGTGGAGTGTAGGTTGGTCTAGGATTATTTCTTTTTTGAGGATGATCGTAGATGTTGTAGTGTTTTGGCTGTTTCCTATCTCAGCACAGTCTGTTTTTTATGCTGAATTTACCAATTCTTTCCCCTATTTTGGGTTCTAGGGCAAAGTAGTCTCTCTAAAATCCATTGGGATGCAGGTGAAAGTGGCTGATGGGATTAGAGGACTTGTGCCATCCCTCCATCTCTCTGATGTGATCCTGAAGCAGCCTGAGAAGAAGTACAGCATAGGAGATGAAGTCAAGTGTCGGGTGAGAGCTGCCAGACAGGGTCTTCAGCTGCTTTGCACTCTTCTCTTTTGAGTATTTAGCAGCTGGATTGATCAGGCAAGGGCAGACATGCTTTTTGAACCTGTTTATACTCCATTCTTGTAGGTGTTAGAGTGCAATCCTGGAGGAAAAAAGCTGATCCTTACTCTAAAGAAAAGTCTCGTCCAATCGAAGCTTCCAGTCCTCTCAAATTATGAAGATGCAAAACCAGGCCTTATCACACATGGCTTTGTAGTGTGTGCAAGGGAGTTTGGCTGCATTGTGAAGTTCTACAATGATGTCAAAGGTCTGGTACCCAAGAATGAGCTGAGCTCAGAACCCATATCTTGTCCAGATAAAGTCTTCTATGAAGGCCAGGTAATTAATGTACCTCTGCTGTGCCATGTATTTGAATGTGAAAGAGAAATCTGCAGTTGAGTTGGCTTCAATGTGGATTTTCCCGAAGGAACCAGCTACACCAGGAGATGTTTATGTACTTTCACTTTATTACTTAGTTGTGCTCCATTTAAGCAGGGTAGGCTGTGAAAAGGACAGCTCTTCTTTGGGTATGTCAGACTTGCCTTTGTTTCTAGGCTCTCTCTGTTCTGCAGGAGAACATGGTCACATGGTATGTGACTTAGATCTCAGTAGAAATCTGGAGTTTGAGGCTGTTGTTTCTCCTAAGGAAGTTAAAACTCTTACCTACAGAATCAAAAGGATGATGTTTTCTGCCTCAGTGTTACTCTGGTTATCCTGTTGGTTTCAAATTACAGGCACTGTAGGAACTGTGTTATTCACAGTTCTGGTTTACAGAGGTTTCAACCTTCTTAATTATTTTTTTCTGGTGCTTTTCTTTGTCTTTAATCCCGTTGTTTTTTGGCTGGCTTAGGAGAAAGGTAATTTTCTAGTCAGAATATCTGACTGAAGATCTGGAGATCTGGATTTTATTCTCAACTTTGCTACAGACTCACTACATACTTTCACAAGGTCATTTAATGATTATGTACTTCTATTTTCCATCTGTGTGATCAGAAGGACATTTGTCTGTGGTTGAAGCTCTTAGGTTCTAGTCACTGGCCTGCTGTCCTCAGGTGTGAGAGAGAAGTGTACTCTGTATGTCCCTGTCTTGTTTTGTAGGTGGTAGCACACTGAAGAGGAGGGTCAGCTGAATTTAACTTTTGTTTTATACTTTTTTTTTTTGCTGCAGGTTCTTAAAGTAATGGTCTTAAAATGTGAGCCTCAGCAGGAAAGACTCTTGTTGTCCTTCAGATTATCAAGCAAGCCTGGCCCTGAGGAGAAATGGAAATGTACTCCAAAGGAGAAACGTGAAGTGAAATACCAAATAGGAGAGGTATTGAACTCAATGGCTGATTCATTTTTAGCTGATTCATTTTCATACTCATTTTCCATATGATTTGGTATCACTTTGAACAACTTTGCTTCAAGAAAACTGACAGTGATCAGGAACTAGCTAGCATTAAGTGTGCATTTCTTACTGTGTGGTGGATCTCCTGGGTCAAAAATGATATTTTTGTTTTAAGAGGTCAAGATAAAGGAGTCCTAGGAGAGTCCTTCTGGAAGTACCAAGTACTCCTAGGTGGAATCCTCTTTCTTTATTTTCTGGATGCTGCTGATTTTCTTACTCCAAATGCTTTTGCTCCCTGGAAAAAGACAGTTTTAGAGAAATGTTCTGAAATGTTTCCCTGTTTTTGCAATAAACAGTTTCCAACTCCCTGCAGAAATTGCTAATGCAGGAACAGGACAGTTCTAATCTTGATTAGATTACTCCCTTTGCCCTTCAAATGGAAAGTCACAACCAAGAGAATGTTTCCTGCTCTTTATTTCTCTAGGGTCTGAGAATTAGTTTTTATTTTACCCTCAGTGTTGGTATGCTTTTTAGGCTCAGCCCTGTCAATGTGAGAGTTTTTCATGTATAGCTGAGAGTCAACATCAGATCCCCTGCAGCAGCACATCAATTGATACCCTGTGCATCAAAAGAGATGACTTCAAAAACACTTGGAATTTTATATCACTGTACTTGCTCTCTTTTCAGATAGTTGATGTGAAAATCTTAAAGAAGAAAGATAATGGGTTAGAAGTTTCCATCTTAGAAGATGAAGACAATGTGGTAGCCTGGATCCCCACGCTGCACCTCTCTGACTTTGTTGCTACCTCCAAGCTCCTGTGGCACTGTCTTCGAGAGGGAGATGTCCTGCCCAGAGTTATGTACCTAAGTGACAAGGGAGAGCACATTGTATCCTTTGCCATCTCAACAGGGCAGACAAAGTGTGGGGAAGGAGGTGTTTCTCAGGAATCCAGAGTATCTGCAACAAACATAAGATTACAGTAGTTAGTGTGAAGTGGAAGTGCCTGCCAAGCTAGTGATACTCCAGAGTCATTGTAATTTGTGCCAGAAGTGAGGCTTAGCTGGGGCTAGAATCTCTTCAGAACCAGGTTGTGAGCTGACTTGTTTTCCCAACCAGCTTCTGGGCTGTTAATCATATCACAACCTTAGGAAAATTTTTGCTGTTTTTATATCAAAGATACGAACTGAATTGTTAGGAAGTTGATATTTCTGCTGCTGTGAAGCATGCATCTTTAATGCTGAGCAGTTTAAGAGACATGAGTTGCTAAATTTTTGTGTAGGAAGATCAAGACAGAAATTGGAATTTCAGCATTAGTACATCCTGTACTCTCTTACTTGAAGCAAGTGCTTTAGCCCAATGGTTAACAGCACTGAGAGATTTTCTTGGCATCATGCTGCTTTCATTCATGTTTTCCCATTTTTCTTAACTGGTTGTTCAGATCTTGAGTAGAAAGTCTGCAGTGATTTCTGCTGTACAGGAGGAGCAAGTTGTGAGGAGCTTCTCTGAGATCCAGCCTGGCATGCTGTTGACTGGTTATGTGAGGAATGTGATGCCCTTTGGAGTATTTGTGGAGTTCCCTTTTGGTGTGACAGGACTGGCACCTAAAGTGGTAAGCAATGCCTCCAGTTCACTAAGCAGCATGTGTGTGATCAGGCTGCTTGAAACATGATTTTAGCAAAGGTACAATAACAGGGAGGGAACAAGTGGCCTGCAGGCCCTTCATTTGCACAGCATCCTGCTGCAGGGTAAAAGGGTTTAGGTTCGCCTTTTAAATCACTTGCAAAATGAAATGAAGCACTTCATTCAAGTGAGCTTAAGGTTCCACAAGGATTTCATGTGACCTCAGTAATTCATTTTAATTGATGGGTTTTTCTTAGTCTTTGTTAATTTCTCTTATGCATTTTCATGAAGTCTTAAACCCTTCTGAACAGCTCTGTGGGTGGTTGATCAATACCAGCTGTGCTCAGTAATCTTGCCCTCTGTTTCCTTTGCACAGAGCATGAGTGACAAGTTTGTGACAGACACCAAGGACCACTTTGTGGTGGGACAGACTGTGATTGCAAAGGTGATGAGCATTGATGAGGAGAAGCAGCGTGTGCTTCTCAATCTGAAGGTGTCTGAGTGCAGCTCAGGAGATTCTGCTGCAGAGAGCTTTGCCCTCCTGGATCAATATTTCAAGGAGCTGAAAGAAATCAGGGACTTCTTGAGAAGAGGTAAAAGATTGTAAATGTTCTGCTAAAGGATATCAGGTAAAAAAAAAAAAAGGGGCTCTAGAGGAACACAAAGAGAAAAACACTTAAGTAAAAGAAAATTCAAAAAGCAAAGACTTCACTTCCCAAAGCAGTTTTTTAGGAAAAGGATCTGGGTGCAGTGACTGCCATTGACAAGAGGCTTTTTGTAAGTACAGCTGGAACAAGCCAGAGCAACTGCTCTTTTCACTGAAATCTGCTAAGCCTCTTGCATTGATTTTGGGTCAAGTGTTTGTGAAACCCAAACATAGTACTCACATGAGGATGAGTTTGTTCAAATAGATTTACCTACACATATTACAGATCCTCCAGCAAGGGTTTTCTCACATGCTCTTTTTCTAGTGTTTTTATAAATTCTGACTTTATCTTTTTAAGGTTCTTCTCATATCTGGTACTTTTTAATGTTTGTTTCCTGTAATTGTGAAGTGACAGGTCTCTTTTGTGCTTCTAGTATTAATCTATTTTGCTTTCACTTTTTTCCATGTGCAGTGCTGGGTGCCAGTGTTCATATAAGATTGGAAAATATTCCAGTCCAAAATTCCCTCCAAAATTATTAGGTCCTTAATGGCACAAAAGGGTTTCTACTTTGATTAACTCTGAGAATTTTGTATTTCTGCAGATTCAGGAGCCTAGGCTTTGTTTTCCCTTATGACAGCAGATGAATGCTTCATGTACCACTGAGTAAAACTTGTCTTTGTTTTGCACAGAAACAACATAAGTAAAACTGATTTCCCACTTTTTCTTCCCTTTATTTAGGAGAACCCAGGATTTGTGAGTTGGTGCCTGGGAAGGGGGTGCATCTGGTCGTGCAGGATGTGAGGGAGGATGGCTCAGCCCTGTTCAGTGGCAGCTCTGTCACAGGCTTGACTGTGACTGCCACCCGCTACCACTTGGGAGGTGAGGGTCTTTCCAGTGCTCCTGTTGGTTTTCAGCCTTGCACTTTGAAACCTCTCCCAAAATGGATTCTGCTGGTGGGGAACTAATAGGGAGGTCTGATCAGAGTAGGATGGCCTTGAAGAGTAGTTAAGCTTCTCAATGTCCTGCTGACCCATTAGTGTGATTCAGAAAATATGGTATAAACCTCCCTGTGCCTCTGTTAATCCTGTCTCGTATTTTGAGCATCTAGTTTGTGCTCAGAGATCCTTAGATGAACCATACTGTATATAGACAAGTATTAATGGTTTTTTCTTCTTCCTGTAGAAAGACCATACTCCAAGGAATATCTATCTGAAATTGCTGTCAATTTTTATTGAAAAATCAATGACTTTAAAACAGGACTGTAATTTCAGTATTTTCCAATTAAAAAATTAAAGAAAGGTGTCATGTTGTGCAAAACCAAACATATACTTGCTGAAGTAATGAATTAACCAGTGAAAGCAAGATAAACTTGTAACTTCAACAGGAGTAATAACCCCAGCACTTATGTGTCAGAAGAGTTTCTTTTTTTTTTCTCCTTAGCAACAGATAGTCTGAAGATAGTTTTATGCAAATGTTAGGAAAATATTTTTCAAACCCTATATTATCTTGACTTTGTTTTTAGTCAGCCTTGGCTTCATTATTTAAGAGTTGTATCTTCATAAAATCCACTTAGTTTTTCCAAGAAAGATCACACTTTTTTCCTAATCGTCTCTTTTTTTTCTCATTGCCAGTAACATTGGAAGAATCTGTTCTTAAATAGGCTTATTATATGTTTGGTACTAATTTGGTTCAGATACAATAGTAATTAAGCAGTCTTTGGTCTTCAGGAATTAAACCTTTTGTGTTTGTCATGTACCACTATCACAGTTGCTCAGAATTCTTCATTGTTGTCAGGACATAATCTCCTTATTCTCATTTGTAGACAAAAATGTTGCTCCTGGTGAGAAAAGGAAGGCATTGGTTCTTCATGTGGATGCCCTCACATCTGAGGTGCATGTTTCTCTTCGGGAAGAGCTGTTGAAGCAAAGACCCAAGCGAGTGAGTTAGCGTTCACTTTTTGGGTTTGTGTGTTTCTGCTTGTCTGGCAAACTGTAGGTGATTAATAAATTTCAAGGGGGGCTGTTTCCTCTTTTAGAACTGTGGGAGGTTGAGTGGAGGGAATCAAAATCTCAGCAGGAGAAGTCGCTCTACCTGTCCATTTCTGTCTAGCGGCTGCGAGAGAACTCGCAGCACTCTGCGGTGGTGCAGCACATCACAGAGCACTTTGCCGTCGTGTCTCTGCTGGAAACAGCCCAGCTGGCAGCTGTCCCCATCGCCTGCCACGTCAACGACACCTTCCGCTTCGACTCCGAGAAACTGAGGGTGGGACAGACAATCCCTGCGACCTTAAAAGCAGCGAAGGAGAACAGCCACGGAGTCCTGCTAGCAGTACAGGGCCCGGCCAAGAAGAATGTTTTTGTGAGGGTGAGGAACGAATCAGAGACCGTGTTAGAGGAGGTGCTTCCTGCTGTGAAACACTCGCTCTCCCCGGGGGATGTCGTCACCGGCACCGTTAAATCCGTCAAACCAACGCACGTCACTGTGGCGATTGATGACAAGCTGACGGGTTCAATCCACGCGTCCCGGATTCTGGATGAGGTGCCCATAGGCTCTTTTCCAACTTCCACTCTGAAAGCGGGGCAGAAAGTGACTGCTCGAGTCATTGGAGGCAGAGATGTGAATACTCACAGGTGGGGAAACATACATGGTATTGCTTCTGGGGGAGTGCAAAGGGTGAAGCAGTTTGTGTTTCAGTTCAGGTCATCTAGGCCCTCTGTCAACAGATACTGTTACAGCTGCCTTTGCTGGAGTGTTGAAGCCTGAGGAAATCTCCTAAGACATTCTATCCCAGATGCAGCTTTCAGTAAATTAGCTTGCTACCTGTGTCGCTCTATTTATCTTGAGTATAGATTGCAAGAAAAACACATGTCTAAATTCTTAAGATCCAGCAAAACCCTAAATACAGGCCCCAGGGACTAAATTTGCTAAGGTATTTTGATTACCTAAATTGCCACAGAAATAGTAATAGGAAGAACTGGAAGGCTCTGGTACTTTTAGAGGGCTTGCACCTGGGGTTTTTTGCCAGTGCAGAGGTATTAAATTTGGGTGACTGGGACCTGGGGAGATAGTGAGAAACTTTGATCCTTTTCCTCTTCTTTAGGTACCTGCCCATCACCCATCCACATTTCACACAATCCATTCCAGAGCTCAGCATTCGACCCAGGTAAGCGTTGGCCTCTGTCCTGTCTGCTCGTGCTTTACAGACATTGTATCCTTGGATGTCCCGTGCCTTGTACCTCCCATTCATGAAGGAGCTGGCCATGAGCAGGGACCTTCACAGGCATGCAGTGAGGCAAGGTCTCTTACTCTGTCTTTCACACTAACTTGGGTCCTATAGCTGTGCTAAACATCACAGTGCTCTCCTAGCACATGATTTCCTTTGAATGTCCTTTTGACTTCAGGTTCTGCCAGTCTAGACTCTGTCATGTCTGTTCATGTCAGAAAGATCCCACTTATGATCAGGGAAGAATTAAGTCCCTGCTGGAGAATGCAGCTGGAGAGGGGTGAAAGACATTGTCACAGTAGTACTAGCTCACCACATTCCCCTGGGTTTCTAACTTCCATCTTCATCATTAGGACCAGAGCTGTTTTACTGATGTCCTCTTTCTTCTTTTGCAAACAGTGAAAAAGAAGGGGAATTCACAGCAATGCTGAACCATAAGGAAGACAGTTCTCTCAAGACACTTGGACTCTACAATGTTGGGGAGACAGTCACCTGTTTTGTAAAGAAGGTGAGGTCAGAGTTTTCTTAGGAAGTGTGCTGGGGGAGGCAGCAAATGGGGGTGACCTCGGGGGACCTTAACTCAGACCTAACTACTGAATATGGTCTTCATTAACTATGAGAGTGGCCCATAGCAACTGTGGTGTCTTACAGGGAAGGAAAGCAGGGGAAGGAAACAAAAATTTTACATACTTGATAGAGTCAAGCTGACTTGTCCCTTTGACATGCCTATTTGTTGCCAGCAGGCTCTAGTAAAAAGGCCTTTGAGTATGCCACCAGCACAAAGTACACTCACTGCTGGTCCCCTGTGTGCACTTGCCTGTGAACCACAGCAGTGTTATGCTTGTAAGAACAGAATCCAAGCTACCATTTTTGCTTGGTGCAAAAGCCAAGGCTGGAGTAGTTCTTTTTAGCCTTAAAAATTAGTGAAAAATTTCTGCAGGGAAGATTTTTTTTTCCCCCAAGATGTCATGCTGTCTTCTCTGCTTATTTGGTGTCTTTTTAGTATAACATGCTCAAGAATTGGCTGGAGGTAGAAGTTGCCCCCGACATTCGAGGAAGAGTTCCTCACCTGCTGCTGTCTCTGAACACCAAGGTAAGAGGCTATTACTGGTGAGCTATGCAGACTTTTTTTTCTCTGTGCTTGGCCACAAGTAATGACTGCAGATATTTCTGATGTCCATGTGAACTCATCACCCAGTGCTCTGCCCTTTAGGCATTGCTGCCCCTTGCTGACAAGCAAGTACTGTGCCTGTAGCTAGTTTGGCTCAGGATAGCAGAGCCATTGAAGCAGTGCTGAGCTATCAGTCAAGTGCACATCAAAGACGTTTATAGAAAGTGTAAAGGTTCATAGGGGAAAAACTAGTCTGAGTTGTGCAAAGCTCCTTTTCCAGAAATAAGTGTAAACATGTCTTTTATTTCAGGTCTTAAAACATCCAGAAAAGAGCTTTAAAAATGGCCAAGCAATATCAGCTACAGTGACTGGAACAGATGCCACGGAAACAAACCTCTACTTGTCACTCACAGGTATTGTGGAGCCTTAGCAGCAGGACCCCACCACATCTGATGCTTTACTCAGAGTTGGGCCTGCACTGACCCCTCAATTGAAGATGTTACACTCCAGAGCCAAGCTACTGCCCTGTAGAACAGAACTAACCCCTGAGAGCCTGACCTAGATGTAGCAGCATCTAAGACAAGTGAGGTCAGACCTCTAGAATAATGAATCACTTTCCTAGCATCTCAGACTGAAGCCCTTCTCTAAGCCCTTCTGAACATATTCCCTTGTAACCTCAGACATGAGGTGGTACATTTATAAACATTTGTCAGTTATTCTGGGTCTTGGAACTAAGGGACCTTGTCTGGGCTACCAAGGCAAACATTGCTGTGAACAGAGATTGCATAGATTGCACCTTACCGAAGGTTAGTGGGTTTGTTATGTGACTAGGCAACTCAAGTCAGCTACAGTAACATACTACCTCTGTTGCTTCATATTTTCAAGTATTACAAAGCCCCTTCCCTCTTTCATCTCTTCCAGGAATTCAGTCCCTGGAGCAGGACACCATCTCAATAGGCATGATAACAAAGGTGACTCCACACATTGGTTTGACCATTACGCTGCCAGGTGGGAAGACTGGCAAAGTCAGCATCTTTCACCTGAATGATACTTACACAGAGGATCCTCTGGGGAACTTCAAAGTTGGCAAGATTGTCAGGTCAGTAATTGTCTTCCCTGTTCCCTCAAGCTGCAAGGCTTAGAAATATCCTCCTTTGGTGACAGGCTCTTCACTGCCTTGAGATAGTGCCAAACTGTAAGGTCAGCTAAGAAGTGGGGCTCACTTCCCTTGTATGTATTTGGGTGAAAGTCTTGTATTTTCCATTTATGATGAAGCTCCTTTTCAGCTGCCTTCATGGAGTGTTGTTTTGAGTAGCTACTCTGGTAGCTGAGGTGCTAATGGGGCTAAGGGTAGCCAGGTATCCCAGCTCTGCTGTGGTTCTGTGGGCTGTTGGGCAATTGAGTTGTTTCTACATTTGTAATGCACAATGCAATTGCATTTCCCTGCTTCACATACTTGCTGGGAATGTTGGAGAGTGCAACAGGCCAAGTGATTTCAGGTGTAACAGTCTTTAACTCTCTTGTACTGGCAGTAGAGACTGGGTAAATCAAGCAGACATGTTTCAGAAGTCCTTTATCTAATTTATTAACTATGTGTCATGCTGGTTTGTATTAGATAGAAAGTGCTTCAAGGAGCAGAGTACTTTGTTTCTTTTTCTGCTAGTGCAAATATTTACTTTCTACCTGTGGCTTGTTTTAGCATGTAAAAAAGCTTTCTGTTTTCTCCCCATCCTTTGCCATGCAGGTGTTACATCCTCTCCAATGAGAACGGTAAAATCCAGTTATCTCTCCGGCAATCCCGGTATGTGTCGACCCCCTAGTCTGTTGATTTCTGACTAGTGAAAAAAATGATCATGAAATACAATTGCTGGTTGTTTGGGAAGATCAGTGAGAAGTGTTAAAAGAATAAGGAATGCTTTTTTTTTTTGTAAGGGGTGATACTCGTTCCTACTTGAGAAGGATTTTGTCCTCTGTATCAGCAAACATTGAAGAGTCTGACACTTAACATAAAGTTGCTCAAGAGGGTTCAGATTTAATTTCTGTTTGTCATAGTTTCTAGGCCTGCCTTATCTTTTTTTGTTTGTTAATTTGGGAAGAAAGGAAAAGTTCTACCACTGAATTTGCAATACAGACATGTTATGTTTCAATGTTCAGCTGCATTTTAACAGCTTTGATTAAATAATAGACTTAGCCCTAAATGTCCCTTAAAACTGAGCCTCTTCCTTTGTCTTCCTTATGGAACAAAAGTGTGGAATTAAGTATCTTATAAATAAGCGGGGAAAACACCAAGCAAATGCTGTGCAAAGTTTCAGACAGCATTTTACTCTTCTCATTTTCTTAGTGTCAGAGAAAGCCAGGCTGATGTGTTTGGCTTTGTTTGCAGCAGCATTATTCCCTAATGCTAGGTAGGGCTTGGCAGAGATGCAGGTAGTCCATTAGTACATTTGAATAAACTGAAGGGTGTCTCTGATCCAATATGTTTTCCAGAGAGTACTAGCTGTTGTTAATACTGATCTATTTTCTGCTATCCAGAGCAGAATGTGGATTATTCAGATGACTGCTTTAACTTCTAACCTGTCCTTTCTTTTAGGCTAAATCCAAAGAGAAGTAGCAAAGTGGAGGATATTGAAATAACAAGTATTAAGGATGTTAAAAAAGGCCAGCTAGTGAGAGGCTATGTCAAATCAATCACTCCATCAGGTGTATTCTTTGGGTGAGTAGCCTGAGAAAACTATTCTGGCAAGTGATGTGTCTTGGAGAACTTATTTTGAGTGTATGATTGGAATCTTGTTGGCAGATGATCTCTGGCATAATGTGAGGTCACAAAATTAATTTACTCTTGGGAATCAAAATGTCATGGATACGGTCTTGAGCCTATGAATTAAAGTAGGGAAAGTTAGTGTGACATTTTGCAGAACTGGTGGTGCCACAAATGCACTTTAATTTTTTTTTCCCCTGTAGAATACTTATTTTTGGTTTTCTTCCTCTTCTTAGCTTGTCCACTTCTCTCCTGGGCAGAATTCTGTTCCAGAATGTTTCCCCATACTTTGTACAGAAGCACTCCTTATATGAAAAGTACCTGCCTGAAGGAAAGCTGCTCACTGCCAAAGTCCTTAGGTGGGTCTACTGTTCTTTAAAAGGGACTATGAATTAGTAGGAAAGAGAGGATGGAAGGAGGGAGGATAAAAGATAGGAAGGTTTGAAAGAAGTTCAGATCCTTGCAGTCATTGTAAATGCTCTGATTTTTTTCTTACTCTTCTGTCCTGCTCCTCCTGGCGATGCACCACAGTGTAAATAGAAAAGAAAAACATATTGAGCTCTCTCTTCTGCCTGAGGACACTGGGATGCCAGGTGTCTTGCCTGAATCCCTAGGCCTACCACAATATGGAGCAGAGGAAGAGAAAAGAGAGGCAGATGATGAGGAAAGAAGAGAAGAGCCTAAGGTGAAGACAAAAAGGAGAAGAGGAAACTCTGAAAGTGGTCAGGTATGGGTGTGATTACACAGGATATGCTAAAGGACTTTGTTGGTTCAAATACCAAAGGGACTGGGAAGATCCCAGTCTTATCCCAGAAGGATGAAGCTGATAAATTATACAGACCAGGAAAAAAAAAGATTAAATTGCCTTGGAGACTACAAAGATCAAAAACTATTCCATTTGGGTGGGAGCTGTCTGAGATAGCAGCCCAGTTGTGTTCTCTGTGCCTTTGGTCTTTGCACCCTATGAGTGTGGGTTTATTCTCTGCTGTCTCTGTTAGCTGAGGGAGTAGTGGGGGATGCTGTGCCAGGGCACTGCCCTCTCTCTGCTGCCAGGCTCTTTACTTTGTGATCAGAATTGCCTTCAAGATCATCATAGTTGTTGCCCTCCACCATCCACTCATTTCCACTTGTTGCAGGCAGCAAAGCCAAAGAAGAGGAAGATCTGCCCAGCAGATGAGAATGACAGTGGAATTGAGGTGTATTACCGTGAGGAGGATGACGATGACCAGGAGGAAGAGGCAGCTAAAAAGAAAGCTAAGGTGAGAAGTTTGGAGGAGAAAACTGATCCTGAAATGGCTTTCTGTGCCTATTGATATGTGTCAGTTTGACTTGAAAGACAGTAAGTATTATTGCTGCAGATAGGAATGACAGAGACTGATGTTTGTGTTATCTGAAAATGGCTTGAGGTGGATGGAATTTAAATTACAGTGAAGCTGGTCACAGAGTTAATGTTTTTGCTGATGGGCTGTTTGCAAGTACAAGAAGTCAATAGTACTGAATGGAGAGATGCCACAAGCAAAGAGCAGTTGTCTGATTTTAAGTTTAAAACTTAAAAATTAAAACCCAGGGCAATTTCTGTCTTCCTCCAAACAGGTAAGGAAGCCTGGTGAAGCTCCCAGGCTGCAAGTTTCCATGGGCTTCACCTGGGATGAAGACACTGCCATGGATACACCTGTGCTGGATCAGAAGGAAGAGAGCTCAGAGAGCGAGGAGGAGGAGGATATGCAGTCCAAGGTACTGTGTAATTGTGTTGTCTGCACAGGAGACACCACACAGTGGCTCTAATGTGATCTTTTGGTATTTGCATGTCTGTCTGCCCTGTAGCAAAGTCTTTTAACCCAAGGGAACATAACATCATTGACAGGTGACACAGAATTTATTCAGCTATTCTGAACACTGACTTTAGGAGCAGATATCTCTGAAGCAGAGGAGAAAAGGCTCAATTTTAGCAGGCTTCATGAAAAATAGGGTTTCTCATGTTGACATGTTAAAAAAATAAGCATTTAGAGTCAAACAAATGTTTTCATGAAGATAATTTTTTTAATTTAGTGTCAGCTCTGCTTTTTACTTTTCTAAGTGTTGTAAATCTACCGAAAAACCTGGAGATTAAAAACCTTTCAAATTACAGTCCTCTTATTTAGAAAAACACTGAAAAACCTTTCATGACCTTTAGAAGGGTTTTCCAGTGACAGCAGTTCAGCAAAATCAGAAACAAGCTCATGAACTCCTTTCATGTTGGCTCCTCAGGATTTCCCATCCCTCAAAACTCACCTCTTAGAGGCAACGCATGGTTGATGCTTTATTGCCCAAGGTAACAAGGCACTGTCAGTTCCAAGTTTAGACCTGAGTCACCCTAGTGATCCAGCAACATACTCCAGCTGTACATGGGGAGAAATTGTGTTGGATTTTTACAGAGTGAAGGAGGGTGGTGGTGAGTACTGGCCTGGAGGGTAAAGATGGAAAAATGAGAGGGAAGAGCCAAGTTTGGATCCTGCAGTTGGGGTGCCAGACTAACAAACTATTTGGTCCTTCAATGTATTTCGTTAAAAAAAAAGAGATTTCATGTACTGCTGCTCTTCTTTGAGGTGTGAACTGTGTAAGAGGGGGTGGGGTGTGTGCATCATTTTTATCCTCTTTTAAACAGTTGGCCTCATCTCTGCTGTGGAAACTGCTTAGTCCTGGACATACTGAGGTCTAGCTGTGCTTTAGCTGGACCTGCCTGTGCCCTCATGAAGTGCCTGCCCTTCCTGAGTGCTCCTATTTTACTCTTTCAGCTAAAGAAACAAACAAAGAAGGAGAAGGAGCTGGAGAGGCAGAAGAAGGAGAGGGAGCTTTGCAAAGTAGAGGCAGCTCTCATGGACCCGAGTCGGCAGCCCCAGTCAGCGGATGACTTTGACCGCCTGGTGCTGGGCAGCCCCAACAGCTCCATCCTCTGGCTGCAATACATGGCTTTCCACCTCCAGGCTACAGAGATTGAGAAGGCCAGAGCTGTGGCAGAGAGAGCACTTAAAACTATCAGTTTCAGGTAATAATGGGGCTCTGCTTTTCTTTGCCCCAAAGAATAAATCATGACAGGATAGTTGTGGTGGAAGAACACTGGTAGTGTCAGTGTGTGTCCATGTGTGTGCAGTGACAGAGTCTGTTTCAATGAGCTCTGAAGGATTAAATGGTAGCAACTGTCAGCTGGCCCTGAAGGTCTGGCCTGAGTCACCACCACTGGCCCACAGCCGACCTGCTGCAGGTCATGAGCTTAGGAACTCCTGAAGGTGTTACTGAGAGCACTGACATTCTTCTGTCCAGTCAGAAGTGTTTGGAAGAGCATAATGCTGTCAGTGATGTCCTTAAATCAAAACACGAAACAAACGGTGAAACTCCTGTTGCTTTTGCCACAGGGCGGTACCTTAAATCATCTCTGCTGCATGGTTAAGTATATTGTGCTTTCTTGACTCATCCTTCTGGTTTTTAATTACAAACAACAATGATAAAAAACTGTAGTGTGAATCAGCTGCTGTGCTCTATTCCAAAAATGGTGTTTCAGGGAGCAGTATGTCCTTTTTCTTGTCCTGGAGGCCTGCTGTAGGGTAGTTTGCAAAAACCTGGTGAAGACTGGCAAAAGGCTAAATATTCTTGTTCACATCTGCTTTAAGGGAAGAACAGGAGAAGCTGAATGTCTGGGTAGCTCTGCTGAACTTGGAGAACATGTATGGTACTGAGGAGACACTGATGAAGGTCTTTGAGAGAGCAGTTCAATACAATGAACCTCTGAAAGTCTTCCAGCATCTGTGTGACATCTATGCCAGTTCTGAGAAGTACAAGGTAAGACAGTGCAAGCAGGTCCCTGGCATGTATCCCATTCAGTCATGCTAGTAAAATGCAAATGCTGGCTGTGTAAGCTTGCAGCTGTCAGATGTTGGGCCTGTCCTGTTCTTAACTGGAATTAATGGTTATGATGGACAGTGGGCAGGGATGCATTGATGCTTGCTTTTATGTCATAAGTGTTCAGAGATACTCAGCCTAAGAATAAGAGCTTTAAAGTTACAAGGCTTTGTTAAGAATGTGTGATCTAACCCAGCTCTGCCCTTCCAGCAAGCAGAAGAATTGTACCACACGATGCTGAAGCGTTTTCGTCAGGAGAAATCCGTGTGGCTGAAATACGCCTCTTTCCTCCTGAAGCAAGGCCAGGCTGAGGCTACACACAGGCTTCTGGAGCGTGCTCTCAAGGCTCTGCCCACCAAAGAACGTAAGCTCTCTCTGTCCCAGCCTTAAAGTGGACCCTTATGTTGTCAGGGGATGGGCTGCTCTCTGATATCTCTGCCTGTGACAGCATTTGTAGTAAGTGAAAAGTGCAGCCAGCTGACTCTCAGGGGAGGGGAACTTTCAAGCTCTAGAAAAGTTCACTTGATCTAAGCCCATGTTTGGTGAGTTGGTCATGGATGCTTCATGATGTGTTATGGATATGAAAATAAACCTCTCTCTCCTGCAGAGAGCTGAAATGGGAAGTAAACTGTGACCCTTCTCTTTCCCACTTTGATCCCACCTTGGTCCAGAACCTCTTTACTACAGACCCTTTTGTCTCTGTGCCTGCCTCTGTTCTGTGTAATTCTCACCTATGTTTGTTCTCGTGGAAGGGAGTTGCTGTGATACCCTGACATGCCATTCCTTTTTCCAGATGTGGATGTCATTTCAAGGTTTGCACAGCTGGAGTTCCATTCTGGGGACACAGAACATGCCAAGGCCCTCTTTGAGAGCACCCTCAGCAGCTATCCCAAGAGGACAGACATTTGGTCCATCTACATGGACATCATGATCAAGCATGGCAGCCAGAAGGAAGTACGGTGAGTTGTGGTGCAGCAGGCTGGGGAGGGGCAGAGCACACCTGCAAAGAGCAGAGGTACCCTGCAATGTGAGGCTGTGTAGGGCTTCCCACAGCAGAGCAAAAGGGATTTTTTTTTTTTTTTNGACTTTACTAGTTCAGTAGTTATTGAAATGCTGGTGGGTGTGGGGATTCCCTGTAAAAAAGATTTTTTTTTTTTTTTTTTTTTTTTTTTTTTTTTTTTTTTTTTTTCACAAAACTGGGGTGTGCTTTTCCTTGCTGGAGCTGAGGAGACCCCAAAGAGTTCCATAGGGCAGAGGGGGACTGACATGTGAGTTGTGGCCTGCATGACAGAAACTACAGGCTTTGCACTCAGGCTCATCTGTCCCTGTGCAGGGATTGCCTTGTATCTGAAGGGTGAGATCAGTCTTTAATAATCAGTCTTTATATCTTATAACACAAAAATGGAAAACCTTTTTTTTTCTGAAAAGTGCCGAAAGGAAATAATTTTCCACATCCACTTAATTAATGCAGGGTCCAGTGCAGTGTCTGGATAATTTTTTAAGTTGACCAGCAGCCTTAAGAGTTCTGCAAGAAAGTAGAAGACTTCTACTTTTAAGATTTTGACCAGTTGTTAGGAATCTGTTTCTTCAAGCACTACCACTTGGTACCAATTCCCCCTGAATGTTTCTCCTGACTTTGTGTTCTTTGCTACCAGACAGGGTACAAGGCTTGTATTGAGTGCTGTCACAAACACAGTGATTTGCATCACTTTGGTTTCTTGCAGGGACATCTTTGAGAGGGTCATACACCTGAGCTTGGCACCAAAGAAGATGAAATTCTTCTTCAAACGCTACCTGGATTATGAGAACAAATTTGGTACAGCAGAAAGTGTCCTGGCTGTTAAAAGAGCAGCACTTGAGTATGTGGAGACCAAGAGTTCCCTTGCTGACACCTAAGTGTGGTGGAAGAAAAGCAGAGAGACTTGGCTTTCCATGCAGTGTGGGAATTGAGAGGTGTGGAGTTCTACTGTGACTGTCCATGGGCAATGAGCTTCTGGAGAATATTGGTCTGTGACCAAACCAGCTTGGAAAGAACAAACAGTCAAATGAATATATTTGATAAATGTTTGCAGCTTTGTCAGATGTTACAAATAATCCTGGTGTGTTGATAACATGTTTTTAAATACAGACTGTTTTATAATCAAAAGAAACATCAGCCATACCTGTTTTGCTTCCCTGGGGAAATGGTGCAGTTATGACATACTGCTTTTAAGTACAGCAATATCTTACAAATTGATTTCTCTCACTGTTAAGATGGCAGAGACGATTCTTGTCTTGTGGATGACTTAACACTTCAGAAGATTTTTCTCAGGTGCCTTTGTGCTCTAGAAATTGGCAGAGCAACAGTGGATTGTGGCATAGTTGAAGCTGGAAGGAACCTCTTCATGATAATCTTCAAGCTCCTGCTCAAAGCAGGGGTCAGCAAGACTAAGTTGCTCAGGTGCACTCCCAGTTTGATTTTGATTTCTCCAAGAAGGGAGAGTTCACAACCTCTCTGGGCAACCATCTGTTGTAACAATTTGCTAGGGATTGATGACAGAAAAAGTAGCCATTTTCAATTGTCATTTTCTCTTAAGGAAAATCACTGAAGTCAAAGAAAAAAGTGTTTTTTCTATGCTGAATAAAGGTCAACCCAATGTGACCTTCTGCTTGGAAAAAGCCAGGTATTTTTAGTACTTAAAAACGCTCTTTCACTGATGTCAGTGCCTTATGGTCCATATCCTTGTAATTCTGTATTCTTGTAACTTTCCACTGAGATGTGGACATGATCAGCCACATGTTTTACAGAGGAAGAACTCAAGGCAAGGGTAAAACCCGGGTATGCAAACAGGTGTGATTATCCAGTGTAGACACTAGCAAGTGGATGCTTAGCTTGGAAGTACCAAGCTGGAAGAATCTTACTCATTCTAGGTACTTAAACTCAAAACCCAAGCTCTGCAAGACCCAGCTCTTCTGCCTCTGTGAATGCCTGGCAAGGCTGGATGATTCAGCATTTATTTCATTCCTTTGGGATCCAGAAACAAGTCACTTCACTTCTTGCCCCCAGGGAGAGCAGGGTGCTGTACTCAGATTTTACTTAATGGTCTTGTAGTGGAGGAGGCTGATTGCAATATCCAGAGCTGCTGCTCTTTTTGAAGAACACAGCTTCAAAGATGGTGGCTCTTTCTTTTGGTTTAATTAGTTGCATAATAGAACATGTAAATAAGCGTTAGAAACCAAGATCCCTCAGTTATTGTTTCTTCTTCACTACTGGGGCTATTATAGTCTCTGTAGGAGGCAGGAAAAGTGAAAGACCTGTGTGTGATTCTGTGTACTGGAGGAGCCTGGTTGGAGCCCATCTTCCTGCTGGGAGCTGTGACCTCTGGGCTGCTCTGTGATGGGATTGTTGTTGGTCTTTGGAGAAAAAGCAGGGAGTGTGAGCTTGCAGCTTGTGTGATCCAGCATGCCAGGAAGATAGGTGGCTCAGTTTCCCTCTTGGCATTTCAGTGAGAAGTCTAACCTGGCTGCTTGTGCTTGTGTGTAAAATCATGTGGGTTAATGTTCCTCACCTCAGCATTGTCACTGGGGCAGAGGAACAGCCAGGGTTATTCCCGAGGGTGCTGATGTGGCAGGAGGGGCAGAAGCCTAGGGCTGACTCAGTGGGGATCACACTCAGGGTAGCAGAGGAGAGGAGAAAAACCAAATCCCTGCAATTGCAAACAAATTTCTGAGTGTAGTGTCTTGCTCCACTCCTCACTGACAGCTCTCCAACAAGAGGGAGGGAAAACAGAGAAGTTAGACAAGCCCCTAGCTCATCCCAGCACATGGAAAGAGAGTGGATTTAATGCAGGAGAGAAAGGATGTAAACAGAACAAAAGATGGTTTGTGCTCATGGTTTATTCTTAGGATAAAAATCCATTCTCAAGCATTACGTGTCTTGCCCCTTTCCTTCAAAGGGGGGAAGGAGAAGAGAAGGAACCAGAATGGAGGTGGTTCAAAGGAATAACTAGGACTATCAAGGAGGAAGGCAAGGGAAATAAAGGAATAAGAGGAACTCAGCTTTGTTTCAGCAAGTTCCCGTGTGGCTGTGTGGGGGTGGCGTGCGCGTCTGCATGTTCGCACTCGAGAGCCGGTGAGAAGAGATGCAAATGAACTCCCTTTCATCTCAAGTTAATGCAATTTCATTTAACTTCCATCTGATTATTTCTGTGGATTAGTTGATGGTGAGGCTGGGAGCCAAGCCTTCCCACAAATGCAAAGCAAATCTGTAGAGAGGCTGAACAGGGATCCTGGGATGCCTCGCCCATTAAGCGGTGTTCCAGCCTCTTTATGTGAGGGAATACCCTGCAGCTCTTTCTTGCAAGACACCATACTTATCAAAAGCTTTCTAAATAATTTTCTCTCCTTTGCTGCAATTGTGTATCCTGATATACAAGATTTGTCCTATGCACTGCAAGAATAACTGAAAAGCCATATTACTAACTTGTAATATGTGGTAATGCTTTAAAACATTCTAGGATAATCTGGATAGGAGAGATCTGAATGTTTAATAGAAAAAAAAAATAAGATCCCAGTCCTTGAGTTCAAAGAGAATGTTAAATTATGCCTTTTATGCCCCCTGAAAAAAACTCAGAAGGCAATGAAAAATAACTCATTTAATAATTTATTTCAAAACTCCTTGTGTGTTAGCCCTTCTGAGTTCTGTGGGTTTGAGCTGTTTTTTGAACAACTTAAGGGTTTTTGGTAAATGGTACGGCATAAAAGGAAGTTGTACCTTTATAACAAAACAGTTCAAGTAGAAAAAACAAACTTCTCTGTTGTGCCAGCTCTTTAAACAGTGTTGGGTACACGGGGTTGACCCCTAGGAGAAAAGGGACTGTGCAGTGCCAGAGGAGCAGCCTTGAAGCTGTAGTCACACAGTGCCATGGTAAGGGTAGTAATTTTACACCTTTCTGGTTTCGCTTTCCCAGAGTACTCCCTTCCATAAAGGAGACCTTCTGCTCCAGGGGCCAATTAAGGCAGTGAAAGAGTTTTAGAAAATTCAGTGGTAGATGGGTAGGGAGAGGGCTGCTCCCCCACCCTGTTCCTGCTGCCCCTTGTTGCTGCAGGGCTGCAGTCCCAGTGCAGCAGATGGGTGAAGGTAATGTGCTCTTTGGGCTGGCAGCTTTCTCATCCCCTTCCCCCCTGAGAAAGATTAATATAACTGACGTACTATGGTCACATGGTATATACACTATATGTATGTTTATATATACATATATATAAATAAAGTTAATTCTGGTTGAGGTCTTCCTGCAGCTTGTAACCCAAACAAAGGACTCTCATCCCATGGTTGGATGAGAAATGCAATGAGCTGCAGACAGTGCTGTGGGTACTGATTCCTCTCAGTCTCTACCTTGCTACCTTGCCCTAAAGCTGTTCTGCTGATGATGCCTCCTCTGGGTTTATAAATGCATGGTGCTGCTGATTTGGGCTCATTAGACATTGCCAGGCACTTTAGTAAGAACAAAGAGTGGTGTCCTACCCAAATTTCAACTTTGTAATTACAGAGTGCCTTTCTGAATACCAGGAATATCAGTGATTCCTCCTGCTTTAGTCTCTCAGTTATTTGGTGTGTGGCTATGTTACTGACCCATTCCTTCCCAGATGTTATTGCATCCTCCTTGCCCGAGGAATTTACCCACTGCTTCCATCTTTTACCTGCTCTGTAAAGTCTGTAAAGTGTCCTGGGACCTGCCTGTGTAACTGGCATCTCACAAGCATGTAAGAAGATATTAATGTCAATAAACAAGTAGGTGTGGGATGGCTGGGGCTAACCCTGCTGTGGGGAGACAAGTGGGACTGCAGGAGTCACAGTAAGAAATGTTGTGCCCACCTCTTGCTCCCCAAGGCTTCTGCTGGTGCTTCAGCCAACAGGGTGCACTGGCAGCCTGGAGGTAAGGGCTGCATCTGCTCTTTGCTCCCCTGTGTCTCTGGGAACAGCAGTGAGACTTGTCTCTGAGGGAGGAGTTCCCCAGCTCGGAGTGCTGCTTATCAGTCTCTGCCTTGAGGCTGTTAATTCCTGTTTACCTGCTGAGAGAAGTAATCCCGCCCAGAGGACCGTTCCCAGTGCATCCCTCAGCTGTGCACCGATACTGGCAGGCCTGCCAGGCAGTCTGGGGAAGCGCTGCTGGTGCACCTCTGTCCTAGGAAGCTAAAAACAGCAGTTCGTGGCCTTCTGGGGTTGGCCCGTTCCCTTCCACCCCTTTGGCCCATTTGTGGAGGCGGCTGTAGAGGGGGAAGCCCTTGTTCTCTCGGTAGATGTAGACGCCTGTGATGGCGTTCCACTGGGGGCTCGGCTGGACGCCCTCCACCGGGAACTCCTGCACCAGCTCCTTCTCCTCCCTGTCCAGTGCCACAAAGCCAAAGAACTGTTTCACGTTCTTGGCTGCCAGGATTCTGGAGTGGACCTCGGCCGTGCGTCGGAAGAGCTTGTCCTCGTTGGAGCGGTACTGGGCCCAGTAGGCCTCCTGCCGGTAGCTCAGCGGCGAGCAGCAGTGCTTCAGGCACTTGGTGAGGAAAATCAGGACCGCAACCACGCCGATGAGCAGCCAGCCGAAGAGCTGGGAGACAAGAGAGAGGCTGCGTTAGGACAAGGCAAGGTGGCCTTTACCCACTCCCCGTGGCTTTCTCCCTGGTGTGCCTACCTGGGACTCGTATCTCAGCCTCCGTGTCACCTCATCCCTGAACTTGGTGAGGTTTGCCGGGACGTCTCTGCAGGGGAACTTGGCCAGCACCTCGGCAGCATTCTCAGCCGGAAACTTGTCCAGGGAGGATGGCTTGACAAACTCACTGAGGGCACAGATGTAGGCTTCCCCACGCAGCAGCGAGATGACCGACCACGTGATGGGTGCCACGGACGCCCGGCCCATGATGGAGCCGAAGAGGAGGAAGGTGGCAGCAGCAGAGAAGTTCTTGGTGCCACGCTTGTGGCACTCGGCCACCAGGTTCCAGGTGTGGTTGTTCCAGATGACACCGATGAGGAAGAGGGCCAGGGCCGGCACACCGATGGCAGCCAGCCCGTAGATGTAGTTGCGGGCAGGGGAGCAGGGGCAGTTGAAGGCAACAACTGAGAAGAGCTCCTCGCTCCCCACCGTGCCCAGGGCCACCAAACCATTGAAGATCATCACGTCTTTGCTCTTGAAGAACAAGGAGAGGAAGCGGAAGTTCTCAGCGATGAGGGCGGCCATCTCGTCCAGGGGCTGAGAGGTGTGTGCTGCAGTGGGGCCTGTGCTGGCTCAGCCCCCAGACTGAGGAACTCTCCAACGGAGGATGAAAGGGCCCAGTGCCAGCTGATGTGCAAGGAGCTGTTCCAGGACCAAGACACCTTCACCGATGTCCCTTCCTCCCACCTGGTGTCCCAGCCTCTGGTGCTGGTTGCTGATACCAGGGATCCTTCAAAAGGGGCTGAAAAGAGACTTTGCCTAAGCAATATGTGAAACCTCAGCCATTTTAGTTTCCAACTAAGCCCTCCAAAAGCTTCACTACAGCAAAGAGGACAGGTGAGATGCTTTCTGTCCCTCTCAACTGCATGTTTGTTCTATTTCCTTTGGTTTTAGTCACCTCCTGCAGAGGCAATTACTGTCAGCATCACTGTCAACTCTTGATGATCTCCCAAACCTGAAATGAAGGAAGACATCATATTACTGGCAAAACTGGACCAGAGCACTGGCACTAGGATGTGTCCCTAGCCCTGCCACTGACTCACATTAACCTGGCCACATGTGGCACGTGGGTGCTGGGGTTGTGCTGCTTTGAAGGTGCTTTGTGTGGCTCTTGCCTCCCTCTTTAGCACTGATGAATTAATATTTATTAATAGACACAAGTATGTGAGGAAGGCAGCAAGGGGTGCTGTGAGACACCCCAGCAGATTTGGGAGCACAGAAATGTGGCATGGGAAGCCCAGGTAGGAGCAGCCTTTGTGGAGAAGGGTGAAGGGATCCTTGGGAGTTGTTGCAACCAGCAAGAGATGTCAATTTCTGGGAAAGCAGAGCTTATCCTGATGACACAAGATACAAACACCAAATGCTGATAGAGCTGGGACAGCAATTACGTGTGAGCTTTTGCTAGGATTAGGTGTGGCAGGATGATCTCCCACCCTGCAACAGGCTGACATAATCGTACTCCCTGTCCTGGCCTGCAGTCCCAGCTCAGCCTCCTAACTGCTGCCCTGAGATTGAGCCACTCAGCCTGCAGCCTCAGTGCCAGAGTTGCTCTTTGGTGCCCTTTGCCAGCCCATAACTGCAGTTGTGGGCAGCTTGGGCCACTTGGTGTGTTATTCCCCACCGACAGGGCTGCAGGTACTTGAGGCCAAGCAGGGCCAAGCATGTGCCCTGATTTTGTTTTAAGGGCAGGGAAATAACTGGGGAATGTATCCACACTCTCTGCAGTGATGCCCATTCCCCCATCCCATCTGCAAGATGGATTCAATAATTTCTTAGCTGACTATCCATCAGTGCTGCATCCCCACAGGGTTTCTTCTCAGGAAGAAACTCAGGAAGCCTCAAGCACCTTGCTAGCTCTGGGAACCCTCACCCCTGTGACGAAACCCACTGGCCTCGGGGAACTGCTGTCACCAGGGTTTGCTGGAGACAGGAAGGACGTGGGCGCCCAACTAACCATATCTGGCAGCTTGCACAGTGCTGGAAGCACCAGCACACATCTGGGGCTACCTGGGAGCCCTGGCACACCGGGCTGCCCCAAAGTCTTCCCTGGCCCACCCCCAACTGCAGGGACAAGACTTCAGGGACATTCAGGCAAGAAGAGACAAAGATACTTTAATCCTTACAGTCTCGTGCACAAGGCTTGCTCTTACACTGTGCTTTAAATCACTACTATGCCTCAGTTCATCTGCTGCCTCAACAAATCCTGGTTTACTCCCTTTCTCCATGGGGCAGGGGAGGGGAACGGGGGCAGAAATTTGGCCTCTGTTCTTTGCTGTGTCTAACCCATGGCAATCCCTTTAAAGTCACGCCATGATATTGCTGAGTTCAAACACAAACAGCCCTTAATGTCTTCCTGCAGCTCTCCCGTTTTCCATATGCAAAACTCCTTCTGCAAAGGAGACAGACCAGCTGAAAACTGCCACCACGTGATGGGGAGCCAGGCCTCCATCTCCATGCTTAGTGGAACTCCACGTTTGCAGCCAGATCATAAACCCACAAACTTGTTCTAGTTCAAGCATTTGTTGTTAGTAACCCACAAACACCCCTGATAAACAGGGCCCTACAACCTTCCTGATAGAGCCTGGCAAATGGCAAAGCAAAAATATGAGGATCTGGCAAAGAGAAGTTTTGGCCATTTGGAGGAGGTTACCCTTCCTCTGCTAGGTAGTTATGCGCTGGGAGAGAGAGTTGAGTAGAAGGGGAAGAGGGGAAGAGAGAAGTTGTTTGCAGCAGGTAAGGTTTTAGGAGTCTCTGTTTCTTTCCCCAAACTATATATGAAAGCAAGAAAAAATTTCACTTACTTGAAAAAGTTGTTGAAACCAATTCTGGGGCCTTCTCAGCCCCTCCCGTGTTTTTTGCTTGGGCTCTGGTCGCAGGGCGGGTTCCAGCAGCACACGGGGCTGTGCAGGAGTCAGGATGTAGCTGAGGCTGGTCTGATGGGCGAAGTGGAAGCTTTTGAAAACAGCCTTAACAGTTCGCGAAGTCTTCTTTACTCAGTTTGAAACATGCCCTCCGCTGTTGGCTTTTGGGAAGAGGGAGGAGGTTGTTCTCAGGCCCTGAGCTTGGGTGGGGCAAAGAGCAGGCGCTTGGCTTCTGCTGTGTGCACGGCTGAGGTTGTGCCTTTAAAAAAAAAAAAAAAGAAAAAAAAGGAAATGAGAAGCTGAGAGAATGAGTCACTGGAAAAAGCACATTATGCATTCTCAAACTCACGATGCAGATGTGCAATGGCTGGCCGGGATGGCCGGGAGTTTGCCTGGAGAACGGGAGCGATGAGGCGCCTTGCAGGGGTGCAGAGGGGAAACGGTGGATCCCCCCAGCCTGGAGCTTGGGTACAGCCCCCACGGTCCCCAGGGGACACAGCCATGCCGGTGGGAGCCTCCCTGAGCAGGCAGGGACTGCGCGGGAGAAGCCACGATGCCATGAGAAGGGGCAGAATGTTCTGCTTTGGCGCAGGGGAGCCGGCTGAGCCAGCGGGAAGGCGCCCGCCCGCCTGGGTGGGTTCTCGGGGCATCACCCGCTCTGTGGGAGCCAGGGTCCGCTCCCCCGCTCGGGCCCGAGCAGCGGGGCTGCAGCAGCAGCAGGCTGGGGCTGAGCAGGGCCGAGGGCCATGTGCGCAGGGCTGGCCACAGACTGACTTTTGGCGAGTGCAGTGCATTCCTGCCTGGCTCAACTTTTCCGCTCGCTGCTTGCTCTGCTTGAGCGATGCCTGCGAGGCAGCCGAGAGTGCTTCACTTTCTTTGCTCCCTCCTTTCCGCCATCTGTCCCTCAATTCCAACTCCTGCTCAGTCTGTTGCAGAGGCCGGAGGCCCCCATCCTCATTCCCCACCCTCCATGCCGTCATGTCTCCGGGGTTAAACTCAGCCCTCCCCAGAGAATGTCTTCAGAAAGGCAAATCTTTAGCAACACCCACGTTCCCCTCCGCCCCGAGCAAATCTAGCTCAGCCCAGCGCTGGCAGTTCAGCCGATGGGATTTTTGGACCGTCTTCCTTCCTACCCCCAGATCTGGGGTCCCCGGGCGGGTTTTTGCCGCTCCCAGTTGTTTGGGTGCGGTGCATCCCTCGGCACTCCCACACCCTTGTGCTTGCCTGGGGCTGGCTCCCCTGCCGCCTTGGGGACCCTGGGCGGGCTCCACGCTCGGGGCGCTGCTGCAAACCGGGATCAGCAGCGGCACCGCAGCCCGGCTGAAATCCCAGGGGCTGGGTCGGGTTCCCTAGGGAAGGCTCTCCTCCCAAAGGCAATGAGCGATGTCCCCAAATTCCAGCACGGAGAGGAGAACCTGCCTGCTCTTATGAGGACTCTGTGACTGCTGAATTTGCTGCATGGGGGCAAAGCTCTAATCCTAAAAATTTCAATTAAAAGTCCAAAAGCTTCTCATTGCAAATACATCTAATTATTTTGATACCTTAATGGAGTATCATGGAGCCTGCCATCCCTCTGTGCTGCTCGCCATCGTGGGGACTCTCAGCACGCCTTTCTCAGTGAGCCAAAATGGCACTGAACTGCAAATAATAGGAGTGGAAACCACCTTTATCTTTTAATCTCCTTTGCTTTGTAAATCAGGTTGTGTACCTATTAATTTCTGGGCAGGTGCGTTAATTAAAGTTTGGGTGTGAAGATTAACGACAAAACCATGTCACGCTCCTTTCTCCTGGGACTTGGCCAGATTCAGCCTGCCCTTGACTATGGGCTTGCTCGATGCTCTCACAGCAGCCAGAAGAATTTCCTCATCATTTTGTTCCTTTGTTCTCTTCTCCCCAAAGCCTCTGTGGAGTTACACACTGATAATTAAGGTTTATGCAGATGACAGTCACCTCAGTTACTGGGCAGCCATAATAAGTTGTTTGAACAAGAACACCGCAGTAGAAATTTCAAGGGGATGAACATCTCGGAAGGGACGTGGCAGGGTTAAAACTCATCCCTCAAAAGGGGTTTGCCTTCTGCATATTTGTAATAAAATCAGGGCCACTTAGAAACACTCTTCTGGGCTGTGATTTCCATGGTCACCTGGAGGGCCTGCATCCTGTCATCCTCAGTTTCTGTGGATGTGGACAGCCCCTTGTATTGTGTAGCATTGGCAGTGACTTCCTGGCTTCTCCTCTGAGGGCCAGGGCTGGCTGCTGCTGGCGGCCATGCACTGGCAAAACACTTCAACTCACACAGCCTCAGCACCTCGAGCTTGGCCTGGGGGCTCTCCCAGTCCTTTTCGTTGCATCCAAGTA
This sequence comes from Notiomystis cincta, assembly GCA_013398075.1. Classification (NCBI taxonomy): domain Eukaryota; kingdom Metazoa; phylum Chordata; class Aves; order Passeriformes; family Notiomystidae; genus Notiomystis; species Notiomystis cincta. The sequence goes on from VZRX01020341.1 coordinate 139,350, forward strand.
AAGAAACACCAACAGCTTTTGTAAACAGCTTTTATAAATCCTGGTGTCTGAGCACAGAGCTTGAATGGTAAGCCTGAATTATTTATTTGGCTCCTTAAAAAAACACCCAGGTGGGTTTTTAACAACAGTCTTTGTGTCAGGGAGTGATACAGGAAAAATTGTAAGAACAAATCGTCCTGAGGCAGATTTGTGGCAGGGTGTTGGCCTGGCCACCTCTCTCCTCCCTGCTGCCGAATGATAGCTGCTCTCCTTGTCTGGACACTTCCCTCCAGGAGCATCTCTGTGGAATCCTCATTTAATAGTGCCTGTAACACCAACCATGCTGTGTCTGTCACATGTAGTGTGATATGGGATGTCTCTTCACTAGCTCATTGCTTCAGTCAAGTTTATTTTAAAGCTTTTCTTGGCTTGGGAGCCGCGTGTCTGTGGGGATGTAGTGTGTGGAGAGGTAATGTGATCTTTTAGGGTTTCACAACTTGGCAGGAGAAAGGGGCACCCCCTTCTTGTTTCCCCACCAGGGGATTTTTAATACTGCCTAAACCCCCATGCACTGCTCACTGCAGAGCATGTTATGAAAGAGAGGAAGTTTTGCACATCTGGTAGTGTCTGTCGTGGCAACTGCCACAACACAAACCTGGTGCTTGATGAGGTGGAGCACACGGCACATCTGGCTGGAACATTGGACCCTTCAGCATCCCCAGGGCTCGTCCATCATGGCCTTGCATAACTGTTCCTCCAGACACAAAACTCATTACCTGAATTACTAATGCTGTAGGACTGGATGTGAGAGCAGATGGGATCACACCAGCACCACTGAGCCCGCTGGGTGCCTGTTCCCCTGCACTGCTCTGGCATTGGCCCTTGCTTCTGGTTTCTTCTGCCCTCTCTGCAGCCCATCTCACAAAAACATGATTTTGCATCTGCACATCCCATGGCCCCTCACACCCAGCTGTAGTAGGCAGCTGTCTCTCTTCGGGGCACGGAGGGGTGCGTGGGGGGCTGCCCTTCTCCTGCCCAGCCATTTTCAGTGGGGAGGGCAGGTGGGTGGAGGTGCAGAGGGGGTTTGCATCTGTGCCAGCTCTTCAGGGCCATGTTCATGGTGCCCTGGTCGGTGATGCCCAAGAGCTTCTCAGCAGCTTCTCCTGCATCTGCAGGGGCTTTCCTGGGCAGGTGGCAGTGAGCAGCCACCAGATCTGTGCTCATGCCCTCAAAGAACTGCTGGATGCAGACCTTGGCAAAGCTCCTGGCGTGCTCCGCACACGTCTCGTCAAACAGCTTGCGCTCGATGTCGATGTAGTGGGACCAGTATCTGCTCTTCAGGAAGGCAGCCTGGCTGAAGCAAGGCCGAAGGGATCTGACCAAGAAAGCCAGTGTGGTTATCAGCAGCACAAAGCACCAGCCCAGAGCCTGCAGGGATGAAAGGGAACCAGAGCTGTCACAGGCAGGCAGAGCACATGCCCAGCAGAACCCACCAGCAGAACCCCCCTGGTTTGCAAACAAGCCTGACTCCACTTTGGGCTGTTTGACATTTGGCTGTGTTTACACTGCAAAACTGCATGAGGAGACCCTATGAACCATGGCAGTGCATTTACACTGAAATTTTGTTCAGTTCATCCACATGGGCAGCACCTCTCGCTTCTTGCCTTGTAGGCCTGCATCATCAGGGCTGAATCCTGTGCCCAGCCCTTGGTCCTGCCTCTGATACAACGCTGCCTCATCTGGGTCTAGGATAGTCTGTGTCCTCTGACTTGCAGTATCGTTCCAGATACTCCCTGTCTCTTTTTCCAAGCTGTTGAACTTCGTAGCATCTACTGTGAGTGAGCAGCAGTGAAAGCTCCCCTGTTAATGGGGTCTGACAGGAAGAGTGAGATGAGTGCAGAGCCAGGACCAGTCTGTCTTGTTCACCATCAGTCTTAGCTCGGGCTGCCTCCAGGCTGTACTGGCAGAGCTCGTGAGGTTTAACCCTTCTGGAAATGCAGGCCCCTAAAAGAGCACCTGGTGGGAGAGGTTCTATGTGGGACCTCTTGTTTTTCAGCTCCCAATGCTTTCCAGCTGGAGTCTACCCAGGAAAATCTACTTTGTATCTTTGGAGAAATCCTTGTGGCTCCATTTCTCCTAAAGGGGATAATAATTCCTGTCTGCCCCAAGGGGGTCAGGCAGATGAGCTGTTTATAAACAGGAGCACATGAGTGCCAGGTGTTTCATACCATCCTGTCTCCAGCATGGCCAGGAGCAGAGGGCTTGAGAGGAATTAAGCACAGGACAAGTGGTTAGTGGCACATGTTTGTTTGTGGTTCCCTGGGATGGTTAATAAACACGCACTGGCTGTTCCCAGGCAGCGGCACAGACAAGTGGCATAGATGGTTATCGGCCCGTTGCTTGCACGTGTTATAATAAGAAGCAAGAGCAACCCGTGGGTTACTGGGGAGGGTGACAGCCCAGCAGCCACCGAATAAGATCCATCTCAGCCCCTTCTGAACTCGCTCTGAATAAATACATGCACATGGTTTGGCTGTCACTGCTCTGCAGCCCTGGGCTGCCCAGGCAGGAGAGGGACCCAGTTATCAGGATGATCTACAGGTACAGCTCTGCACCACACTGGAGGCATAACTCCACAGAGCTGAGTCTGAACACCTGGTACCTGTGCAAAATCACCAGTCTCTCCTGCTGCAGCCTGATTTCAACCAGGAGATTCTGTCGAGGGAAGAGCTAATTCTGGCAGTGCCTATCCCCAAGCCACCAGTGAGAGCACAGCCACGGTGCCTCTTACCTGTGAGATGCAGCGCAGGTACCTGACGGCCACCTCGTTGGCAATGAGCTGCTGCCCGTTGTAGATCTCCTTGCAGGGGATTCGGGCGAGGACGCGCTGGATCTCCCCCTGGGAGAGCTGGGGGTGGCTGGCATTGCCCAGGGAGTCCACGGGCACCGAGGTGCAGAAGGCACAGGTGATGCACTTGCCATCCAGCAGTGTCACCGACACCCAGACTGCGGGGGCGATCATGGCCCGCTGTGCCATGGAGCAGAACATGTAGCGCAGGACAGCCGGGTCCTTCCCCCGCTGGCCCTGCGGCCGCCTCCACTCCTCTGCCAGCATGGAGATGTTGTTGTTCAGCACAAAACCCAGCAGGAACAAGATGAAGGGGGGCACCAGGAGGATGCCCAGCCCGTAGGCCAGGTTGTAGTGTGGTAGGCAGGGGCAGTTGAAATCAAAGGCAGAGTACATCTGGGTGCTGGCAAGGGCCATGATCCCACAGATGCCGTTCATGAAGGACTCCTGGTTGGACTGGAAGAACTGGAAGATCATCCGAAACTTGTCCATCTTCGCTTGATTCCTTCCACCACCAGGGTCCGAGCTGTGGCCTCAGTTTATTTCATTCTTTCAGCTTTCCTCTTCAGAGATGGCATCACCAAGTTTCTGTGCAGTTCACTGTATCACTCATGCACTCTTACAGCCTCACTATTTAAAGCAGAAAATTAAAATATTTTTTCTGCTGATTTTGCTACTTACAAAGGTTTAGAGTTTGCTTCCTCCTGCTCTTCTTTGGATCTGGGACCTGGATTGTTTCTGGTTTGCAAAACCTGATTTCATTCTTCTCCACATCCCCATTTCTGCAGTCTCCCAGCCACCGGTCCTCTTTGCTGGAGGGTGCAGGTGTTACCATGGCTGTGTCCTCCCCAGAGCACTCTGTGCCCTGGGCAGGGTTGGCTGATTGGCCTCTGTGAACCTGTTTGCAAATGCAGGGGGTGGGTACTCCTCCCAGGACTGATGGGACACCCCACCTCTGCAGTGCTGGCACACATGGAAAAAGTGGATTCCAGAGCTTCCCTTTTTCCTCTGTGTGTCTGCATTGCCTCAGCAAGCACCTTGCAGATCTGCCAGCCCCTACTTCTGTACCTGCTTTGCTGGGAAATACCTCTTCTTTTTTATTCTGCAGAGGGGAGGGAAGGGAAAAGAAAAGAAAAAGCAGAGGAAGGAGAGGTAACACTTAGGCCAGGCTTGGCTTCTACAGCACAAATCTAAAAGAAGTGGATGATGTTGGTGGTGTTCTCCTGCATCTCAGTTCCCAGTTCACAAGGCAGCCTTGGTGCACTTGGTTGCTCCCTCAAACTGGCCAAAAGACAGGGGATTACTGGGACTACAAGTGTCTGTAAAACAGACGGTGGCAGGTGCTCAGTTGCTTCTGTCCAGGCACCACCTGAGCTGTTGAGTGAGAATCAAGATCCATCTGACACCAGTGTGACTGCACTGGTGGCTGTAGGACGTGTCACCAAGGGAAGCTGTACTAGATGGGTGGCACAGGAGGGGTACTTTCCCCCAGGGTTTTGCAGTGTGTCAGTACAGAGGTAGGGAGCCAGACCAGGGGTTTTGACCATTAGTCAGCGCTGCAGGTTCTGAGTCTGCCCCACACCAGCCCTGGGGCTCAGCTGATAATGCTGAGTTCACCCTGAGATGCCACTGCAGAGGAGAGCACAGAGCTCCTGAGTAATACCTGAGCAATCTTAGCTCTGCCTACTGTGGACAGGTTAATTACATGATCTCATCAAATGGGAAGAGATTTTGCTGCATAAATATAGATGAGGCCAATTGTATTGCCAGCTAAGAGCTCAGACTGGCTTCTCTATTCACCTGGCAAGTGGCTTTTTGAAGGACGGTTCACATCAAAGCCTGCGTGAATCAACCCTGTAAAAGCAGAGAGCTTTTTGATCTCCAGGAAAACTCTGCCTTTTATTAAACATGAATGAAGGGCCTGAGCCTGCTTGGTGTACAGCACTACAGTTCTCACTGAAGCCAACAACATGTCAGTAGGAATCAAAAAAGAGCCCATAGAAGACAATGCCTGGGTCTTTCTTTCTGTGTTGCCTTGTTAGGGAGGACTTTGTGTTTGTGAGTTTCCCAACAGAAAGTTCACTTTAACTAACTTGCAAGGGAAGGCAGAATTGATGCTTCCTCCCACAATCCCAACTTACTTGTGCTCTGGAAACCGTGTCCTGGAAGAGATGGTACATCCCCATGTCCCTCCCAGGACCTGGTCCTGCACCTGCACCCCAAGACAGTCTGCAAGCTGTGGAGCTGAGGAGAGCCTTGCATGTCCCAGTCAGTGTAGGATATAGAAAGAAAGGATGTGAAAGCAATAACAATTCCCATCAAGAGAGTTCAGGAAGTGACTGGGGAAGTTGTTTTTGCAGTGAGCCCTCTGTTTCACAGGCTCTTGGCAGGTGAGGAGCCCTGAGGATGTTGGATATATCTGCAGGTTGAGCATCACAACAGCCCTGAGAGACAGAGAGCTGCTGAAGTTTGTGTGACCCTCTCTGCTGCAACTTCCACAGGAGGGTACACACTCTCCATTAAGAGAGATGGTGGGAAGAGACCTCTGGAGACTTTTTGGTCCACCCACCACTCCCTGCACAAAGCATGTTCATGGTCACATCTAAATGGGATGTGAATATTTCCATAGATGGAGGTGCCATAGACTTTCTGGGCAAGCCTTTCTATCACCCTCAAAATCAATATTTTCTTCTGTTTAAATGGAATTTCCTGCATTTTGGTTTTATTGCTCCTTGTCCTGTCATGGGCTGCCAGATACTACTTTCCACAATGGAGGAAAGTTCTTGGTCTTCAGAAGGAAATCCAGCAGGGGACTCAGGGAGGCTGGCAGGAATGAACACCCATGGCCCCAGCCAACTGGACCTGCTCAGCCAACTGGACCAGACCAGACTCTCTCAGCAGAACATGAACATTTGTAGACGTGCAAAATCTATGGCAGCACCCTTAAACCCTCCTGTTTTCTCCCTCCTGGTACAGATAACAAATCTGTTCCTCTTCCCCTTGTTTGCATTTCATATTTTGTGGTCACACTGGGGTGACTTAAAACCTGAGAACATGGAAAGCAGCATGCAAAGGGAGCTGCAGACCTCAGCTCTGAGCGTGCTAGGAAAATACCCAATTTGACTAGTAAGGAATGGTGAGTCCAAACTGAGCCACAGCCTCAGATTTGTGATGTCATGTCTGATAAAAGTAAGCCAGACACACAATTCAAAGTGCAATGCTGATTTCAAATAAGAGCTCAGAAGCTCCCTGGATCTAAAGAGCTCCTGGGAGAAGACCACTGTGTTTTTCCCTACCAGCATGGGCCACAGCTGGCTCTGTGTGCTCTCCTAGCACATCGAAGGGAGCTCAGGGATCCATCCAGACTTAATTTTGCTATGCAAATAAAAAAACCTCTGCAGCCCATCCCTCTGCACCCTGCAGCTCCTGACTGGGCCTCAGTGGGCAAAGGGGTGCAGCTGCCCATGGGTGGGCTATGGAATTATTTGGCCTCCCAATATTTTGTCCAGTACTGCCTCATTCTCTGGACTGTGCATACAAACATCCTGGGAAGGAGGTGACTCACCTGCCAGCAGCTTGACAAGTCAGTTTGGAGGATTAATATGCATTTTCATTTTGATCCCTCATTTTAGATTTAGTCCCAATGTGGTGGCAGATTTCTCTGCCCCTGTCCCACCCTCTTCTTTCCTCCTGGAAGCCCTGCTTGCCTCACCTATCCATGCATGCCCAAGGAAACGTTTCCTCTTCACCCTCAACTCCTCCCAGCCCCTCCACATTGCACCTCTTCCTCCAAGGGACAAAGTGGGCATCAGTGTGAGGTTCAGCCTGGAGGAATAGATGTGTCTGTTCTGGGTTAGTTTGCAGTAAAGACTTTAATGCATCCAAGCAGCATTGCTGGACAGAAGTAGCAGTCAAACTGGCACCAGGTACAATGGGGGCTGGAAAAGGCAGGTGAGAAAGCAATTATCATTAAAGGCTCAGAGATAAAGTTACATTCAAGCAGTTTTGAAACTATGGATGGAAATGCCCAAATAGGTGTTGCAAGGACGATCCTCTGGATAGGTCAGTTTGTACTCAAATCTAGCAGAGGACTGTTTAAAATCTGTGTTCAGACTTCTCAGGCAGAGTCAGTGTGTCCTTTTCATGGCTTAGCACCAGTGCTTACAGCAGCTACCTAAACCCCAGCACAGCTCCATGGCTGTATTAAGCAAAGCCTACATCTCCTTTTCCTTCTGCAAATCCAATCCAATCCAATCCAGTCCTTTTTCAAAGGTGCCTTCAATTAAAGTTATGCTGCTCCATGAATTTCAGTGTGTTGCCATATTTCATTTTTAAAATGCATGGAAGTATTGACAGGTTGTTAGAGAGAGGCAGAACAGTTTGGCAGCTGGGCTGGGGGCAGCCAGAGCTCTCAGCAGATGGGAAGACATAGGAGGTGGTTTTGCCTTTTTGAGTAAACATGTTGTGGTACTTAGAGAGTTGCCAATTAAATTATTTCTGTGTCAGCTCTGATAACCCTTTGAACCAGGTTTTACTGCCATGGGCAGGAGCTCCTCACACCTCTGGGTGTGTGTGGTTTGTGTTTGCAGCCAGATGTTGCTGCCATGGTTAAATCCTTTCTCAAGCCAGAACATTTTTATCACAGCTGTAAGAAGCTGCAAACTCTGCTATGACAAAAGTGCCCCACGGAGCTCTTTGGAGGTTCTGCTAGGCATGCCCTGGGGTGGAGCCTTTGGGGCTGGGGTTTTGGAGGAAGGTGTGAGCACCACTGTCATCTGCCCACTGGCCCTTGCTTTGTGTAGAGGTTTGGCAGTGCTCCTTCTGTGTCTGCAGGACAAAGGCCCCTTTACACACTGGTGTGCTGGGGGAATGTGGAGCAGGTGCTGGGGCTGTCTGCCCTGGGCAGAGGGGATCTCTCTCGCACCAGGGGATGCCTCTGGTGTGCCTGGCTGACATCCAGGGGAGGTTTCTCACAGTACCACGTTTTCAGGAGTTTGTTCACCTGGTCCTGATCTGTGATGCCTTGGAGAAAATCCTTCTCTCCTTCAGCCCCCTCTCCCTCCCTAGGCAAGCTGAAGCTGTGCAGTTTGATCTCCTGCCTCATGCTTTCAAAGAAGTGGAGGATGCACTTGTGAGCAAAGAGCCGGCTGTGCTCACAGCAGGTTTCCTCAAAGATCTTTTGCTCGATGTCCATGTAGTTGCTCCAGTGACGTGCCTGCAGCAGGGTGGCCTGGTTGAAGCAAGGTCTCAGCCAGCGGGCAAGGAAAGCTGCTATGATAAGGACCAACAAAATGCTCCAGCCAAGTGCCTGTGTGATAAGAAAGAAGCAGTGAAACAGGAGCAAGACAGACACAAGGACAGGCATGAGCTCTTTGCCTGTATCAGCGAGACAGGGAGTTTGTGTGGCTGGAGGGGAAGTGTGGCATATCTGGACTCCTGTCTTTGATCTGTCCCTGTAGTCCAGCACCCCACGCTGCACTCAGAGGGTTGGTGTAATCTCCTCCCAGAGAATACAGGATATTTATCTGTGCATGAATCATTCAGTAAGGATAATTGATTGAAAAGTTGCCCTGGAGCAGACAGGCATTTGCTTTGAGCATAGGAGTGCCCCAGGGAAAGGGGACTTCAGTGCTCTCCTTTGGCATTTCCTTATCTCCAGTGATCTTCACTTGGCACCTACACTAACTCCAGAGCCCAGGAGTCCCCACAGCAGCATGAAGACAGCTCAGACTATGGGCAGAAGGTCTTGTTTTCAATGACCTTCCACCAGTCCCAATGCCTGCCCTAGTACTCCTATACCAAGAGCAGAGGCCAGTCAGGGCTCCACTCCCCACTGTGCTCCGTTCTGTTGCTCCTAAGCAAGCTGTTTTCATCTGTCTAAGCTTGCACTATCCTTAAAACTGCGGGTCCTGTCTGCAGTTAGAAAGCTCTTTTGACACTGAGCAGGGCTTTAGGAGACATTCTACACAATGTCTTTTATTATCTGGGTTTAGAAGCTGCTGGTTCTTTTATTAAATCATTCATCATTTCTTTCCTTTTCCCCACCTGACTCAAGATTATCACTTAGGATAGCAACGTTTGGAGGCAAAAAGAATCACAGAGCAGCCTTGCTCCCAGCCTGACCACAATGACGACAAATCAAGGAAGGGCAGGAGCAGATGCCACATGCCCAGTCACCTGAGCAGCATGAGAGGCTCTGCCAGCAGTGACCCACCTGGGACCAGCAGCGCAGGTACCTGGACACCGCCTTGCGGGATGTGTTGTTCCTCATGAGCTCGTCATCCTTGCAGGGCACCTTGGCCAGCAGCTGCTGCACCTGCACTGTGCTCACATTGGCAAAGCCCACAAACTTCTCAGGATCCATGGAGCCACTGAAAGCACAGATCAGGCATTTGCCATCCAGGAGGGTGACTATGATCCAGACAACGGGGGCAACCATGGCTCGCTGCATGATGGAGGAACACATGTACCTGGAGCAGCAGAGAGAGAGGCGAGTGGGTAAATGCTGGGAGCTTTCTCCTCATCCAGAGCCCTGAGGGATGCAGGCTGTCCTGTGCCAAGCATTCTTTCCAGACCCAGGGAACTGACTCCCAGGGCTGTCCTCAGCATTGCTCCAGCTGATGTTTCTGCTCTGGGATGCCCTTTTTGATACTCAGTGGAACCTGCACCAGCACATGGCAGTGCTCTGTGTGCTGTCTGCACTCAGTCAAACACAGTCCCCTCATTATGTGCTTGCCTTGACTGTACCCTTATGTCTCCCATGCACAGATCTTTGTCAGTTATCCCTTGTCTTCCACATTCACACTTCCTTTTCTCATCAGTTTCAATCTGGAAAATCCCTTTTTTCCTGCAGCCTTTCTTGTCCCTCTCTGAGCCAACCTGTATACTGCATAAAATTTGCATGTAACAGATGGAAGATGATTCTCCTCTCCCTTCCACCAGTACAAATTAGTAAAAACTCAGGTGCAGGGAGGGAGACCATGAGGGTTTTGATAGATAATGACCGTGATGAAAATGCCACACCTTCTGCATATTTAAAAGGAAATGCCTCATCTTTTTGCACATGGAAGCCCCAAGAGACACCCTGTGAGTGCATGACAGGGCAGCAGCAATGCAGTTTCCCAGGTTGGCAGCACAACAGGTGTTGAGGCACTCCTGCTCTCCTTTGCTGGGATGGAATGAGACTGCCTTCATTTCTGCTGGATGTAAATGCATTTCCCATACCCCTGCCCCTCCAGGGTCATGGGGAAAGGTCTCTTGAGATGAGCTTACAAGAAAATTAATCTACCAGGAGGATCAAAGCTATGAGAAAGACAGCTAAAGAGGAGGTGAGGAGAGGGATGCCACTGCTGCTGCAAAGCCCACCTGATGACAGCTGGGTCCTTCTTCCTGCGCCCCTGTGGTCGCCTCCATTCCTCCAGCATCATCAGGGACTGTCTGTTGAGGATGAGGCCGCACAGGAAGAGGATGATGGGGGGTACAAACATGATCCCCAAGCCATATGCCATGTTGTACTGGGGCAGGCAGGGGCAGCTGAAGTCAAAGCTGGTGTACATCTTTACACTTGCCAGGGCCAAGAGCCCACAGATGCCGTTCATGACAGACTCCGAGTTGGATTGGAAGTACTGGAAGATCATCCGGAAACGGTCCATTGTGCTCTTTAGGCCAGGGGTGCTCCTCCTGGGAAATCCCTGGGCTCTCCAGAGTGGCCTGTCTCCCTTTGTCCCTCCTTCTGCTGCCACAGGGCAGGGGATGCAGCTCAGCCCCCAGTCAGCAGGAGGATGAGGATGGAAGAGAGCTGCTGTGGCAGGGGGAACACGCTGTGCTGGGGCTTCTCCACTGGCACACAGCTCTCACAGGTCTGGCTCTCACCCAGTGCTTGTCTTCCAGGGCAGTTGGTAGCTTTTCTGGGTGAGCTGATGGATACAGCCTCCAGCAGGTTTTTTTCCACCTTGTTTTTCATTTTCAGGGCTGTCCCACATGCCAACCAGTGACAGCCTCCAGCAGTGCCTGGTCCCTCCCTCCAGGAGATGGTAACTCTGTGGAGAGCCATTGGTGGATGCTGTGAGCTGCTCTCTCTGATGATTGAAGCCCGTTGAGTGATTCACTGCCCAGGAGAAACCAGGTAAATCAAATGAGCTCATCTGTGTTTCTGCTGCTGCCCCACTTCTCTTTGCGTGTCCCCAGCCCTGTGTGGGGCAGGGGGGAAGGCAGGGAGAACACACCTGGCTCAGAGTGCTCTGCAGGGCTGCAAGCTCAGATTTCCCTATGAAAATGGGCTCAAAGGACCAACCCTTTAGTCAAGAGGATGTGAGAATCGATAGCTTTCAAAGGCTGCGGTGGCCCCTGGGGGCAAAGGCTGCTCTTGGCTCTGCATCCTGTATATACTGTGATATTTGTACCATACTACATCCATGTCCAAGGCTCTTGCACTGAGGCACTTCTTGCTCCCCATCAGAGGGCATGATGCAGTCAGAGCAGCTGGTTCTTTTGTCCCATGGGACTGGGTTATCATCTTCTTCAAGTTTTTGTCTCAGAAGTTCATTTTACAGGTAAATACCACTCATTGCTACACAAGGAAGTTCTGGCATTTTTTCCTGACCTATCCAACATAATTTTCCCCTCCCCAACTTCCCTCTGAAAACACTTTCAGATTTCTTCTCAGCTCAGGTTTCCAAATGGATTCAGGAAAGGGGGAGGGAAAAAGCGTGTTACTTTTAACTAATTTGTTAACAAAAGAGAGGAATTATCTCCACTGAAGGCCACTGCCAGCACTGGGGTTTCTGCCCATGCTGGCTCCCACTGCAGGACTGGTTGCCTTGATGGGATCATGTTGAAAGGGATCAGCAGGAGGAGGTATCTGTAGTTGTTCACAGGCACACACAGATGAATCACAGATGAATGGCATCTCCTCCAGTCTGAACAGCAACTTGCACAGTTACTTTAATGAAATACATTTGCTCCAACCATAATATTTGTGTTCTCCTTTACCTGTGAGTGAATTGCCTGGTAATGTTCATCCATCAGCAATAAAAAAACTCTGTCTAATCAGCTCATGTTTCCATTTTGCCATTACAGGACATCAGGACCCCTCCACGTTGCTGTTATAGGGCATCATGACCCCTGGCTGAACTCCACAGTTGATTTTTAGCCAGGGTGCAGCCGGTCTTGGTTCTCAACTGCTTCAATACTCAGTGGGTTTCTCATTTAATGGCTTACATTTATGTGCTGACTCGACTTCAGAAAGTGTTGTGCACTCTCTGTAGAACAATTACTTTAGAAAAATCATTTTGCTTTTCCAGCTCTCCTGGGCAAAAACATAGTAAAGGCTAAACAGTTCCTTACAGCTCAGGAAAATAAGATGTAAAAAGTGTAAGAAACATCCTCTGGACAGGACAATCTACAAGGGAATTTAACTTCTCCCAAGTGCCATCTCCTGACCTGGATGTTAGAGGTCTGTAAAGGGTGCCTCAGGGTAACCACTGTGCTCTGTTGTGACTGGGATCTCACCAGTGATTCAGAGCAGATATGGAATGGTTGGACTGTAGAAGAGAATCCTCCTTAACTTGCAGAGAAAGGCATTGAGAGCTTCCTGAGGACAGGGAGAAAGGTCTGTTGGGGTAAGTAAATTGCTACACATGGACAAGGGTTCGAATTGTTTCTCAAAATTTATCAGATTTGATTACACAGTTCTTAGGATGAAATGAAGAGGAAAAAAGGATAAAATAATCTGTCTCCTCTCCTCCAGCAAGTGGACCTGCCCCATGTCCCCAGCAGTGAAGCCACCCTGCTGAGCCTGCTGTGAGGCTGCCTGCAGCTCTCTAGGCACCATCCTCAGAGGAAGGCAGCTGCTCCTTGATAGAAAATCTCCAAAACCATGCTGGAAGCTGTTGTTTCTCAGTGCATCTTTTGGAGGGCCATGTTAAACAACTCTTTGCTTTTGCCTCAGCATTCCAGAACACAGTGCAAAGAAAGGGGCCTCCTTTCCTTGCCCCTTTATGGGAATAAAATACCATCTGTAGGCTTTTTGCCTCAGGTGATGGAGGGAGTGGTGGGTGTGAGAAATCCCTCTTGCTCTGGGGACAAAGATGATTTCATCACTGAAATTTGAATTGGTTATTTAAAATAGGGTAAGTTCAGCAGAAAAGTGTGGTTGGTTTTGTGCCCCAGCCTGTGATGCTGGAGCAGCACTGGTGCTGTGCATGTGTGGCTTCTGAGGGTGTGCATACCCAGAGCAAGTCCTCAGCCATGTGTTTTGGTGGGGAGCAGAGAACCAGCAGTGCAGGTCACACTCCAGTCTCCCTTTTCTCTGCTGGGACTGGACCATCTTTCCCACAGGAAAGCCAGTGTCCACGAGCAGACATTTCACCCACCCTGAAGCTTGCTCTGCATGAAGCTGGCCTTTGCCAAGAGCACTTTTCCCAGCAGTAGGGAAGGACCCACAGGGCTCCTGCAGGAGCACTCCCAGCCTGGGGCATGGGAGGTGATGGGTTACCTCACTGGGAGCCATTTGCAATTGTTTATAACGGACAAATGATTTAATTACCTGGACTGATTTTTTTTTTCCTGTCCTGAATGTCTGCCTCAGGCAAAATATTTTTAGAAAACTGTTACATGGGTTGGTCAACTGTTCCTTAGGTGATGTAAGGGCATAAAAAAAAAGTGTGCATACAAAGAAAAAGAACTTCTTTTCCCTTGTTAAAAATATGAGGTTGTACAATTGATCTGAAAATGCACAGCAACTTTGACACCCACCCAGAGGCACTGTCCTGCTCTCAGTGGGTGGTCAGGGTACCCCCTGAGCACCACAGGTCACTGAGTTATCACCCTGCCCTTTTTTGTGCCTCTGCTGCTGGATGATAAATCAGGATGCAGAAGTGGCCCAGCACATTCACAGACTGCAGAAGATGGCTATTAAAAGGGTTTAGTTCTGGATGTGTCTTTTTTCCCAATGCCTTGGCTCTTTAATTGCCACATGGGAATGTCACCTCACAGGGTTTTTTGGTTAAAACAAGCACTGTATGGCCACAAGGAGCAGGTGCCAAGCACTGTGTGTTCCTTGTCTCAGTTTCCCTTTATGGAGTTAAGAGTGGATCCACACTCTTGCTTTCCCTGGGTACTGGGAGGGTGAGTAAGTCACTGCTGAAATGTCACATTCCTGTGATATGGGAGCACCTGTGCTTTCCCAGGTCATTGTGAGAGGGCTGTGGTCCAGTCTCTGTTTGGGCACCTCTCAGCTGTGAACTGGAAATCCCCTTCCACCTGGCTGTGTTCATTCAGAGGACAAGGGTTAGTGCTTTTTCAAGGCCTAGAGGAAATTTGTCATCTTGTGTTTGGGTGAAGGCCACTGTCACTGTAAATGGCCTTTCCCAGCAGCACTGCCTGCAGACCAGTTTCTTGTTCCTCTGCAGCTCAGGTGAGCCTGTTGCTTACCCTTGGGCACACAGGGAGACAGCCCTGAGAGCCTGTCTATACTTCACCACTGAGCTTTATCTCACATGGCCTTTTCCAAGCAGTTTGGGGGCCCAGTCCTCCACTGGTATCTAAGGACAGCAGGGCAACATGATTGCCTTCTTTTTTCTCCAGATCTGGCAGAGGATTTTACTTCTCAATGCCTGGAAATCATTCAGCACCTTCAAATTATGACAGCAGAAGTCAACTTCCATTTCACCATAGGCAGTATTTCCTCCCATGCAAACTTCTGATGGTCACTGGCAGCAGTGACAAATCACAGCTCTGCTGACTCCATGGGGCAGGGACCACCTGAATCTGTGATTCTGTGGGTATTTTTGCACAGCTCTGTACTCTGTCCAGGCTAAGGAAATAATGAGTAATGACCATTAAATGATTAATGAGATGCTAGCAAAAATAATGGCAGCATTGTGAAATGTAGTTTGTCTTCACTAATGATGTTCTCTGGAGATTGGCTGCTCCTGTGTTCTGCCTTGTAACTTCATTAAAGCACCAACATGTAGCTGACTGCCAATGAGGAAATATATGGCTTAGTTTTGTGTTGTTCTTCTTAAGAGCTCATTATATATTGCTGTCCTGGCCATTAGCACTTGGCTTTTGGGCTTACTTAGAAGCCTTATTTCCTGATCTCTGCATTACCCCAGTCTTGACCTAATTCACACCATTTCTCTCCGAGAGGGATTTTTGTAAGGCTGTTTATCTGCTTGGCTTGGAGCTGATGCTGCAGTGACATCATTTGAGATAGAGTCTCTTCTCAGCTAAGAGGGAATTAGGGAATAAGGTGGGGCATTAAGAAACCAGACTGATCTCTAAGCATTGCAGCCGAGTGATTTTTCAGTCTTTTTCTGATTTTTTTTTCTTTCTTTTCAGACATTCAAAATTAAGCTCCAGCCTTAGGGAGTCCACAGTTTACAGGATGAAAACCACTGAAAATAAACTTTTCTTGAGAGATCAGTTTGCCTTCAGTTTGGAGAGATGTTATAGGGACTGTTTAGCTGTTTGAAAAGAAATGAAGTTGAGTGACAAAACCCATCTCAGTGCTGTGACTTTGGGCCTCTGCATTTGGATTTAAGGCTGACCCAGTCTTTGTCCAGTGTGACTACTCCAGGAAGCAGACCACATCCTTCAATAGCTGGATTCATGGCTTTTAAGTCAAAATTTCTCACTGTACTGTGTTATTAATTCACCAAACCCCCTTAGATAAGTCCATAAAAAAACCTGATGCCATGGATATTTAGTAATGAGTGATCCTATATTTGTATAATTTATGTGTCAGGAATGGAAAAAGCTTGTAAAGACAGAAAGCAAAATTTATTGTTAAATTTTGCTCTTTTTCTCTAATTTTTTTTTTTTTTAAACAGCTGACTGTGTTTTCCAGTCAGGCATAGGGCTATGAAGCAGCATCCCAGTACCACTGCTGTATTCTGGGGTGCAGGGGCTTTAAAACCGGGGATGAAGGGTGTCTGCATGCAGAGGGATTAGAGCTGGGGGGAAGGAAGGAGGGGAGCAAAGCAAAGGCAAGGCTCGAAACGGTGAGGAAACAGCTTTTCTTGGTGCCACAAAAAGCGATGCATCGGTCTCAAGCGGTGTGTTCGAGAAGAACGAGCTGGTGTCCTTGTCCTTAACTTGCAAAGGGACCTGCCACCACAGAGCGGTGCTGCGGCTCCTCCGGGCTGCCTTCCGTCCCTCCCCTGCCCTTCCCATCGGACTCGGAGGCAAGAGGGAGATTTTTCAGGAGTGCTGAGCATCCCTGGAAGTGGTGCCGGGCGGAGCAGCGCTGCCAGGTGTGCTCAGGCACAGAGCGGGCAGGACTCCCCCAGCACGGATGTGATGCTGGAGGCTGGAGCACAGGTGCCAGTCAGGATGCTTGGGCTCATCTCGTGTATGTCTCTCCACATAAAATCGTTGTGAGGCAGACATCAGGCATTTTCTGGGCTGAAAATGTGCTGGAGCAATGTTGAGCCTTTCTTATGTGCTGCAAATGAACTGCAGAAGTAACAGAGAGAGGGAGTCCCACTGTCAGGGCTGGGTGGTGGTCAGAGTCCACTCCTCTCTGCTGAAAACCACAGAATCAGAGAATATTGCCAGTTGGAAGGGACCCACAAGGGTCGTTGAGTCCAACTGCCTGATTCTCACAGGATTAACTAAAACTAAATCAGGTGTCTAAGAGCACCATCCTGATGCTCCTTGAACTCTGTCAGGCTTGGTACCATGGCCACTTCTCTGAGGAGTATATTGTGAATGACAACCTCTTAGTGAAGAACTTTTTCCTAATATCCACTCTGAGCCTCCCTGAGATCTGCCTCTAGGTGTATCTGCAAATACAGAGATACCCATAAAATAAAACTACTTACTATGGAGATTTTTTTTTTTGTAGACCTTGAAAAAGATTTGCAAAGGGGAAAAAGAACCACAACTTCCAGAATGGAGTCCTTGAAGTAGAGTTTCCCAAGAAAAGTGGGGTATGCAGGGGGACATCATAAACAAAACACGGCAGATACTTTCTTGTTGAAAGAAAATCCAATCTCTCTCCATAGCTGTTAAAATTCATCTTGTCTCAATGTTCCTTGGTGCTCTGAGGTGGGAGATTGATTCTTCCAGTGCCTTGTATCTCATGTGAAGTGATGGCTAAAGCCCCCTGCCTCTGGCAGAAGGACATATATCAATATTTAAATTGGTCAGGGCTTGGATTTGGATTTGTCTTGGGTTTCCTTCAGGCATCAGTGCTAATCTGAACTTTCCTCAGAGCGAGTCAAAGACAGAAAACTCAGCCCGCTGTGGCATTTCTCTGCAGAACCCCCCCAGCAGCATCTCTCTCTCCCGCAGTCGCATCCTCTGCAGTCGCATCCTCTGCCGGCCCCCGGCCCGGGGCGCGGTGATGGGGGGGAAGCGCCGCTGCCCCGCACTGGAGCCGGGCAGAGCCGGCCCGCAGGGGCGGCAGCGGCACCTGCTCGGAGCCCTGCGAGAGGGGCTGAGCGGCTCGGACATCTCCCCAGCCCTGGCTGCTGCGGCCTTTCCGAAAGCCACACAAAAATCTCTCTTGCTTTGTGGGCTCCCGTGGAGCAGGGGGCCTCAGCTGGAGAGCCGCCGTCCTTTTTGGTGGTGCATTCGAGGGAAGTGATGACAGGATCGTTTAGAAAGAGGACATCTTAATGATCCAGGCAAATATCAATATCTTCTCTCACAGCTCTTGTCCTTACTGGTACAAAGGAGCTTTTTCAGGTATCTGGGGTTCGGGTAACAGCTTAATATTGGTTGTGAGAGTTTGTTACCCACTGAATGTGTACACACACGCTGCTGGCTGGCCGCTGGTTCCTCTGCTGAGTAATAGGTGACCTCCAATCCCAAAAATCCACTTTCTGATATAAAAATACCATTTCATTTTCCTACTAATGCCAGGGCCACCTGGCCTAGAACACACATCACTGAAGCATTTAAAAGTTGGTGCTTCACAGTAGCTGCAATTCATCTTCCAGCAAAATTAGAGTCCTGTTTCACAAAATTGTCTTGTCATCTAGCTCTTGTCTTTATCTGTGTTTATAACCCAGCTGCACATCATTAATCTTCCTCTCTGTGTATATTTATATTTATATGGTGTTGGGTGTCTCCAGAACGCTGTGAACACAAATGCAGTTATCTGCAGTGTTTCTGACTTTCTCACAGGAAAATATCATCCTGACTTAATCTTTTCAGGGGGATCTCTTACCAGCAGCAGATATTCTCTGTGATGACAAGACACTTGTGGGTGAGCTCTGTGGCAGATTTCATGTATGCTTGACCATGATAAATAAGAAATGAACAAATTCTAGGAATCTCAGGATGTTCAGACTTGAAGATACAGTTTTCCTTTCTCTGCTCAACGCTTATTTCATCTCTC
Organism: Notiomystis cincta; assembly: GCA_013398075.1. Classification (NCBI taxonomy): domain Eukaryota; kingdom Metazoa; phylum Chordata; class Aves; order Passeriformes; family Notiomystidae; genus Notiomystis; species Notiomystis cincta. The sequence continues at coordinate 157,526 of VZRX01020341.1, forward strand.
TCACACATTCTGACTTTGGAACTTTTTTCCAAGCTTAAAAGCTCAAGCTCTAACACCTTTTCAAAGAGAAGATTGCAGGAGGAGGTGTCTGCAGGTGGATTTACTGCTGCATTGCTGCACTCTGGCAGGTTCCTGCTCACTGCCCCCCTCTACATAATCATGAGGAGTAATTAATGCATGTTCCGAGAAGAAGCAATTACAAGGAGAGGAAAAAGCTTCCTCCAGCAGGTAATCTTATAGAAACTGTAGGATAAAACCCACCAACCATTCCAGCTGCACCACCATCACTACCATCCCAATCCACCCTTTGACAATCTCTTGTAAAGAACTAAGGAGAAAAACATGTCATCATCAGAGACAAATGGTTCATCACAAAGCAGACTCTGCCCTCTCTGTCCTGGTCCTCCATGCAGAGCACAAAATATCTTTTAAAGACAAGATTATGGACTGCAATTTATAACTTTACTTAATACTAGCAATCATGGACTCAGCAGAAATGGTCTTTTAAGGTATGCTGCAATTTTCCATATCCTCTGTTCCAAGCTAAATTCTTCTGGTTGCACAGACAGTAATTACCTGCAGTGCCTTGTGTTCTGCAGAGGATAATCATCTTCTCATGCTGCCTTTGGTAACATCCCTAACATCCCTAACTGCTCCTGCCTTTCCAAAGCAAATAGCTACAATCACACCGTGTGGGATGATGGGATCCTGGGGCGTTGTGACAGCCACCCCTCTGCTCCTTGAGGTTTATCTGCAGTAACAGGGCTTTGGGCCTTTTCCAGGAGCTCTGAATACCCCTGAACTGTTCTGTGTTAAGGCCTCCTGGGCAACTCAGTGTCTTGGCTTTGGTACCACACACAGACTAAATGTGCTGTTGCAAATGAATCCCTGTCCCTTCATCAAGATTTCTCATGGCCAGATCCCCATGTTCCCCCTCATATCTTCCCCCCACCTTCTCTGTAAAGGGAGCATGTCTCTTGGAGCTATTTATTGTCTGGAAACCTCATTACATTTTCATTTTTATGTAGCAGAGTCCACCTCTGCAGAGTAACATGCAGTAGTGACTCTGAGGGGCACTACAGGAAACATTTGGGACCCACATCAGAAAAAACAAGCATGGGTGAGTGGGGAGCTTCACGAGAGCGCTGATCCCTCCCTGGCTTGGTCTCAGCCACAGTCCTCAGCAGTTAATGGCTTTCTTGCCACCAATTTCCCAGCCATGAAGCATCACCTTCAGCCCAGCTCTGTGCCTCTGACCTCTTTCTGGTATTCACCTGTCTTTTCCCAGCCATCTGGCCTTCCCAGCCTCATTGTCAAGAACCACCCTTGCTCCTTAGAAGTAATCTCTGCATGACTGAAGATGATTTTGGGGGAACCAAGCCAGCACACAGTGTCTGCAAAGCCACCACAAACTGTCTTCTCTGGCCCTGGGTACACACAGCACCCGGGTCTGACTTCACTCGGGTGTTTGCTGGCTCACAGCCACAGCTTTCCACCCTGGGCAGCAGAGCAGAACAGCTAAGCCATGTAAGTGTAAAGCAGAGACTGCATTTTGGGTTATTTCACATTATCACAGTCTCTGGATCTGGCAGGGTCATTGTTTTATTGCCCGTGTGCTCTGTTAGTGAGAAGGGCACGCTGGAAGCAGACAGAAGCATTGCAGATCCAGCTCTTGCTATTGAATTCCTTCCTAAAATGAGGATAGATTCCACCATAAAGGTTTTTGACTACTTCAAAGATGGAGACAGTGAAGAAAAGAACTGTAAGAATAAAAGCAAAGAATAAAAAGCAAAAGAAAAAAAAATAAGCAAAAGCTTTGGCAATTGGCCTTAACTGCTAGCAAGGCTGTAACTAGGGCCTTGACCTGTTCCATTTGTGCAGAAGAAGGATGAATGATGGAACTACAATTCAGAGTATCTACTTTGCCTTTTGGATCAAACAGAAAACATCTAAGAAACTCCACTGACATGGGACTTGCAACTCAGCAAATTCTGACTGGGAGTTGTAGGATTTTAACTGACAGTCATTAAAGCATTGCAAAAATTAGCCTAATAGTGTAATAGCTTCTCCTTTGTTTGGAGTCCCAAAATTAAAGGGAAATTTTGTTCCCTAAATATCTCAGAGAAAATGAAAATATTGTCAGTAATTCAGAGGCAGAGATGCAAAATTTCCTTTTGAATCCAGTAGCTATAACTCATGCAGAAGCTTTTAGAAGAGATAGTAATGTCAGGAACATGTTTGTCAGTAAATGAGAGCTGAAAATCTATATCTGCTCATGAAGTGAATAATGATGGGTGCTGCTCAGTTACTAGGCTGTGATGCTGCCTGCAGGATTTTGGTGACAGCATGAACAATGCGAGTGGTGCTGTTCGAATTGGAATATTTATTCATATGGAAAGGGAGTGTTTAGTCCTTACATTCCCATTTATCAGAGCCCAGTGACAGTATCTGATTTCATATTGTGATCTGTTATGCAGACTGGAAATTCTGAGAAAAGAACAAATCTGTCAGCAAGATTATTCAAATAAGTGCTGTTGGGGACTTGTGCTCTCCCCTGTTCCTCCCTGGTTTAGTTGTGCATTTCAAGGGAACAGTTTTGAAATGCATTCTAGCTGATCCTGGCTGTTAAACCAAAATTAAGGCTAATATTTGTCTGGGGGGTTAATCCTCACTGCTGGGGCCAGATTGTATCCTTGGAAAAAGAAATAGTTGCCTCTGATTTGCTGAATGCAGCAGTTCATGACATTCTCCTGGTGGGAAGTGCTCCTCATCATGATGCTCTACAAATTGAGAGTCAGTGGAGCTTTATGATACCAGACTTGACATTTCTGAGTTTGTGCTGGCTGGGTCCCACCATTTGCATCAAGGAGCAAAGAGAAATGGTGACTTCAGCTGCTACCAGCAGGCTACACATCCAGTGCCACCAGCACTCTGTGGAATGGATAGAGAAAGTTATTGCTGCAGTTTCCAGGTCACCTCTTCGAGAATCAGCCAATTTCAGTGCAATCTGCTTGGAACTCCCTGTGTGGACCAGGAGGGAATTAATGGGCAGTCTCAGCCTTTCTGGGCACCTCTGAAGGTGGTGTTCAGCTTCAGGGCCTGACTGACTTGGATGAGAGCTTGTCAGGAGGACTAGGACTGAACACATCCTGTTTCTATGGCCAGTTTAAGGCTGTCAGATGTGGGAATACCATCTTGGCTGGCTCTTCGGTACAGCTTGTGTCATTCTGTGGTGCTGGCTGTGTGCAGGCTCTGCAGACTGTGGAAGACTGGGAAATCAAAACCCAGACTTTTCTTATTGTTTTAAGTTTATTTGGAGTTTGTAATCTTTGGAACCTGTGAAGATACACTGCTATCCTGGAACCAAATGGAGAAAGGAAATACTGTCCAGTATACCAAAGCTGTTGGATGCCTTTGATAATCTAATACCATTTAAGGTTCTGAGGATGTCAAACACATTTAGAGGTTCAGACTAACATCCTTAATACACTTCCCTTTTCTCTAACTCACCATATTTAATAAATATTTGCTTTATTCTCAATATTCCTCAAGCATGCTGACTTCTCAGCATGATGTAAAAGTTGGCTTGCAATGACCCAATTAGGAATCTGGGCACTTCCACTGTTAATTTGTGCAGTAAATTTAATTAAGAGCAAATATTTTGATGCAGAAATAGGATATGAGGTTGGCACTGGCATCTGTCATCAAAGTCTTGATATATCCCTTCTTTAACTTATACCAATTTAGAGCTGGAAAGAATGTAGGATCTTTTTTAGAAGGCAAATATCCCTCCTAGTCTGTGTTCTGCTACAGTGAGCTGTCTGCTGCCTCAGTAGCAATATCCACCATCTTGGCAGAGATACAAAGTGAGACTGAAAGGAAGGTCCATTGTCTAAGAAAAGGTTTCAGGGGAGAAACTCCCCAAAAGTTAAGTGAAAGGAACAAAAACCCCTGCAACACTGGTCAATCTATGAAGGTGGCAAACTCACTGTAAAGTGCTAGGGAGAAATCTGTGGCTCCTATTGCTGGAAGTAGGGGTTCAGGCTGTCTGGAACTCCAAAGGGAAGATCAAAGGCTTGACTATTAGCTGTGCTAAATTCTGGTTAGATTTCTCTTGTAGATCAAAGGACCCTTTAAATAGGGAGAAGCTGATTCCTCTGGAAATATCCCCTGCTCAGTACTGGCCTTTCATGTAAGCCCCAGCTTAGTGGTGAGATTTGGGCCACTGGGATATGGCACAAACGTGCCCCTTGAAGCTTTCTGCTATGGAAGGAAGCAGCCTTGGGGTTGCTCTGAAATACACTTGGGGCTCAACAGGCCTCACTGAGTTTCTCAGTGTGAGTAGCACAAAATAGACTTGAATTAAAAGGTACTTAACCTCTCCTCATTGAGGCATTGCAAGAGTATAATTGTACTTTCATGTCAGAGCTCAAAATTGTGACCAGTATATGTGGAAGAAATTAATATTTTCTAACCAGTCTGTCCAGCCTGTTTGTTTTCCCCTCTCCTTTTTTTTTTCCTTTAGATGGCTGTTTTTTGAGCATAGCTCATAACAAATACCTAAGTACTACTTTGCAAAATGGCTACTAAAATATGTAAAAGCCTCCTCTCATGCAAATCCATTACTGATGAATGGGAGAATTGCAAATGTAAAGGTCAGAAAATAAACAGAATTAATCTAAAGCATCAAGATGGCTGCACAAAGCCTTTTTCCCAGTTTGCACACTGTACAGCCAGTATGTCACAAAAGATGGACACTTCTTTCCTGTCTCACTCATATAAACAAGTATCTACATTTCTTACAAAAGAGGTGACATGGGATTTAGTTTTCTCAGGGAAAAACCATGAAATTGGATGATCACTTGTTATGATGACTTTTTTTGACTGCTGTCTGAGACTAAGCATTTTATGAGGCTTTATATCTACAGATCTTTTTTCCATTCTTCACTTTAACCTATTATCTCTAGAAGTCTCTTCTCATATTCTTCTGGCTGCTGCTGTGAAATCTGCTGTCCTGTTAGACACAGAAACACACAGTTGTTCACCTGTGACTGAAAGTGGTCTCTTGTCATCCTGTCCTACTTTAATTCACAAGGCCAAATTTGCTTCTGTCCCATTCTAGTCTTACATCCAGTTTTGCATAGGTTTCCAAGGTGACAGCAATGGGGGTAAACCTTCCTGAGGTAGTGGCTGCAGGGTATTTCATTTTGGGATGATGCATGCCACATCAAGAATGCATGTTTCATTCAGGCAGTTTAAAATACACAAATTAGGGATTAGCCCAACAATTAGATGCAATGAATATCTCCCAGATGATCTTTTTTCCCTGCAGCATGCAGATCTGTACATTTCATGGGTAGGTGTGTCTTTTTCTTCCACATCTGTTGAAGTTCTGATGCCAGGCATTTCATTATACCAATTCAAGCAACAGCTTTTGAGATCCTTCTTCAATATATAAGGGAAAAAATTAGATCAGTGGGTATGTGAAGTCAGCAGGGCCCAGTGGATCAAACCTTGCTCTGGAAGGGATGTATGCATATTTCCATTCTCAGACCCTTTCATGCTTAAAGTGCCACATTCTCAGCACTCTCACCTGTGGGTCAGTGAGTGGTCCAGGCTGCTGGACCCCATGAGTTTCAAATCCAAAAGGGCCTGGTTAGTGCCCACTCACTGCTTAGTGTTTTATCCTGGGACATTTATTCCCTTGGTCACACCTCCTACTCTGAGCATCCTCTCAGAAATGAATTCTGATGTGTTTGCCTCCATTTCAGGAAATGGTGGCTCAGGCTTCATCTCTACTCCTGTTCTGATTATTCATATTATTTTGTGATTGTGATTACCTGGTTTCTTGTGTAACCCCTTGAGGGCTGATGTGCCTAGAAGGCACAAACACAGGCTTTACAAAGGGAATTTTTAACTACATTTGCTTCACTGCTGCACAGTGCTTCAGAGTTAGAGACCAGAGTCCCTAGATGCAAATGCACTCATCTGACCTTGCCCCCTTTGCAGTCTGAAAGCACCTCTGTGTACCCAGCCTAGCAGTCTGCCTGGTTATCATCCAGCACACAGACACCACCCTCCAGCCTCTCACAAATCCTCCTCCACATCCTGTCTCTGTGGTCTTTCACATATGCCTGAGCTGAACAGCTGCAGCTCATCCTTGCACCCAGCTCTTGGGTGGAGAATTGATGTGTGGTTTTGTGACTTAAGGCACTAGACATTGTTCCATGAGCAGATGTGACTGTGCAGAGCCTTTCTCCTTGTGCTTATCCATAATTATAATCATGATGTTAGCACTTTTCCTGGAGCTGATACTAACTTCAGATGAAATTCATGGAGTGGCTGCATTGTCTCCATTGACTTCTAAGCACAAATTACAAACTGGAAGTCAGGTGCCCATGCACAGATCCAGAAGGTGGAGGGGAGTTTTAAGTCACTGTAAACTCATCCTGCTCTGTCACACAGCATGCTCTGCACCAGGTCCCCACTACCTGGCAGAGCTGCTACCAAGAAATTGCATGTGTCTAATTAGCCAATTCAATTGATATCACTAACACACAAGGAAACTCCTGACTTGCTGGTGTGAAAGCCCTGCAGTTTTGGCAAGCTGTTTCAATGCTCCCTGTTGCTAGAGCACATGAAAAAGGCAAAAACCCAGAATCAGTGTGATCCTGTTTTGTCTATCAAGGGCCCCTGTGATCACAGAGCATATTTCTCACCCTGCTCAACATTTTTTGCAGGAAAAGCTGACATAAGTTGGCAAGGACAGCAAGCAGCCCCTCCTTCTCACTCCTCCAACCAATATAAGGAGCAAACTCAAAGACTCTTTGGTAAAGTGAACCAAGGTACAGTCAGAGCAAGCCCCTGGTGCTGTTTTGCATTCTTCCCCACGGTGCCAGCTGCAGGCTGCTGTACCAGGTGAAGCAAAGCCCATCCCTCACAGTAGCTGAACATGCTGCTAAAGCAGACCTACAAGGCTTCCTCCTTTCACTGGTGGAACTGTGCTTTACCTTGGTCCTCCAGCTTGAAAAGGGAGATGGTTGAGCACAAAACCCACCAGCCATGTGGGGTATAGTTTAATATTCACTATGGCACCAAGGTGAGGTTGGTGCCTGGTGTCTCAAACTCAGAGTGGATTTAGTAGGAGCAGAAAGCACGTGGTTCTTCTGGGAACAGGTTCACCCTGTGGTGGGCTGTCACACAAGGCACAGTTAGCAGCCTGCAGGATGCATGAGTGAGTGCCTGTCATTTAATGGGTGAGTGCACAGAAATCTTTCCTGTGCTGTTATATGGATGTTCCCTGTGTTCACTATGCCTCCAGTCCAAAACTGGTACCTTTCCTTTTTCAAGATCTCTTTTGTATAATGGAAAGGTGCCTCTTTCCATTATAATTTGCCTTATGTTGGCACCTCTTTCTGCCACATTAAACATGAAACTTCCCAGAAAAGTGACAGTTCTTGCTCAAGACCTCTTGCAATTCAAGGACAGGCAGAAAGAGAGATTAGAGAAAAGAAATGGAGAAAGAACATTTTTTTTTTTGTTAGTTGGAGACAATTAGGTTCAACAGGATGAAAGGTATTGTATGATGAGGAGGTGGGGTTGCCCCTCTAAGGGCCATTCCAGTCATGTGTCACAGATCACAGAATATTTTGAGTTGAAAGGGACCACAAAGATCATCCAGTCCAGTTCTTAAGTGAATGGCTCATACAGGGATTGAACCCATAACTTGGGTGTTATTTGCACCATGCCCGAATCAACTGAGCTCCTCCTTGTGTTTCTTTTTGGGCTCACAGTAATGAGCTAGCTGGCAATACAGTGTTCATGTTCACAAAGGATCTAAACAAAGATGTCACTCAGTCTCTGTCTCACCTCTGCTCTTGTGCTTCCTGTGTGTGGAGGCAGCTGGTGGACTTACCATGAGGCCAGAGCAGGACCCAACAGACCAGAAGAACTGAACAGAGGGCTCATGTTTGAGCCAGACTTTAACCCCACTACCATGGCTTCACTCTGACTGGTGTGGTCATTCCTTTCTACTTCTGAGAGAATGAGAAAGGATGCAAAAATGGTGCACATCTCACCCATAGTGCAATGAGTGGCTGGGCAGGTCAGTAGTGATTCCTCAGCCTGGAATCATTATTCTGTGCATCACACATGCCAAAAGAAATCCTCATCTGGATTTAAGCATCATAGTTTGGTTGAGATTCTCAACATTTCGTATAAAATTTTGTTATTTAACCTCAGAAATAGCCTCCCCCTTCTCCTCTGAAAGTTAGGTACTTGTGTGGTTTCAGAGAACAGGGGAGCTCTTGGCTCTCTAGTTGAGCAAATTGCAGCAGTAACTGTTTTCAGGGTGAAAATGTTCATATGTGGTCCTTGAACAGGAAGGGCTTTTCTTATATTTACTAAGAGGAGGGAAAGTGGAGGGTGGAGGCAGAAGGATAGATGGACAAAATCACCTTTTGGAAGACAGCTGAACATTAAATTTTTGTTCTACAGAAGGAAGGAATAAAACATTTTACAGCCACGACATAGCTGAATGAAAGATGCCCTTAATCTTCAGCGTCTACTAAAACTCTAGATGAAGCTTGTAACCACATCTTCAGAGCCTGTAGCCCTCTTTAAAGACACAGGTAATGTAATTATGCAATAGACAGCATCAGCTGTGGGTTGATTTTACTGTGGTACCAACTGAACAACTCCAGGTCCTGGGTTGCGGCCATCACAGGAGAAATTCCCTTGTGGCCAAGGTGCTGCTGCAGTGAGGACAAGGGGAACCTTCCCATCCTGTATAGTTGGGGCTGCTTTTGAGGAGCAACTCACTGGCCTGGGTGGCTCCAGGGGGGGCAGTGAGAAGAGGAGCCACATGTCTGGTAGTGGGCAGGTGTGGTATTAACACAGGACCTTCTCTGTAATGGCAAGAAAAGGAGCCACGTGGGCATGTCCTGGGCATGTATGAGTAATTTGTGTCTGTGGCACTGGTGCTCTTGAATATGGAGCTGTGCAGAGGCTCACTCACCTCTGCTCAGGGGGCTGCAGCCACACAGGGCAGTCCCAGCTCGCCTCGGGTGTGTTTGTATTGCAGCAGCTTTCAGAGGCCACACGTTCAGGCAGTGCCCCATGTGGCTTCACCAGTATGAGCTCTTGACAATTCATAGGAGATCTGCCAGTGAAGTGTTTCCCTTTACCCCATTTCCACCCTACCCCACTTGCCTGAGCTTGACTGCAACTTTTTGCTGCTTTGAGCCATTTTGTTGAGTAAAGTGGTGGCTGCAGGCACCCACACAACTCACTGGGTAGGTCAGGGACCAGTAGGAGTCTTACTTGCCCTTCTGACTCCTGCCTGCTTGTCCACTTGCCCTAGGACTGTACAAGGAGCTGCTTGCCCATCTTTTTGCCTTCCTGAGTGTGGCTCTGACACGTTTGTATCCATGAGAATCCTGATTGCCTCAGGACAGTTGCATCCCATCACAGCAGGTCTGCTTGGGTGAGTGTCCGGGCATGATGCAGCTTCTTTGAAGGGCCTGGATTCCGGAATTGGCCACAAATTTCCTCTCTGGAAGGAGGAGGATGGGGAAGCGAGTTTAGGGCCAGCAGGTGTGAGGTGGGTGGCAATGGAAGGGAATAACGTCCCTGACCCTGCGTCTGCGCCTCGGGGGTTGCGGTCTTGGGCATCCTTGTGCAGGGGCGGGGGTCGGCAGAGGCCGCGCGTGTCCCACCTGTCGCTCCAGCGGTGGCGGCACAGCTGTGTCTCCATGGCGACGGGCGCGGGGGGGCCGCGGAG
>VZRX01020341.1:167537-226672 GCA_013398075.1 Notiomystis cincta
CGGTCGGCACCCCCGGCACCCTGCGCGGCCCCGGCATTCCCAGCACCCGGAGCAGCCCCGTCACGACGGGCACGCGCGGTATCCCGGGGCACCTGAAGCCGCCCGGAGCGGGATGGGCGCTCTGGGCAGGCAGGACACAAATCCTGGGTTCCGCGGGACCTCAGTTTGGGATTAGATCCCGAGGCACGCACAGCACCCTGAGTACTCCACGCCGGGCAAGCATCCCGGACAGCCTGGGACAGGCTGTGCTCCCCGGGGTAGGATGCTCCATGCCTGGCACCCCGAGACCTCTCGTGGCGGGAGCCCCCTGCCTTGCCCGCAGCACTGTCACCTCTTCCCCGGCAGTGCCCCATGGGTGGCTGATGAGTGCACGGGTCTTTCCAGGCAGAGGTATCTTAGGGAAACAAAGGACAACAATCTGGGGGAGTAAGACCACCAAGAGTCCCCGAGTGCTTATTGGTGAATGAAGGCTTTGCTTTGGTCTCTTCTGAGTGCTCCACGGATATGTGTGTGCATGGGACTGTCAGTCCTGTTTGGAGGAGGGCAGGGAGTATTTGGGGTTCCTTGTCTCGCTTATGTGGCTATTCTGTTCCTCATAAGGATGCCATCCCTTTTCTGAACTCCTGGGGACCCGATGGGACCAAATGGGATGGGGGTGACTTCTGTAATGTGGATAGGAGAGCCTGCAAAGGTCTCCTCTGTCTGTGCTCTTTTTTACCCCTTTTTGCTGTAAGTTGGGAGGGTGGTAGCAGAAAATAGCCCATCGTTCATGAAATCGGTTTTCTTGGGCTGCAGTACACATACACTGTGTATGTTCAGCACTATCTGGGTACCTCTTAAGACTCTAAGGTCATTTTCACAGCCAAAGGCACTGGCTGATGGGGGTAGAGGATGCCACACATCTCTCTGTAAGCAGGGAATGAGGGAAGGTGCTGCTCTAACAGCCATTTCAGATTATAACTTGTTGCAGCTTCCTTTATGTGTTGCAGAATCTGCAGCCACCAGCGTGGCTGGAAAACAGAGATGTTCACCCTCATTTTTGCTGGGCTTTTGGATACTTCTTTGGCATGGTCTAGAGGAGCTGGAATGGCTAATGATGAGCTGGGCAACTGGTTGTTATACTGAAGGATTTTCTGATACTTGCTTTATTCTTCTGTTGAATCTCTGTGTCCCCTTCGTCTGTACTCGGGTGATTTGGAGCGGTTGTGTGAACTGAGGGTGGTTTTATCATGGCTGTTCCAATGGCCATGCAAGGAGATGTTAGGAATGCTGATCACTCTGTCATGGACAAAGTCAGTGAGAAACTCAGCCCAAGCAATGGCTGTGATTCAAATTAGACCTGAAAGGAGGGGGATGCTGAGTCCTGCACAGTGAACCATCATCCTCTATCAGTGCAAACATGAAGGCACACGCAATGCTGTAGTTGTTGGTATGCAATTGTAAACTGCCAGGGAGGATTTGTCTCTTTAAGAATCGTGCTGTCAGCTGGAAGTCTTTCTGGAGCAACCTTAAGCAGATAAGAATTTATAAACTGAAGCCAGAAGGGACACTGCCACTTAATCCATTAACAGTGGCTTACGTGAGATTTGGAGGATGCTCTGTATGAATCACCTGATTTTGAGGGGGGTGGGGGAGCAGTGAGTTGTGTGTTAATGGCACTTTGTTTCTATATTTTTTCCTTTAATTTCCATTTTAATGAAATTCCTACCTGTGCTAAGGCAACAAGCAGAAATATTCTTAAGATTGTAATGCAACAGAGCACTGAAATAATTCTTATTTGGAATAAAGAGTGAACAAGGCATTGCCTTTGTTGTAAAAACTAAGCAACTGCCAGGGACAATATGTGCCTTTTCTGTCTTTTTTGAAACCAGACTGCCTCAGGTCCTGCATTTAAATGCAGAATAAACAAGTCTGATTGCATTTGACAGGTTTCTGTAAAATGGACTCGAGGCATAGCCGTGAAAGTATGAATGTCACACAGTTTTGTTACATATCTGCCATTTAACATTTTGTAAAGTTATTTTAGTTGAAGGTCCCCAGTTGTTCCTCCTTCAGTGTCTGGCTTAGTGTTAGTGAACTTTTATAAGTTGACTACCATCTAATACTTTCTTACTCTGTGACAACCTCTTCCTAACCTGGTGTGGGAGTGATTAGGGCTCATTCTTGCTTAAGAAGAAACTGTGATTGCATTGTTTCCCAAGGTGGTCTGTGGACTTTGAATTCAGTCCCTGTACCTTACAAGTTCATCTCTGCTAAGTAAGGAGTAAGATCTCTGCACATGATAGAGCTGTTGCCTGCTTGTGCTGAACATTTTTATGTCCTTCTGTTAGTCCTGCTAAAAATGGTCACTTTTAGTTACATAAATCTTCTGAAGACCATGTGATACTTTTGGTGGTGTTGAAGGCACAACACAGACATCTCACAAAGACTGACATGGCTGGCAGAATATTTGCTTTGCTTTAGATGGTCATGCAAAAGGAGGAAAGCACACAACTTGAGTCTCAGGCTTCAGCTGCAGTTTTAAAAACAGGTAACTGAAATAGGCAGGTCTTTACCTGCAAGAACAAAGCTGGAAACCTCAGCTGATGATTTTAGAGTTGCTTTTGAGTAAGGTAATACTTTAAAATCTGTTCTTTCCAGCCCTTTATAAAAGCACTTCACATAAGTGTTCAGTAGGAACCACTAGACTTGGGCACTTTGGAATTACCTATTCCAAAGCAGTATGTCATATCTGGATTATGAATCCACATTTTGGTGCTGTAGTTGTGCCTACAAGCTTTGGCTGTTTTGGAGACAGTGACAATGGGACTCCTCCAGGACTGCAGGTGATCTGATGCCATGGTCCTGGTATGGCTGTTAACCTTGAAGTCCTGGCCAGTGACTGGAAAGAGGTTTTCACTTGGTGATATCATGATGGGGAGATTGAGGTGAGATTATTTTCAGAATTCCTGTGAGTATTTCCCTTCCCATAACCCAGATGTAGTTTGTCAGGGGTGACAGAAGGTGATCCTTTGTGTACTTTCCTAATGCTGGGCAAAAGATTATGATTATCTGGTAACAATCTCCTTAAGGATGCAGCCAGATAAACTCCAGGAAACTTTTGCTGTCCACCCTCTCTGAAATATGGTTTGTGATAACTATCAAACAAGGTGTGTATGGCTGTTTGGAGGGGAGCCAAGTGGGAAAACTTCAGCTGTATCTTATCTCCTGAATTTTGAGATGAAAAAGATCAGCCTTCTCATCAGTGGCTCTGTGTACTGTTTATTTACTTGTGTCAGAGCAGTCTGGCTTGAACTGTTCCAACCAAGGAGGCTTCTATTATTTCTCAAGAGATGCATCCTCAGTTCAACCCATCTCCCTGCCCCAAGATTCTTCCAAGATAGTCTATTCAATCTCCTCTAGTAACTATTTTTTCTAATCCTGGTGTAGCTCATTATTACATCTCCCCAGCCTCTGGCTTTTGCAATCCTTCCTTAGGTACTGCTCAACCTTGCTGGAAGTGTGTAACTCACACTCCTGTGAGCTGTGTGCTGTGTGCCCTGTTTGGGCTGTGGTGTAGTTCCCAGATGTGCTGGCCCAGGATGCTAGAAGTGAAGTTCTTCTAGTGCTTGGGTCAGAAGTGAGACACTGGACTTGTATGCCATCTCCTGTGCTCCATGGCCATGCAGCTCTTTGTCCTCACTTGTCTTGTGTCCTCAGCTTCAAGAAGGCTTAGCTATTGCTGTAGACAGCAGATCCATATTACATTGTAAAAGCTAAGAAGTATTACTGTCTTCTCTCTTAAACCCTCTCCTCCAGCCTCCTACTCAAGTTTGGTACTCTTTCCTGAGCCCCCTCTTGCCTTGAAAGGTAGATTTCCATGGTGAGTGGCAGCAAGCAGGATTTCTTCCTGTTGGTTTTCTCATAGGTCAATGCACCTATGATATTTATGGAAAAGAATGCATGTGCAGTATAACAGAAACAGCCCCAGCTGCCAGGGATCCTCTTTTCAGCAGTGCTGATTATTCATGGGTTATTCTTTTTTATTTGTATTATAGTGGCATCCGGAGGCTCCCATCAAGATCTTAGTCATGTTGTGCTGGGTGTTCCTGTGGCTGCCTGTACTTACTGCTCACTCACCCAGACAGCTTTTACTCATGGCTCTGGGAGATGTCTGTAGGATGATTTGGGGTTTATACCTTAAGAGTATCACATGAAGCAGTCTGGCACCTCAAGAGAACAATTCCTAGTCTGTTCTGTTGCTGGGACACCTGCAGTCAGAGTCAGCCCTGGTTTGCTGAGGGGTGTCAGCACCTCTCTGGCTGCAGTCCCCAGACTGGCAGCCTGTTGTGCAGCACCTGACCAAGAAGGCAGAGGCTTTCCTGCTTTCCCTCACCCATAGAAGGTACCAGTCAGGATTACACAGTCTTTGCCTGCACTTTTGCAGTTGCTGTTCCAAACATTATATCCCACTGACTCATAAACATGTCAGACTTTTCCCCCATTTCACTGGTGCTTTATGAGCTTCTGAAATACATGTAGAAGATGGTAATCTGGCTGGTTGTAGGCATTTCAATAATTGTATATTGTTGAAAGACTATGCTGCTGCCAGCTCCCTTTTGTGCACTCTCTAGATAAAACTAAAGGGGGAGTAAAAGGTTATCAGCAACTGATGGTGGTAGGGCTTAGAGGCTGGGGTGCATCACAAGCATTTTAGGCATCACAAGCAGTGCACTGGGGGGATACCAGCAGTGATACTGTGAGATAAGCTCAGCTCCCATTGCTGTCATAATTAGTTCTTCTTTGAAGTATTATGTTATTTTCTTCCAGCCTTACAGGGTCAGAAGTTTCATCATTCAAGGCTTTGAAGGATGCCTCCTGCTTCCTGCCCTTCTGCTTTTACTCTGTCCTGGGCATGCTTGTCTCCCTCTGACCTCTCAGAGTGTAGGTATAAAGTTTTTCCTGCCTGAAGTTGTCAGGTTTGTATGACCTTCTCCCAAGAACTAATTTTTTCCCAAGTTACTGGACTTTGATTTATTGCATTTAAACTGCCTAAAATTGCTCAGTGTTCCAAACACAGCAGTTTATTGATCTTATTTTTCCTCTCCCATTGTCCATTCCATAAGGTGATGAAGCCTGTTGGTGAAGCAGGTACTGCTGCAGCTTTTCACAAATTTCCCAGGAAGTCATGTGGTTTCTTGCCCATGGGTGATTCTCTATATTTCTCAAGTGCAAGAAAGTCTACTTTTGAAAACCAGTAGGAACCAAAATGTCAGTTGGATGACTGAGCTAAAAATATTAGTGCCAGGCTCAGTAGTAATTAAAAAAGGAAATTAAATACTAGAAATTATAAGGGAAGCCAAACAGAGGAAAATAGAGGCTATTAATAGATTGTTGTGTAAATAGGTATATTATGTGTAGTTCTGGTTCTTCCCCTTCCAAAATCTGGAAGAACTGGAAAAGATGCAGAGTTGGATAGCAAGGATGGTCATAGGTCTGGATTAATTTCATATAAGGAATGATTGAATAAACTAGGACTCTTGTCTCTGGAAAAGGGAATAACTAGCATGGAAATAACTGGCAAGTAAAGAAGGGGGCAGAGCTCCACTCTTCACTGTCTCTTGCAGTACAAGAATTAGGAGGACATCAAGTGAACAAAAGGAGACTGCAGCCATCTGCAGTAGGTGGTTGCTCAGTAGAGCTCATTATTGGTGGCTGCTATGGATGCTAAAAGGGGTCCACTTTTAAGGGAGATTGGAGGAAATCATGAAAGAGGAATGCTTTGAAGTTTGTGTCAGACAAAGACCACACATTTGCCCTTCTCATTTTGACTTCCTAAGGGCATCTTCCTAAGGCTACCTGTGTTTAGCTGATAAGGATAGTGCTAAAATGAGAACCTAAAACTTCACTGCAGCTGGGTTGTTCAGGCATTGCAGTGGTAGATGGAGGGATGGAGCCTGCTCTGATGTTGGCTGGTCTCTTCCTGCATCCATTCTCTTCATCATAAGCATCCCTGCCTGGTTTTACAGAGTGGTTCATTGCCATGTCAGTGTGGAAGTCACACACAGAACATCCAGGCTTTATTTGGGAGGCAGAAGAGATTGTAACTGGATCCCTGTACAAGCTTTCTTGGATGTGACTGTGTCTCCTTCACACTGTCAGGTTTGTGGATATCCCCATATCTGGGAAGATTTCTAATACAGAGGCTTGGAAGATTTCTGATTTGGCAGCTGTTCTTACCTACTGCTGCTAGGATAATTGCAGGAGCCAGCTACTTCTGCATCGATGAAATTGTTGCCCGTGGCAAGTACACAAGTACACATTGTTTTACTTACAGTGTGTTCCTTCATGGTGGCTACTTACTTCTAGCTGGGGATCCACACGTGCTCTGACTTGGCTGGCCTTGAAATTCTAGGACATCTGAGTAATCCAATTCTGAGCTGTCTCAAGGAGTGAGAGCCACAATACTTGTGTTTCAGGATTGTCTTCATCTAGAGATTGTTGATCTAAGATTAACCTTAATCACAGCAGTGTGCAGGTGCTCAGTGCTGTGCTCAAACTGCCAAATCCCAAAGTAGTTTCTCACTCCAGTCACAGCACTGTGCAGGTGCTCACTTTTGTGCCACAAATACCAAAGTAGTTTTGGGGGTGAGAGTTGAATTTTAACTGAAAGTTGGGGTCTAACAGTGGTTAAAACCTTTGCTGTGTGTGACATATCCATGAACTTGGGCTACCTTTTACCTGTCTAACCAGGGCACTGCCAAGCTGAGTAGCTGGAGAGAAGGGCAGACACTTGGATACCCATACTAAGATCTGGACTGATGCAAAACTCTGGTTAAAACTGAGGTGGTGATAGGTTTTCATCTCCATTTGTTCATGGGGAGCTCGAGATGGTAAAAGTGTGTTGTTATAAGATGCTAGTTCATGTTTACACTATTGGTTATTTGGCCTTTTGAGTACAGGATTAAAATAGGATTTTGTTTTAAAATTATAGGGCAGAGGGTGCCATGATGGTATTATGTTTATACAATCCTCCATTAGTCCACCTCAGTTCAACATTTTGCTGAAGCATAGGGAAGGAATCTCAGCTCTCAGAAAACTGTCAGGTTAAACTGTAGGGCTGTTTTATGCAAAATTTTGAAAAGTAAATATTAATAGTTCTTTGCCAGCCTCAGAGATGAAATGCCATGGCAGATTTCTTAGTTTCAAAAAAACCCACTAAATGTAAAATTTTTTAAAAACGATAATAACATATTAGTAAAAATTAATTCTAAAGTATGGACATTGCTTGTGGAGTCTCCCTCCTCTATTGTTCCTTTGTGTTCAGTATTTGAGTTTCACACTGATAACACTGACACTTCCAGATGTCCCTGCATGGGTGTAGGAGGGATTCCCTATTGCCTTAATCTCATAATTTGTATGATATGACCACAACACATCCTATGCCAAGCACCAGGGCTTGGGAAGGTTGATTCATCAAAGCAGTGACTGGGGTGCTGTGTAACCAACTGGTGCCACTGTCAGTAACTAGCAGTGGGTTAGCAAAGAAGGAGCCTGGCTTCTGAACAGACAAAGGACAGATAAGGCAAGCAGATACAGAGCTTATTTACCATCCAGATTCCATATTTTCATCAGAAGTTTAGTTCCAATCTCCTCCTTAGGTGGTATCTCTCTAAAACAGCATTAATTGTAATGGCATTACTCATGGTTTCTTTGATTTGGGTAACTGGTGCCATTGTGTTTCTAAATATCTGTCTTGCAAGAGCATTTCTGTCTGTGATGAATGTCTGCTTTTTATACTTAACAAGTATTTACTAGGCAGGAAGGGAAGAGATGGTTTCCCATAGAAATATTGAGTCACTATAGAAGACAGGACACAAATAACTGTAAATGTTGCAAACAGAATCTGTGTCTTACGTGAGTGAGTGAGTCACTTCAATAGATGTGACAGAAAATGGAACAGACAAAGTGTTCCTCACTAATTGATTGTATTCATAAAATACAGAAAGAGGAGAAGTAGTTGAAATTAATTTTCTTTATTAAAAAATGCAGAAAAAACGTAATGAAGGACCCAGGTTACCTCTGATGTTAGTACTGGATTTCCACATTCCTACTCCCATTTCTGATTATCATTTAGTGTTCCTGTTTTAATAGTATGACCCCTCAACAACCACATCCTTAACAAGCACGAGATAAAATAAAGGTGCAGAAAGTTCTCCCTAATTAAAACCATGAATACCTTCTTTTAAAAATAAGGTTAAAAATTGAGATGCTAAGAGATAAGTACTGACAGCTGAGAGCTTTGCTCCTCTGCTTGAAATCTGCCTTGCACGAGTTGTGGAAGAAAGTTCTTGCCATCTGCTGGGTGCAGATCATCTGGTGTTCTGTGCATTTGCTCTGGACAGTTGTTCTCAGGCCCTACAGGTTGTGCACTGGAGGGCTTAGCAGAGAGGTTAAAAAGCAACTTAAGGTTTCAAGCAGAGAACTCGTGCAGGTGGGACCTGTAGCAGTGAATGCAGTGAGCTCTGGCTGCTCTTGCCCCTGCAGAGTGTGTTTGGTGGCTGAGCAGACACTGTCAGTCGCCTGTTGTCAGTCCAACATGAAGCCAGGAGGAGAAATTGCAGAGTGATGGGTGGGAGCAGTGACTGAAGGTGAACTCCCAGTTTGGAAATGTTAATGCTACATCCATTATTAATAACCCCACTGCAAAAGAAAAAAATGCTTTGCTGCAAACGAAGCTGTGACACAGGGAAGTAGCAGGCAAAATTAAAATTTTATACTTGCTGTGGTCTTACAATAAAGGTTTTGTGATACACATCCAGCAATGCTGCTATAAATAGTCTCGTTATCTAATCTTCCAGCTCAGTGTATGACAGAAGATTACAAGTAAGAAAACAGTTCAGTGTAGCTTTTAGCTGTTTTCCCACTGCTTCCCTTGCTCCTGATGGAGCATTATTACTGTGTCCTTTGTAATTCATATGGAGACAACATTATTCAGAAGTACAGAATGTCACTAGGAGGAGGAGAGTTCAGAGAAAACCCAGAAGATTTATGACATAGTTTAGATAAGGCCATGGAGGAACTGACATGAGGGAAGTAATGACAATTCGCAGTCCAGCAGCATTTCTGAGGGGGTGCTGAGAACTTCTTCATGCCAACTCCATCGGGTCAGATACAGAGCAGAGCATGCTTTAATAAGGTGTTCTACATGCTTGGTTGCAGAGGGAACCCTTTTGCTAATAAATAATCCAGACACAGCAAGCTCTGTCCACATGGGTCTAGGACCTGATCCAAACACAACAGAAAGTCCTTAGAAAATTTTACAGAGGTACAGCTAGCACAGAGAAAATCTCTTTTTTCTTTTGATCTTATTTCTCATGGGAGGAGGAGGAGCTGGTAGGTAGGCAAGGAGATTCCTTTCCTCCCCTCTCTGTGTCTTGCTGGTAATGCAAATCCTCATTTCTGACCCTTCCTTGGAAATGCCCCCAGCCTGTTTCATGTGGGTTGCCTGAAGCCAGAGAGGAGCGCTGGGTCCTGGGAAAGCTCCCCTGGAGCAGAAGCAGCTAAAAAGGACCTTCTGCAGCCTGTGTGTGTGGACACAAATAACCCTTTCCCTCAGAGGACTGAAGATCACTTTCTGAAGTGTCAGGGAGTTTTCTTGTGTGACCGTAGGAGGAGGCATGAAGGATGTTGTAAATCTGGAGCCCCATGAGACTTGACCCATCCTGGTTTTGCTGTATGAGAGGAGTTAGGAAGACTCTGAGTGTTTGTTCAAACCCCAGCACAGCTCACCTGCTGCAGGGTGCTTTCCCTACCATGTGGCCTGGAGGAAGCTCTCCACCAGCACTGTGCTGGCACATGTCCAGCCACACACACGTGTTCTTCAGCCATGGCCAACTGCAGAAACCTCCTTCCGTGCCTTTATCACACCTTCTCATGGAGGAGCTAAAGCAAGGGTGAAACTTGAGGAACTGAACCTCACCACAACTGTTGCACAGAGGGAAGAAAGAGCTTGTGTCATCCCCTCATCCTGAAATAGGCTGACCTGGAGCCTGATACTGCTAGGAAATTCTTTTCCATCCAGATTCTGGTACTCCATCTTAAATTCCCAGGCATAAGAAATTACAAGCACTGGCAGGTGAAATGCTCTCTGGACATGGTCTCTCTTGTGCCTGTTCAGCAGGAAGGAGTTACCTTCTCGTGATTAGATTCTGTAGGCAGATCAAATTTGCTGTTGGAACAGAGGTTTTATATATAGTAAAAATGCTCCCAGGTGTGCTTTTTAGCAGTGCTTCTGGGCTAAAGCAAGGATTTATTAATAAGAGGCACCCAAACCATATTATGCACTGCAGCAGAGCTGGAACAGGGTGCTTTTGCTCTGATTCAGAGAGCTGATTGAATTCAGTGACAAATGCCAAGTATTTATGTCCTTGCCTGAGTTTATCTTTTAAATTTGAAAGTGTTAAAAGCAAGAGCTATTTTTGGAATAAACATATTAAATAGTGATGGAGAGTTCCATCTGGGTGTTGGTGGGATGATATTTTATTGTTACATGTTGTTGACCAAAATGTGCTGCTCAGACCATCAGAACAGAAAACTGTGGGAGTAATACATTGCTCTAGATTTGCATCAGAATGCTGGAGCTCAGAGAGCCCAGTGACTTTGCTTGTGACATTGCTTGGTAGCATGAAGAACACAGTGAAATTATATTTATTGTATATGTACAATACATACAATACATTGTCCCACACTTGTAATATTTCCTGTTAAGTTCCTCACAGCTGTCCATATTTGTACATTAATGTGTGTGTGTGTGCAGAGGAGCTATTTGAATTTTATGTTTTTTATCATACTGACAATTGTCCAAACTCTAGAGAAGCTGTTAATTGCCTTGGAAACCATGGCCACCCCACCTCTTGGTTGCACACTCTCCCTCCTACCAGTAGTCTTTTGAGCTTCTATATTTAATTTATTCTGTAACTTCACCTAAAATAGCCCCATGCCTTTATTTTTGTTTACAGCTAGTCATTTATAGTTTAAAATTATTTCTATTTTATTATCATCTCCTTAATGAGTATTTTACCATTTTAGTTAGGGTGAAACATGTTATTATTATTTAGCTGTTTAATCTTTCCGTGGGCCATCTTGAAGCCCTTGAATGGTGAATCTTTACAGCTGAACCAAGACTCAGGGTGAGGATGAACAGCTGACCCATAAACTCCAGGCAAGTTGTCGCATTTCCAGTGCCTCTGAGCCATCTTGTGCCTCAAAAATTAATGCTACTTACAAATTGCCTTCTGCCGTGCTCCATCAAATGCTAAGATTCTGTAATTATTTATGACAGTTAAAATCTCCTGATGCATTCAAATAAAAGCCAAACATATAGGGAAAACATGTCCTGTGCAGGAAGGTTGCAGCATGAAAGATGGCTTGTTTTGACTGCAGGTCACATTGAGGGGCAAGCTAGAAGTGCATGGAAGAGATGGAGACCTAGATGTGCTAGATTTTTAGGGGAAACTCCATTGCTGCTGTCATTGGACTATTTTCAGGTGTTTGGATGAGTGACTGACCCAAATATAGTTTAAGCCTGTGACTATTCCATTTTAATAGCAATGCAAATACAGTAGGTGAAGGCTAAGAGCGCTGCATCTAATTTAGCAGTGTTGCTTTAGCAACATGGTGCAGGATGCAAATAGTCTCCTTGGTAACACTTCCTAAGTGTCATTAGATAAGCCATGGTTATAAACACGGGAGCAGATCAGAAGGAGAGACATGCTCTTGTGCTGTGCCTTTTTATAGCCCCAGACATCATGATTAGCAGGATGGCAAGAGGAGAGATGAAAGCTGTCCTGGGGCTCGAAGCACTTGCGAGCATTTGGATGTTGTGCTTTGGAAAACCCCACCAATGGTGATGGGGTTTTCTGCCTTGGTTTAAATAAAAACCTTTAAATAAAGGTTTTAAATAAAGGGAGGTGGTTGTTCCTGCCCATTTGTCACAGACATTCATTAAGTGTCCTCATGCCTCTCCAGCAGATGCAGATTGCAGATGTTAACACTTCTTCCCTCTAATGGCACACTCATGTCTTGGTGAGTTTTGAATCTACAGGTTGGGAAGGGGAGAGGAAAGGAGATCCCAGAGCTCAGTGTCAGTGTGACACTCCCATGTTCATCCTGGAAAGAATGTGGAAGTTGAGGTGGTGGTGAAGGATCTGCCTCTGGGCTGGGATTAAGTACAGGATCTGCTCCTGCTGATCTTGCCCTGTTCCACTGTCATTGCCAGGGGATTACCTCTCCAGAACTAGATCTGGTTTTCTCTAATTCCAAAGAACCTTTCCTAGGGATCAGCAAAAGAGTAGAGATGAAAGTGAGAAATGGGGTTAATGGTGCTCAAAACCAGGGCAGCTGTTTCTTGGCATTGCCATATAGAAAAGAGTCATGAATTGAGGCAGAATCCCACTGGTCGATGCCTGAGGAACTCATCCAAGGAATGTGAATGCCTGATGATGTCAACTGGAGCACATGAAAGACAGTGGAAGGAGCCAAGTCCACAAGAGCATCAAAATAGGTTTATTCTAGTTTGGGATGAAAGTCTGAAAGAGCAGATGGTTTATTTTATCATGAGCTTGACCCTGTGTTGGTAGAGGCAGACAACTGGTGGACTTTTGCATTTTTTTGGAAATCCTCTGAACCAAAGCTAAGCCAGACCCTTTCAGCAAAACCTCTTCTGATCTGTAGCCTTCAGGTCCCCACACAAATCCACTGACTGGAGACTGGCCAGTCCAAACATCTACTTTTCATTTCAGTGGTGTATAGCACTTTGCAATTTAGATACATGGCAGAAGACCTGCCAGATTTCCCCATTCTAATAGAAAAAGGAATTCAAATATCAATAGTCTCTTTTTACAAGGAAAACTCAGAATAAGAAAAAACAAAACAACCACCCCCCATAGACCTTTTTTTGTTCCCTAATCCTCTTGGAATAAATCCATCTTCATATCACTCATATCTCGTGGTCTCTGTTGTAAATGTCAGTGCTAATTAATGAGACCTTGGCCCTCTGTGTAGCTGAGTAACAATCCCAGGTTTGTTTGTGAGATGGGTGCCCTTCCATGTCCCCAGGGGGTGGCACTGGGGCTGTTAGCCTCACGTGTGACAAGCTGCAAGAGCAAAGTCTGAAACACCTCTCCAGCTCTGTAGTGTCGAAAGATGCAGGTGAAGCTCCCCTAAGATGAGTGAGAGAAATGTTTTTTAAACCTTTTAGAGACTAAAATGAAACTTCTGGGGTCCCATTACTGACCTGCCCGCATCCCAGGGATGTAGGCATCCAGAAATGGATCTCATCCCATCCCATGCTATCCCATCCCTTTGTTGGGCTCCTGAGACCCAAGTGGAAGGCACTTGTGAGTTTTCTGCTTTGAGAAGGAAACACTGTAGTGACTGGAGCACAGGATGCCATTCCAGTCCTCAGGCAAAGCATTGCTGCTTTCCCTGTGCAGCATAACAGCCTTCATGCAGTGACTCTGGGACTGATGTGAAGGTGAAGTTTGGCTCTGCATTCAAATTGTTCTGCAACAGAGGATCTGATTAGCTTTTCCTCACCACCATGGTCTGTGGCTTAGGAGGACATGAGAATTTGGACAAATGACTCTGCTAAATGGTAGCTCAGCCCTCCACCTGCCCTTCCCTCTGCTGTATGCAGAGTGGAGCATTTCTCCCCAGGACAGACAAGTTACTGTATTCCTGCCACATGTCATTTGGAGTCCTTAACCATTGGTAAGGCACAGTGTTTTAAACCAATTTGGGATAGGGAAATTATTTCTGTTGCAGAGAGAAGGGTTATAGTTCATGCTTCCTGGTGAGAATCAAAAGTCAGGAGGGCTAAGTTTTTTTAGCATGACCTCTCATGGCACTTCAGGGTCTCCAAGTAAAAATATATGGGGGCAAGAACAGACCTAAAGCCTCTCCTTGTCATTGCATAACATACGTATCTCTGTGGCTCTTCACTAAGCTCTATTTTTGCAAAACCAAACATTAAACTATCTGTGATGACTTAGGTGTGATTCTAACTTGGTCTGGCTGGAGAGCTGGGTGGCATTTTGTACCCAAACCCACCATAAAATGCAGAACATCATGTGGGACATTACCACTTGGTCACAGCCCAGGGTGGAGTTCAGTTTCCATGACAGGCAGGACCACAGCAGCTCATCCAGGTGTGTGCAGTCCTTTTCCACCCATGGGGTTCTCAGCTGGGTACACTGGCCCTGCCCATCCCTGGAGTGGTTGATGCAGCCACACCAGAGCCTTGCTGGGAGCCAGCTCAGGTATTTCTGCACTTGCACCACGGTCTCATCCTGAACAGTACCTCTGCACGGCGCCAGCACCTTGCCCATTAGGCCCAAGGAGTGATGCTTTTGTATTCCTTGCCCTGCCCTTTTGTATTCCCTGCAGCACCTGGGTTTCCCTTGGAGATCTCCCATTCACACATGGAACTTGCCTCTCTTCCTGGGCTGACAGGAGTGCAGAGCCCCATGGTGAAGCTCTGAGCCAGAAATCCCCCAGTCTCACCTTGTGCACCTGAGACCAGAGGGCTTGTGCTGTTGTACAACTGCAAACTCCCTCAAATCAGTGTTTCGATTACAAGCAAGGCAGCAGTTCTGGCTTTTCTGAGACCTTGTGGGTTTGGTTTTTTTTTTTGTTCATAGTGTGAATCAGGAGTTCCACACCTAGCTAGGGCTTTCTAACCCTCAAGGAAATCCCTTCTTTTCTCTCTTGATCAGTTGATGCTGTGGTTTTGCCATTCAGCCTTGATTAGAGGCGGGGGAGCAGTGTGGGATCACACTGTGGCTCTGACCAGGGATGCTCAGTCCCACTGGGGCAGTGACAGACAATGCTGCCCAGCTCCTCACCCCACTGCTCCTGTCCCCTGTGCACTGGCTGCCCTGTACCTGCCAGCCAGGCTCCCCCAGGCAGCCACAAAGGGCCTGATGTGCTCCTCAGCCACCTCCTGGCAATGGGGGTGGTCTGCAGATGAGGACCAAAGTGTGTCCTCACAACAGGATGGGATCCCAGTGCCCAATCCAGGCAAGAGATTCTTCTCTCTGACCTGCCTGTCCCGATCTCTGGCTCTTGCTTGGCTGTTTCTGTGAAAATGCTCCTTTTTGATTTTCTTCACAAAAAATTAGAACAGACCTCAGCCAAGAATCCTTCCCAAGTAGGTGGGCAGCCACAGGGCAGCTTCCCCTTTGACACAGAAGTCCCTCATTCAGTATTCACTTCTGAGGACAGCTGACTTTTGGCCACTCTCCGCTTGCTCAGATAGATATGTTCTCTGTTGCTTGCAGGGCGCTTCCTCTGCAGCTGGGAGCTGCTTTCACAGCATGCAGTGACCTGCCCTGTCTTGGACTGTCACCCTTCTCTGTTATTTTTATATTTTCAGTGGCCTTCCTTGTGCAATAACAAGAATTATTTTTTTTATTTGATAGGCATCTTCTTAGCAGAATATTAATGCATATAATTAAGATAGTATTTGGCTCTTGAATCACACTGTTCATCCTGAAATTGTCTTAATTACACAGCTGCTCCTCTAGAATGCAGCCCTCTTTGTTTAAAAGCTTAAATATGGAAAAAGAGACAAAATTTCTTCCTCCAAGGAGAAAACCTCCTTTTCACATTTCTGGCTATGTTAGAATCAGTGGCTTCTCTATTTTAAGGAAGGGGAGAAATCAACGGAATAATAATGCTGATTTTTGTTTTAATCATCCACTTGGAGTAAACCATAAACCCTCGTGATTTATTTTGTTGGTGGTTTTTTTTCTGCATTATTGAAGGTAAAAAGCTTGAGGACTTTGCATTCTTTGAGTTGGTTCACATGTGATTCCTCTAATTTTCCACTCTCTGACATCTTGAAACTCAGGCATCCCTAACAGCCAGATGAAATCTATCAGATAAGGCACCTGCTTTTCACCAGCTTCCAGTTTGTGAAGCATAAACCTAGCTTTGACACAAGCCTTAACCTCTTAGTGTTACAATAAGATGTTAAAAAATGCCTCAGACAAGTCTGTGGAGTGAATTCAGCGTTCTGCAAGGCAGCTGAGAAGTTATGTTCAATTTGCTGTCAATTCTTTTGCTTTAAACATTGCTGCTGTAAACTGTCAGCCTCTCCTGTGAGTACATTTGTGTTTGGAATGATGCAGCAAATCAGATTATAGCTGTCCTTTATTAACTCTGATGCACAAGATTTCAGCAGTGGAGGTTTGATTCAGAGAAAATGAATGAGGATAGTTAAAGTCAAATATAAATAGAGCTCATTAAAAAACAAACAAACCGGCCTCTGTTTCATTATGTGACTCTTAATTGTACCATGAGTGTAGACATAGCTCTCATTAAAGTCTCCTAGCAGCTGCCTTCCCTTCATCTCCTTCTGCAAACTCACTGACAAACTCCTAGGATTTCCTGGGGACATGAACCCAATTTGCACCTTGGAATGGGACACAAAGGGACAAAGCAAACAAAAGAAGCCTGTGTGCATGTGCACACAACAAATGAGCCTTGCCAGCCCATCTGCAATCTGTACAGGCTACCACCACTCACCTGCACCTATGACCCCTTCCCTACACTCTCAGCAGCACCCTGTCCTCACCTGGCTGGGCTGAGCCACAGGAGCCCTCTGATTTCTGCTCCTCTGCCCAGTGCCTCAGCTGGGTTTGTGCTGTGGGTGCTGGTGCTGCTGTGGAGCCAGCTCCACGTTCCCTGGGCACACAGCGTGGTGGGGTCAGCATCAAGCCCAGCTGCTGAGGGAAAGCAGCCCCTCTGTGCCCCCTTGACCACCACAGCAAAGCCCAGCATTGGCTGTAAAATGAGAATAAGCTCCTTCCTGCTGAATGCAGTCTGTGGGGAGCTGCTGCCTTTCGCTCGGCACAGACACGAGAAGAGCTTGGAGTCTGCCTTACACACCCGCCATCCCTCCATCCCTGTGTGGGTGGGTTTGTTCATTTCTGCTGGGTTTTTAAGTACATATGTTTTGGGGGAAGAGAGAAAGTAAAAAAGCAGTGATGGAGTCAGAGCATGGAATAAATCCAGCTTTGGTAACAAAATAAAGTGTATAGCAGTCTGTGCTGAAGAAGGAAAGGTTGCTGAATGGTACCCAGTGCTTCCAACTCAGTAATGGACCATCACCCATTACCTTTAATGAAGCTCCAGATACTGCCTTAATGAACAGGACATGCTACCTTCCTGAGATCCTGAGTGTGAGGGTACAGTGAATGGGAAAAGAGTCTTGGAAAGGCTACTGGGCAGTGTTTGAAAGGAAGACCTGTAGTTCTGGAAAAAGAAGGTACTCTTCAAGCAGAGTTAAAACATTTTTTTTTTTCAATGAGTCTGTTAAAGACTCTGTGAGTCTCATTACTGCTCATGCAACAGCACAAGTGGGAGATTAGTATTCTTCTTGAGGGAATAAAACTGCAGTATCTCTTGAGCAAATCTATCCCCACATGAATGAGTGGGCTCAAAAGCAAACAGCAGCTTTATGCTGTTTACGATTGTACTCCTGGATCACACGTGGAGCCTGCAAGGGTCCTGGCAGTATCAGCTGCACTTTTCTCAGGGTTTCCTGCTGCAGTTCAATTCCACTGCTACCATAAACTCAGTCCCAGCATTACTAGTTCTGGGACCACGAGGTCACAAAGTCCTTGGTATTTTAAAGCAATGCATCAGCTACTCCTGCTCCCTGCAAGCTTAACTGGCATGATGCCTGAGTGCCCGTCACAAGGGCTCCCACTGTTCCAACTTTATGTGGAAAACCATTCCAAAGTTTTAATTAATTTTAATTCATAATCACAGAGCAATTTGGTGTGTGCAGATGGAAATCAGTAGACAAGTGCTAGTATTTTTATGTATACATATGTTTTACAAAAAGAGTTGCAGTTTACTCAGAACCTGGGCTGGACTGTGACTGTTTAATTACTGTTCACACAGAAGTAATTTGCAAAGTGTTAATTTCTGAAATCAATGCACTCGAGTCCAATAAATATTTAATTCTTCCATCTGCCATTTTCAAGTTAGTTACCAACCCTGCTGGATGAAGTCTGTGAAACAATTATCTGCTGTTGACATAAAGAAGGATTTTGAGATCCAGCTTTCATGGAAACCTAGAAGGAAGCAGGTTTCCTGAACCCAGTTTCATTTTCTTTATTAGGTTAAATATGGATGTGGACAACACTTCACGTAGAGACATGTTCATGGCAGACAGACCAGTGTAGAATTACATCTTAATTTTATGAGGGAAAACACATTGAGCCTTCCCTAGTAAGACTGTGACTGCAGGTCCTAGGTTTGAATTTTGGGAGGAATCTGGTTGGACCATGCAGTATCTTTTCCACTGGGAATAGCCTAATAAAGCAAAGGGCATAGTGGCCATTCCCAGGAGCAAAGAGGAGGTGAAGCCTCTGTCCCTGCCTGGACAGGAGGGAGCAGAGGGGGCTGTGCAGGCAGCCAGGGCTCCCATGGGTCACAGCAGGATCTCGACCTCACTCTCTGCAAAACTGGATGTGGCAAAACCTGTCTCTCTCTGGCCACATGACAGACTATTTAATTACTGATATTCATGGAGGATTTGGAGCTCTGTGGATGGGAATGCCCTGTGCCAATGCAAATGTCACTGCTTGTGGTACAACACAGGGGCCTCAATGATTAGTTCTTGTTTTACTGTTTTTCTAGTACAATTATGTTTAATTCATGTGTTGTTTCATCAAAGTGTCTGTCACTCAGGGCTTGGCCTCATCTTCTTAAATAGCTGCATATAAAATTACAATGTGTTCCTCCAGTGAGACCATATTTCCAGAATATCATCACAGCTTTATGATGACACAGGGTTTTCTGTTTAGCCAAATGGATACACTGAATCATCATTTTAAAAAATAAAAACCTCTTGAGTTTGGATCATTAGACTTGTGCCATCTCCCATACTGCATTACTCTGAATCAGCATAATAAAGAACTTGTGACTTTAACATTTCTTATTGGGTCAGGATAGACCAGTAGTGTCATAGGCAATTGCAAATTGCAAAGCACCAAGCAAAACAGGACTGATTTTTCAGGAGATGTTCTTTCTCTGAGCCCTTCCCCAGCCTAGTGGCAGCTTCCAGGGGTTATTTGGAAAGCAGTGGACTTGTCTGAATGACCCTCATGTCCCTGTGGTGCCTGAAGCTCCCTGAGGAGCCTGGAGGAGCATTGCTGCCAGCACCAAATGCTTTAAATACCAGATCCCAAAGTGCCAGTGTGGGCTGCTGTGAGATGAGTGGAAGCCTGTGCCTGTAAATATGAATCTGTAGTTTTGATAATGGTTTTAGCAATGCATTCAAATTATTGCCTAAAGCTATTCCCTGTTGTGCTCTTGCATGTGAAAAGACCAACCCAGTCTAAGTCTAATGGGATCCTAATAAAATTGTTTCCTGTAGCTTTGTGCTGTGCTTTGTGATGTAATAACTCCAGCTAATGCACCAGGGACATGCAACAGCAGAATTCTCATTGCACTTGATGAGGCTGCTGCAGTAGTGGATGGACAGCTGTGGGAATGGGTAGATGTGTCAATCAATCTATAATGAGACTTCTGGATTGAAAAATGTTGCTGGATTATGGAACAAGCTTTTGAATTGCTACTGTGATGGGCTCCTCTTGTGTAACCAGGTACTACAGTCTCTTTTTGGCTTTCATGTGGGTGGTGATGTGCCAGAAAGGAAGGAAAAAAGAGAAGCATGGGAAATAGTGTTGGAAGCATGATTTGCAGTATTGCTTTGGTACAAGTCCCTACATTTTATTTGATGATGTCTCTTAAACTTTGTGGGGCAGGTGCTGAATGGTGCTCCATGGTTTGATGAAACAGCATCTAACCTCGGGAAATCCCCAGCAGATGTAAACAAATATTAAATTAAGTAATCTTTTGGCTAATGGCTGTTCCTCTGCTGCCAGTAAAGTGATATCTTGGGCAGTTTTCTTGCTGCTTTTATCCAGTTTCCTGAGGGAGCCAGGACCACTGCAGTCAGGTGAAGTGCAGGGGGACAGGAACCATCTCTCTGTTGGTTACTCTAGATTTGGACCTGTGTGTGGTGGTGGGGCACTCCCAAAGAGCATGAGGCACTTTCTGTCCCCATTGTCTCCTTTGCAGCAATCTCTGCAGGAGAACAGAGTCTGAACACTGCAGAAATCTGCTTGGTAATGTAAGACAGCATGGTCTACTTGTCACAGCAGGGCTTAGTGGAGATAAATCCCTGTACTTTATGTTCTTCCCAGTTCTCCCATGCAGATACCAAGGCATTTCACCTCTCTGCACCTCAAAATACCTGTATGTAGGGATAAAGGAAGGAGAGACTTAAAAATGTATTGTTGTTGTTATGGTATAATTCTAACCAGAAAGAAGCTGCAGGAAAGAGCCAGCAGTTCCCAGTTCCTGCCCATTGTCATTTAGACCCAAATTAGTGACTCAGTGTGAATTCAGAGGAGGTTGGAGGTGGTCAGCATTGGGTGTTACAACTGGTGGCCACTCAAGAAGACCTTTTCCACTGAAAAAACAATTCCATTCCCCTCACATCTTATTTTGAAAAGTTAGCTTTCACTTGCACCCCTGAGTGGACTTGCTGTGCCATGCAGGGTATCCCGAGGTGAGGGATGGGGCGGGGTGACCCGGCCGGGAGAGAAGCCAAATCCGTCCAAGGATCGTCCCATGTGGCTTTGCTGAAGTTAAACTTCTTTGAGAGGATCACACTGGAGACTGAAGGTGTGTCTGAACTCAGGTGTGGACTGTCATTTGGCCAGCTTGTTGTCTTAATTTGATGGGCTTTTGAATGATTTAGGGAGGATTCTCCTCCTGCTGAGATGTCTTGTGCCCTCTGTGCGAGCAGGTTCTTCCTGGAGCTGACAGCGAGTGCACTGATTTGTAGGGCGGTCCCTCGCAGGCTCCTGAAGGAGGGTTTCCCAGGGGTGTGATCTTCACATTTTTGTGAACAAGGAATCTACCTGTGCATCAGGGATTCAGCAGGAGGAGCCAACAAGGCAGCCATGCTGCAGTGCTTCCATCCATGTTTCTCCACCACTGGAATCTCTCTCCTGTCTTGCACCGAGGCCGGGCAAGATGCTGGGTTTGTGGAACAGTGGGATACTTACAAGACAGTACTTTGCCTCTTCATCATCTCACAGCAGAGGCCTGATTGTGCTGCCTCTGTGAGCCTCAATACAGGAACTTGCTTCCACAGACCATATTAGTATTCTGTAAAGAAAACAGGAGTGCTTTCTTCATTGAGTCAGCTCAAAGAGCTAGTGTGGGTCGGCTATTGTAGGAAATAAAATGGCTGCTGGGAAAAAAAAATTAAAAATCCTATGTTCTGCTTTGAATTATTTAGGTTCAACAAATAAGTGGTTGAAATGGGTGGGGGCTGGCTCAGGAGAGCAGTGTTGTGAGAGCCAGCAGCCCCCCAAGCCTGCAGGGTGAGATCCCTGCACAGAACTTGACTCCTGTGGTTTCCTGCAGGGCAGCAAGCACAGAAAGAACCTTGTAATAGAGAGAAGGAAAGACAAGCTGGGGAATAACAACACTTCCATAATACTGCACTTTCTGGGTATCAGAGTAATTTTGTGATACAGGACTTTAATAGTACAAATCTGGCTGATAACAGTTTTGGTAAATAATAATAAAAGAGCTGTGACAGTTCAGCTCTAGCATGACTAATGTAGGGATTTTATCTATCTTGAAGAGAAAAATACAGCAGCACAGAGAGTTCCTTTCTGCCATTTGTCAGGTGTGCAGATATCATTGGGCAGCATTTGTGCCCATGCAAAGGGACCAGCAAACACACACCTTTGGGTCTGTATTAAGCTTTGTTAAAATACCCTGTTTCTAAAATCCTGAACATCTGTGCTTGATGCATTTCACCTCCTTCCCATCTTTAATGGGGGGATTGCCTCTCTAGCAGTCAGTGAGATGGCAGCCCAGGCAATCTGTTTCTCCTTTACTACATTAATAGCATTTGCTGGTGTTAAGAGACCTCTGCAGCTCTGGACAGCAATAATGGTTAGTGTGGTTTTTTATCTAATGACTAAGAGAAGCTGGAGATAAGTGATAAACCTGGCTAAACATCAAGTGCTGAATAACAGGGCTTGTCTCTGAGCAGGTGGGAAATGGCAGGTTCACTGCTGTGCCTTGCTGCACCTCCCCAGGCATACCTTATGGCATTAAAAGCTTGGAATAGTTTTGTTTTGGGTGGAGTTAATTGGAATGGGTTGCTGAGTTAATTAGAATCAATTAGAATGGGTGGCTGAGTTACCTCTTTCAGTCTGCATATTAATGCCACCTCACATTCTTCTTCCCTTTCCATCCAATCTGAGAGCACAGGGAAGATGAGCCTGCCTGGTGGTGTCTGTGTGGCAGAGGTGGGTGTTGAAGCTCTGAGACCTGGCTCCTCTCCCCTCAGTGCAGTAACTGCTGAGAAATGCTGCCTTCCACTGACAAGTTTGATTTGCATTTTCCTCCTCTGGTTGCAGCTGAGGTATCCCACCTCTTTTTTTTCCTGGAGAGACACTGATGTTCTTGTGTGACTAGCTCAGGAAAGGTCTACCTTTAGCAACAAGGAGATACTGGGAGCTCTGCTTTTAACTGCAAGTGTGCAGTTTCTCATCTGTAGCCCAGATGAATTGTCAGCTGTGTTTTCATTTAAATAATGCTTCTTAGGACAAAGAATACAGCATAAAGGTTAACTTGGCTCTCATTTACTTGGATGAGAGCAGGCTCTGGCTTTCAAAGTGTTAATAACCAGTGCTGTTGGAGTTATCTCACAGCAGGCCAGGAGCCCCCTCTAGGATTATGGTCCCTGTGCTCTGGTGCAGTAAGAAATATACAGGCTCTGCCTGGGACAATATGTACTCTTTTTAAAATGGTCTCCTAAAGATCTTTATGATTTGCCTGTCAAGCCTTTAGTGAGCTCTGTGTTTAAAGAGACAGTTTTAAGCGCTCAAAAGTTCAGCTTCATTCTTCTTTCTTTTTGGTTGCTGTATTTAAAACAAAACAAAATTAATTAAAATGGCCACTTAAGTAAGGTAATATGAATTCCAGCTTTCTAAGAAAGTGTTGGAAAGGAAAAGTGCAAACCTTTGCTAGATTTGGCAGCTTCCTTGGAAACTCTATCCCTGTGTGAGAGTGCATTAAAAATAATGCTCTCTGGCAGCTCTTTTGGAGCCTGGAAGATTAAAGGTAGTAACAAGCTCTGTATCACTGGTATCTTACATTAAATCAGAAATCACAAATATCTTAGAGTTACTACTCAAACTCATGGGGAAGAAGGCAGCTGGTGACACTTAATTTAATTTTAATGATGTTCAGTATTGCAT
Organism: Notiomystis cincta; assembly: GCA_013398075.1. Lineage (NCBI taxonomy): Eukaryota > Metazoa > Chordata > Aves > Passeriformes > Notiomystidae > Notiomystis > Notiomystis cincta. The sequence continues at coordinate 190,889 of VZRX01020341.1, forward strand.
GTTCTTCCTTTTCCCCCAAGCCCCATGGTAGGATTTGTGCTTTCAGATAATAGTGCAGGATGAGCCTCACTATGGCTCTCTGGTGGACAGTTCCTGTGTGCTAAGTTTGCCTGGAGTGCCTCTGCTGATGCCTGCTGCTATATTGTCTCTTCAGCTGGGACTTCAGCCAAGTCTGTAAGCAGAGACGAGGCTCAGCCTCTGAGTTTGGACCTAGCCTTTGAGTTTCCTCCTGGGGTGCCAACTGGCCAAGTGTTGGATACCAACTGTACCATCTCTGCTAATAAATCACACCTCCTCAGGTGATAAAAATGGGTTTCTAAATCTAGGATACCAAATAAAGTGGTAGCTGCTATTCAGTGGGAAAACAGATTTATCCTGCCCCCCCAGCCCTCAGTACTTAGAGACTTGTGCTGTTGGAAAACGTCATGGGCTTTCTTCCTTTATGTCTCTTTCCCTTTTTGCATAAAGACTTATCCATTCAATGCTTATCACAGTGCAAGAGTATTAGTAAACATAAGCTTGTTGATAGTTGGCATTCTGATGCTTGACTGGAGGGAAGATCTACAATTTAAAAGGGGATTGGAATAATAAACCCCCAAGTGTAACCTATGCTTGGAAATAGCAATGGTTGCTGTTAGCCTGGAGGGTGTTGGGTTTTTTGCTTAGCAGTGAAATAAGATCTTTGAATGAGAACCATAAAACTGTGCTGGAGCTTTGTGTCTGGGGTTGTGGCTCCTGTGCCTTTTTGGTGTGATGTGTGACCTGAAGAATTGCTTTGCTAAGGACACTGAGAGGTGGTGAATTTACAGCTCTCTTTACCTAATCTCTCTTTGATTCCCTTAAGCATAAGAATCAGTCACTTTACCTCTGGTGCAGACAGTTTATTTTTTAACTCTTTGTTATCCTAACTAGCAATGATAATTATTCAATAGAGGCATCCTCTTAAAAAGAAAAAGAAAATTCCTTTTCTCACTTAGCACAAAGGTTGTACACTAAGAAAAACTGGATGTGTGACTCTGGAGAGGAGGATGAAGGCACAAATATTGGCTTGACAAGGCTGTGCATGCAGCACTTCAGTGAAATACACAAAGTCTTCAGATCTTGATCCTCTTGGGATCTTCACAGTGGTTTAATGTTGCTCCCTTTTCTCTTGCCCAGACATCTTGCTTGATTTCAGTGCTTTCATCTTGAACCCCTTTCTCTGCAAGGTAGGTGTTTTGTGCAGCAGAAAACACCATAACCTCCTGAAGAACAGCACCATGGTCTTTTCCCCTTGTCTTCCCACACAGCTGTATGTGCGTGACGGTGTCAGTGCCCTCTTTTCCCACCCTCTGTCACCTCCTGTCTGGTTAAGCAGAGCCCCTATGAATTGGTGACTCACTGCAGAGCCTCTCAGCATTATGAAAACCCCCACAAAACCAACCTGCAAAGTAACCTTTCTTTTCCAGCATTTTCCTAGTTTTCTTTCCAGGGCTCTGGCTTTGCTTGCAGTGGGCTGGGAAGCCTGTGGCAACCTGCATGGGGCAGAACTGTCCCGTTGCTTTTGCTTCAGCAGCCTCTAGTGGGGAGAGTTAATGTGGTTACAGCCGGGGCAGGAGTCCTCCTGTGCTGTCAGTTTGTTGGTTTTCTGGACCACCCAGAGGAGCGATTTAATGTCTGGAGTCTGAGATTAACTCTCCTTTAATCTGTGCTATAAGCCAAAGCTAAGGAGTAGGAGAAAGGGCTATTTTTTTGTTCTCAAGAGGCCAATATTTTTTTTTCCTCTGTATTTCAAATGTGTAGGAAATAAAACTAGAGGTGAATGAGTCACTTTCATGAGTCACCAATAGTGGGAAGAGGAGATTTAATATTTGCGAATAAGAAGCAAAACGTACAGTATGTTCCCTGCTTGGTGTGAGTGAGAAAATGATGGACAATTTAAAACTGTTTTCTCCCCAAAAGAAGACTAAGAATCAGGTTTCAGACTTTTCAGCATCTGGGGGTGAATGGGTGCCACCCCTCCTGGTACCGTGGTCCTGCTGGTCCCTTGACTGACTGCAGCCGGAGGTACTTCTTGTCTTGTGGCTTTTCCAAACCTCGGGACTTCTGCCCCACGCTGCCAGTGGCTTTCTTGGTGTGGCCTTGGGTATCCCTCTCCACTGCTTGTCTCACAGTTTCTCCTTTATAATATGAGACCTTTGCCAATAACTGAAAACGTACAAAAAGCCAGAGTTTGTGCCTTCAGCAGCTCCTTTTCTCCCCCGCCAAACAAAGGCTGGGCAAACGCAGGCAAGTGCAGCAGGAGGGGAGGATGAGCAGAGGTGGGAAATCATGCCCTGGCTGGTACCTCTCCCAAATGCCTATGGTTGGTGGTGCCTAAGTGTGAAACCACCTGACTCTGACTTGTCTCTCCACGGCTCGTGGGTTGTGACTCAGCCTAGGAGGAGGAGGAGGAGGAGGATGTGCAGGGCCTTCCTCCCGTGTCCGCCAGCTGTCACTGTTGCTGCACACACCCGGATGGCCGGTGCCTTCTGTCCAGCTGGGATTTACAGCTGCCCCAAAACACTGGGCTTGTTTGGCTCATCTGTGGTGTGAGAGTGTTTATCCTCATCCTAACAACCTGTTCCTAAAGCTGCAACTTTATTGCCTGCTAAACGGCTCTGTGAGAGCTCCAGAGATAATTTTAGTCCATACACATTTTTTCCCCCACCTTGGGTGTAACAGTTCTTGTTTTTTTTTTTTTTTTTTTTGAGGCATTGTTGCAGAACTAAAACTCCCTCAAAGTGCTTGTCTGATTAAACAATGGTTTGTAAAACTGAGGGGGTTGGAAGTAATAGTAAATTAGGAGAAGTGGTCACAGCAGGATCTGTCAGGCTTTGGCAGCATGGATACACACACAGATACCCACATATCTGTCTCTGTGTGTGTAGGCACTCAACTTCTTCCACCTTGTATTTCATATCAGTTTGCCTTGAATTAATGAGAACTGCTTGTGCTTGTAAAGTGAAGAAGATGGAGTTTTGCCTTCCCAGTGTGAAATGGCTCACAGATGGAAGTATGGAGGTGTTTGCTGAGGGCTATTCTAAAATTACTCTTAGATGCAGTGAGCATCTCTTCAAGTATTGCACTTTTACCATCTGAGTGGAAACCCACTAAATTTGATTGAGCAGGTGTAGACTGGACATCAGAAATAATTTCTTCTCTCAAGGGGTGGTCCAACTTTGGAACAGGCTGCCCAGAGAAGTGATGGAATTGCCATCACTGGAAGTGTCGGATTAGATGAGCGTAGAGGTTTTTTCAAACCTTAATGATTCTATGAAATTAGCCTGACATTCCCTCTATGGTTTAAGAGACCTTGTACCAATATTGTAATCAGGTTTTGCTTGAGTTGAGATATCCCAGAACTTTACACTTGAAAGGACTGAGTGAGCATAGTGTTGCTCGAAGTCACTGTATTGATGTACTTTGTGGAGATTATGCAGCAGCAAAAAGCCTCATCATGCTGTTTTTTACCTGTAACCATGTTTTTGATTTGAGGTCCCAGTACTTATTGAACCAGGTTCTGTGAGAGACCCAGATGTAAACTGGAAATTGTGCCATCCCTCAGCAGTGCTGCTTTAGACTGGCAGCACAGAGCAGCATCTGGCCTTTAAAATGTAATTCTGGTAAAAACAAGCACCAATCTACATAAATTTCTCCATTTAGGTTAGAGCCTACTTCGTGCAAATATAATCCAGAGGAGAAAGTGAGTTCCTGGCAGAGATAGATGGAAAATCCCAGTCTCTGCATTGTGCTCCCATACCTGCTGCTGGCTCCTTTCAAACCTGTGTTTTTTTGTTGGTGTCTCTCTTGAAGCTAAGCGTTGAGAACAGCAAATCGATGTTTTTTATAGTTTTCTCAATTCCTGACCAGATTAGGAGCACAGAATAAAAAGGGAGGGAATTTGTGGGTACATGTATTTTGCACAGCTGCGTGGGATGTCTCCTGGGCAGAGCTGGCTTGAGCTTTAAATGGGTTTCTTGCATTCATGTTACTGTATCAGCCTGACCCCTCCTGTGCCAGGTGGCTGTTTGGCCAGAGGGAGAAAAGACACCTTTCCCATCTGCATTTCTGCTTTTAATTTGGCAGTGCAGAGGCCTGGTTTGCTGCCAGTTGAGTAGCTCTGCTCACAGCCATGGCTGCGCCCTCCGCGTCGCTGTGTGTCTGTGCCGTGGGCTTGGGGATAAAGAAGAGGCAATTTGTGATGAAAAAGGCCATTTCTTTCTCTAATAGGGTATTTATACATGCAGTTCAAATAAACACAACTAGAATGGGGCATCCTGATGAGTGCTTTGAAAGCATGGCTGGACTTATGAATGTGGGGGGAGGCTGATAAGGGGTTTGGTCTTTTCCAAGCTCTCTTGATGCCTCTCCTGCCTGCAGCTTTCTGCTGCTACTCAGTGCTCCTCCAGACTGTTTTTAATTGTTTTCTACTGATGTGGTGACTTCTGTCTGGGTCTCCAGGGAGCCAGCAGTAACACAGGTCGTGCTCCCTGCATAGCAGTAAGGGTGGAATGGATCCTTATCTGGGATGCCTCCTTGCTTTGCTGCCTGCTGCAGCCCCAGTGTTTCCCACTGGGGGTGGGGAGCTGACAGCCCACTGCGCTGGGTTTTGGGAAGAAAAAGGCTTCTCAATAGCTTAATTATGGGTCATATAATGTATTATTGGAATTGATGGAACTTAGTCTTGATTTATGCAAGAGGAGCTGAGGACGGGTTTCCTCTAAGGGTTGGTGAATGATGGGGTTTGTGCCCTTGTTGATTTTATAGGACCTTTCCTTGTTTCTCTTCTGCCTCTCTCCCTCTTTGTTTAGCTGCAAGCACACTATTGAAATTCTGTTGCTTAATAAATGTCACATCCCAGGCAGTCTTTGTCTTTGTTTTCCATATTTCTTTGCCACATTAAGGCTTACTGTGTTTATCAGGTTTGAATAAACAGCCTGTGGCTGTGCAGAGATGGGGAAAAGCAAAGGAAGGGTTAAGTAGGCAACACCCAGATCCTGCCAGCTGGGATGTGAGCACATATCCATGTGGCAGGCAGAGGTGAATTCAGTTTGCCTAGGCTGAACCTGAGTAAATAAGCTCTGCTGAGACGTGGTAATATCAGGTTGAGCTCAGTGTTGCTCAAAAAGTGGTCATACAACCTCCATGTGGATTAGTGGTCACACAGAGTAAGAATGCATCTGTTCAAGGAGTGCAGCCTAAAAATACTTAATTCAAGCCTTGCAGCACTAAGTAGCAGTCCTGATAGTTAGAAACCACTGAAACAGCAAGAGGGAAATGAAATGACCAGCTCTGATTTACATTCATAACAGCATTTGAAAGGGTCTGTGTGGTGCAAGTTTGCTGTAAAGCAGTGAAACTTCCCTTAATCTGACATTTAATATATCAGTTTAAAAAAAATAACAACCTGACTGTCACGCTGGCAAAAGTAATGGGGAAATACAACAGAAAAACTGCTGTGGGGCCACACACTGAGCCTGGTTCACATTGGGAGAAACTGGAGGGAGACGGTGTGGTTGCACCAAAATGTGACTGGGAGCTCACACGAGTTTACTCCTCACTGAATCCACCCCAAAGGCTCTGAAGAGAAAAGAGATAACCCCGAGCTGCGTTCGCTGTGGTGCGGCTTCCAAAAGAGGCCGCTGGCCGCAGGGCTCCCCTTCATCTGCGCTCTGGAAACAAACAATCAATTTTTCATTTTTAGTGGTTAATTCTGAAAATATGAAGGTCTGTTTAGTCTTGTCTCCCTAACATAAACCAGCCAGAACAAGGCAGCTTGAGGGAAGTTTGCAACAAGTTCCCTTATTTGGAATACCAGCCACTGGTGTAATGTGGCAGCTGTGGGACACCCCCACCCTGGTGGGGCTCCAGGGGTCGGGATATTCTTGTGATGGATCACAGGGCTGTGTCGGGGGAACTGTGGGGGCAATGGACATGTTTGAGGAAACAAAACGAGCCAGATTTGGCCCCAAGCTCTGCCTGTTACTCTGTAGGGACAGGTTGTGATGCAAACGAGGTCTGGAAAGGTGAAATGCAGAAGAAAATAAAATTTGTGTTGAGCCAAACATTTTCATAGAACTTCCATGGCTATGACTTCCTGCTTTTCTTCTGTAGGGTATAATACTGTCCTACAAACTCTTCCAGGAAGAGCTGCTGTGTCCTGCCAGTCAGGTGCTTGTGGGCAGGTGCCACCCTAACAGGATCCTTGTGTCATGGCTGTGAACAGGCTGGAGCAGTGGCTGGATGTCTCTGGATCTGCTCAGCACCTCCCTGTTGCTGCCCTCCTTCCTTCTCCTCCTCTCCACATGTTCTCACCCTGCTGCTCAGGAGGACTTTGATCCTGCAGAAAGAAGCCCAGAATGGCCCTTTTGCTTCTTGGATTGCCCTTAGTGATCTCTCTTTCTACAGGCTTCAGATTTTTGGTAACTTGCTAATTGCATGAACTTGTAAGTCTTTCAAATGTACAACGTTCTATGGCCTGAAATGACGCCCCTTTTTCCTTGGCAAAAGAGGAAATGAGTTCTGTGAGCTCCTGCTGAAGGTGCTGGGAATTAGGGTTTGGTGAGCTGGGCTCCTCTCAAACTGTGAGGTGTTGTCCATGTTTCAGGTCTGGTTACTATTTACCTTTGACAATAGCAGGAAAAAAGTAAAGTGCATTTAATTGGTATATGGCTTTTAAGTTAAACTGTTGTCCCATATGCTGAACTATTAATTTACACCCCCCTCTAATGCTATCTTTCTCCATTCACTGGTGGTACAAGAGCCTGCTTTAGCTTAGCTGCTGCTGGTGAGAGTGCTCTTCCTGCCTTCCTTCCTTGTCTTCCACTGTTAAAATAATTTCAGTTGTCTGAAATCCATTGCACACTTGTTCTGTGGCAGATACTAAGAACATTTAGAATATGATAGTACTTGGATATGCATTCATCACTGAAAGAGCCTATTTTATTTTTATTTGTGCAGTAAAGCATGAATGACAAGTTCAGATCCCAGACAAATTCTGTTTCCTCCCAAGATTTTTTTCAGTATAAATAAACTTGGTTTTAATACAGCTCTCTAATAAATTTGCTCATGAATTTGGAAGGTAAATCTGCTTCTATAGGTAGGTATTTATCATTTCATAGTATTCTAACCAAATTTCCATAAATGGTGTTTTAAGCACTGTCTAGATTATTTCCATGCCATCTCAAATGTTTCACAGACTGTTTTTACATCCTAATGATGATTTTAAGACAATGGACATCTGCATTGCCATGAAGAAATGTTTCCTTTTCACACAGCTTTTTTTAAAAGTCATTATAATAGCTTGTATTCATGCTGAAGGTGTTTTATAAAATCTTTTTGTTCAGCAATCCACCCCTATTTAACCAAACATTTAACTGTGTATTTGAATTATACCTGATACAAGAGACTGAATTCAAGTTCACAGGTCAGGAACAGGAAAAGATCCAGAAGGACCTACTCCCTGGCCCTTGAACTACACCAGAGGAACTCAAGACATTCCTGTGAGTGCTGCAGCTGCCTGTCCAGGGTTTTAGCCACACAGTCATCCTAAGATTTCTTCTAGGATGAATTAAGATGGAATTGGAGGAGCCAGAGCACATCTGATAGACTCAGCACTCTGTCTGTTCAGCATTTTTTAAGTCAGTAGGTTTTGGAGCAACTGCTGCAATTAGCTCATGTTCTGTGCTTGAAGGATGGAGCAGCGTAGGAGTTGTCCTGGCTCCGGGGACAGAGGCAGCAGCAGGGTGCTTCGAAGGGCTCCTCAGTCCTGTTCACACTGCATCATCCCACACCATTTCTGAGCAGCCAAGCCCTTTACTTCTGCCTGCTTACTCAGATGGGTGGGATGAGCTTTTGTGCATTTGCTCTTTTCCTAATCTTTTCATTACTAGCACTTGGTCTTAACTGACAGTCAGAACCACAAGAGTTTGTTCTCCCATTCCACCCACCTTTTCCTTTAAAATTCCCACTTTAAAGCGAGCAATAGTTACAGATGCCTTCAGATTGCATTGCTCTCTCTGTAAACAAAGAGCTGACATCTGGCATGTTTTGAAGCTGCTTTATTGAGTCTCCATCGTTGCTGTAAGCAGGCTCTGTGCCTGTCCTACCTCAGCAGTGAATAGATGGATCACTTCCTGCACGGACTGAGTGGGAGAGGCCCTTCCCCTGTGGTGGCCACGGGCTGGAGGGATGATGCCCTCAGGGCTGGTCCTGGGAAACAGGGGCTGTTTCCACACCCTGGGAGGATGCACACACACTCACAAGTACAGTTGGTGTTACAGTGCTGGTAGGAATCACAGAACCACAATGGATTGTGAGATGGAAGAGACAAAGTGCTGTTAGAGTTCAGGAATGAGTCAGTTTTTGGGTGAAGACTTGTTTTGGTAGACTCAGATGTAGATTGACATGAAGGTCAACGTATCTTTCCCAGTTTTAAAGGTTCTACTTTCCTTTTTTCTTTTTCTTCTATTCCTTGCTAGTGCAGTATGAAAATCTAGAGTTTTGAGTATGAGGAAGGTGTTTAAGTAGGTTTTATTTTTAAAAATTGGGAGATAATCTGCAGAATTTCCCCCATTGCTGTATAGCTGGAAAAAAACCTCAAAAGCTTTGAATATGATGGTGTGGAAATCTAAGTACAGCTTGAAATCCAAAGACAGCCAATGGCAGAGAACCAGGAGACTGAACAATGGTTTTTAACACCAAGGAGATGTCAGCTCCTTACTCCATGTAGCAATCACCTAACTAATTGGTGCTGTTGGATGTAAGCTCACATTTCCTGTCTCCCTTATTGCTAAATGTGGCCTTAAAAATCATTAACAGAGACCATTTTCACAGAGGTGAAAAGTGTTGTTCCTAATTCAGAGGCTGGAGGATAGGCAGAGGAGATGAAATGATTTGTCAGGGATCATAGAGGAGGGTTAGTAGGGTCAGGAATTGATCTCAAGTATCCTAAGATCTCTCTTTTTGGCTGTGTTGGGGAAAACAAATTTTCTGCACTTGCTACAGGAACTATCAGAGGAAAAAATATTTTTTTAAGCTACATTTGTTATAAACACAATTCCTTTTCAATAATATGTGTTCGTACATATCCTCTGACGAACTATGACTGAAATTTATTATGAAGGGCTGTAATTCTTGCACATCACAGGGGGAGAAATGAAATATTTAACTTAATCTCTATAGCATATTCCATATTTTCCTTGCTTTTGGTTACATTTTTTGTGAGGCGAACTATGAATTCCCTCGCCTATTAATAATTTATTGTTACTGGAACATAATAGTGTAGAATGCAGCTCGTCCAGGAAAAAGCTTCAGCAGGGAGTGAGTCATTGATGGTAATAAACTTCCGTTCCTCTCAATAGACCATAGGGCTGTTTAGAAAAAATGTTTTTGCCATGATTCCTGAATTGCTTGTGCTCTGAACAGCAGCTGGTAGAGATAAAACTGAACAGAGCTGGGCAGACTCCCTGTCTCCCCTCTATTACTATAGCATGTTTCTGAATCATACACAAAAAATGTTTTGGTATGTAAAAGTGACTTCAGAAAAGCTGCTCTGAGTAGAAAACAGCCAGCAGTGAGCAGGGATATATTCCCAGAGCGTGATCTCGAGTGTGATATCTACCATATCTGTGGTGCTCAGGGGGTTAGCAGTGCATGGCTGTGCAGTGCTGAGCTCTCCAGAATTACCCTCCTGCGAGAAGTGTTATCTCCTAGGAGCCCTGCAGCCTTCAGGAGGCAAATCTGAGCTGAATCTGATAAGTGTTTCACAGCTGCTTGGGTTGGGGTCCATCTTGTTTGGTGTGCAAAACACTGGTCTTGTGTTTGGTGGAGCACATCAGGCGTGTTCCCTCCTCTGCTGGACCCAGGTCCTCAGGAGCAAGTGCCCCATTTGGGTCCAGGAGAGTGAAATGTAATTCTGGCCATGATCTTTTGCTCTTCCCTTGAACAGGCAGCATGGTTAGTGTCCAGATAGATAATAAACACCTTTTGAGGATGTTGGCTCTATTAAAAATGGCATTGGTGGGGTTGTGAAGGGCATAAGCATTCCTCAGTCAGAGAGGAATAGTTTCTGTACAATGGGTCTTCAGTATGTGGTGTGAAAGGTTAAAAGCTTTTAAGATAATTTCCAGCCTTCTTCTATCAGAGACCTTTGAAGGCTCCTGGTCCTCCAAAATGCTACTGCATCCACAGGGGAAGGTGCATTGTGGTGTGGCTTTCTGGGAGCTGTGCTGTTACCAAGACCTGAGCAAATAACCATGAGGGACAAATTCTGCACAGCTCCTTAGATGGTGTATTTTGTATCTGTGCACAAGCTGCCAGACACATCATCATGATGGACAAAGGTGTTGCAACCCAGGCCTGAGTGAAGGGAAGGAGTTGACACAGCTGCCATGTGAACTGTAGGGCTGTGGCTGGACAGCCACTTCTGTACCCCACTGCCAATGGGAAGAGATGTTGCATAAACAGTAAATTACTCCATCTTTGTCTGAATAATGCTTTTATTTCTAGTTTTTCATATGATGGTTTTAGTTGACAAATTTTGCAATTCTACCAAGCACAATTGCTGTTATCCTTCAGGACATGTTTTTATTGTAAAGCCTGCAATTGGGCGACTTTGGGCACTGTGATATTATCTATAACACTTTTGCAGTGCTTATACAAGCTTTCCCCCCTTTTTTTCAGCACAGCAGTAAGCCTTTTTTTTTTTTTTTTTGCAGGAGTTAATAAGGTATTATTAACTACTTCATCATTTTTATCAGTGTTGAACAGTTTTCCAAATCTTCTTTCATTAGAAGCCTCAGTAGAGTTCACAAATTTTCAAAATCATTTCCCTTTGTATTCCTCCCAAGTGTAGCACACTTGTGCAGTGGTGCCCAGCAGCAACACCTTGGGAAGAGTGTGCAGCCTGCCCCAGGTGAACAGGACCCAGACAGACTGTGCAGCTTCCTTGCTGTCATCACCTTTCCTACAGGGAAGCTGAAGGATCTGCCCTGCTCAGGTATCTTTGGGTTCTTATCTCCTCTGCCGAAGGCAGGAAGTTCTCTTTGAAACACTGGGACACTATCAGGAGACTGCTGAAGCCTCATAAAAAGAACCACTTTCTTCCCACCTTCAACAACTGAAGGTTTTTCAGTTTCATATAAAGCTCCTAGCCTCCTGTTAGGAGTTTGAACATCTTGCACATACACTTGTACCTGGCTTCCTGCTATTTACTAGAAGACACAGTCTGTATAGCAGCATCTCATGCAGGTCAAGGTCACAGGCAGGCTTCTTGCCTCTCAGTCCAGAAAGTACCTTCCTAAAGATCTGATGCTGCCCACTTCAGGCTCCAGTCGTAGCTGTTGTGCTCTGCATCTTTTTCTCTCCATTAATATGTGCAGGAAAGCAAATTGCACACAGGTAAAAATGAAGTATTTGCATTCACAAAAATGGGTGTTTGTGTGTGGCACTGCTTGTCCTCTCAAGTGCTTCCTCAGGTGTGGAAACATTTGATGGATTTCCACAAAACTGTGCTCTATCACTGTCGCTACTGATGAGATCCCCACAGACGTGCAAACCCCACCTCCAGTGCAGAGCTGGGCATTCTGGCATTTTCTGTATTCAAACTCCAACTGCTGAAGACTTGGAGGTGTTCAGTTTAGTGCTGTGCTGTTGCAAGGAGTCTTGTCAACTCATAGGAGCAAGTGGGGCTGATGTGGAGGTTGCAGAGGTCAGAGCAGAGCTGGAGCAGATTGTCCCTGAGGCTCCCAGCATCAGGTCAGTGCAGGGCTGGGTGCTGCAGGGGAGTGATGTTGCTGCTCACTGAAGCAGGTATCACTTGGGAGCTGCTCTGCACCTTGCACATGGCCCACCACACTGCCTGCCTTTCCTCTCTCTCCTCCTGTGACCTCGAGCAGGATGGGCTGTGTTCTGCTCTGTGGTGGTGCTGATGAAACAGTTCTGTGGTTGTTGAGATATTCTTCAATGCTCACATTATCCATGAAACAGTCAGTAAGGAAAGGGCAGAAAGTAAAAGAAGATGGAACATACCTTGTTTGGCACCTGGATAGCTTTTGGATTGATGTGGAGAAAGCATTGTGCTGTGGGTACAGTGTGTAAGTGTGAATTGGAGGTGCAGGGCTACCCTCCCTCTTTCCCCTGGGTATGTGCTGCATCCACAGGCAGTGTTGACACAGGGTTATCACAGACTCCTGACCAGCTGAAGCAAGCTTGCAAAAAAACCCAGGAAATTTGGTGCCAGTTCTGGATAGTCTCATGAATCTTAAAAGCCTTGAAAGCTGTGTGAATAATCTCTAAAGAAAATAAATGCAGACTGCTGCAGGGAAGGATGGCTGGATGCTGGCTGTCTGCTGTCCCCAGATTTTGCTGGCTGCTACATTCAGCTGCCCTTGTAACCCAACAATGATCCCTGCTCCTATGAGATGTTTTCATAGGAGAACATCCCTGCTGACCATGCTCTGCAATGACTCAGTTTTTCATACTGATTTCTTTCCACCTGTATCAAATTTATTTTTCATTAGTACTTATTATTTAAAAGGACAGATTTCCTTTCTCTGCAGAATTTATTTTTTAGGGTTGTTTCCTTCAGAATGTACCAAATTTGTATCCTCGAAGTTTGCTTGCCCTCTGCTGTCTTCTGCCAGCCTTCCCATTGCCTCTTGTTTATTTATTAAGTCTTCCTAGTGATTGCATTTCCTAATTAGTGTGTTCTCTCGTTTCACTTAGTGTGCTGTGTCTCTCTTTGGGTGATGTGACTGGATGTGCATCTGTCCATCAAGTGATCCTATGGATACCTTGACTAACTTCCTCCCAAACACAGAGTCATCTGTTCCATAGAGTGTAATTACTGGAATTATCCTGAATATCCTCATGGCTGCTGCTCTATTAATGGACTTGACCGATGGAATGTGCACTGCTCTCAATCAGCTTTTAAAACAATTCCTGACTGTTAAATTATTTAATAACTCTATCAAATTCTTTTCACCTAGTTTTTATATAATTTTGAATTTTAGAAGATTTCATTTATTTTATGAAACAAGTCTCATTTTGAGAATGTTTTTTATATAATTGTCACTTTTCTGACATCTTGTAAAATATATCCATCATCATTCATATTTTTCCATTAATTCTCTTTCCCAGCTAATTTTGCTTTTAATTGCTTTCCTTTTTGTGACTTGGGTCTTTTTCTCATACGTATTATTCTGTAATTACTGTTTTGAACTTACTATATTTCACATGCCAAATTCAATCAAATTGAGGACCTGGAGCACCTGGCTGCTACTATTTTTATTCTTTAACTCCTCTTTCTGTGTGGAGATGAGATCTGGTGTGGCATTTCTGCCCTTACTGGAGACCTCAGGTGAACGCTCAAATTACAGCTTAGCTTCAGTTAAAGACTTGGGTTTTAGGAGATGCTGACAGGAGCTCATCACTGATGGCATTGCTGGGTCAGGCACTCACTGACCAAGCAGCTGCCAGGCACCCAGCCTCAGTGGGACACTCCTTGTTGTTCTTACTGGAATCTGTCCTGCAAAAGTATTTGCTCTGTCTTTTCTCCATCGTGGCTTCTCAAGCTGACAGCATCCAAGATCCTCACTGTGGGTGTGAGGAGCCAAGCACTCAGCTGGTGTTTTCCTTGCTGCTGTACCAGGAGTGCAAAGAGCACAGTGCTGATCTCACAGCATCAGGGTAGCTCAGAAATAGCCAGTGAGCTCCTTTGTGTTCTGCCTCTCCTCCTGGAGAGTCTTAAAATATTTGAGTTATTTGGTGAAGTAGCCTACTTGTCACGATCTCTCTGTATTGATTATTATCCTTTGTGTGATAAATAAGATGCACTTAGGGCAGGCTCTTGGTGTGGTGATGCTTCTGAATGGAGTATTGCTAACAAACCTTCCCTCAGGGGTAGGTTCACCTCCAGGAGGAGAGAAACTGTAGTGTTTTTTACTGCACGTTTCAGCAGACTGAGAGCTTGGACATCACCAGTCAGTGTGGCCTCACTTGCTGGGGGGTAATTACTTAAGTAGCTGGTTATGTGCCCATGTCTGTCTTCAATCCTTTAACTGGATCGATGACTTGACCTAGCAGAGCAATTCCTAATTCCTTTATGAAACTTTGCTGAGCGCCTCCCTTCGATCCAGGAGGCTGCTACTGTTTCATTAGTGGCTCTCCAGGAAGGCAGCTAAGAGCAGCCTTTGGAATTGGTGTCAAGAGTGATGTTAAAGGAATATTTGTTCTTATTTGAGGTGAAACAAATCCTTTTAAAAACAATGATAGGAGCTGCAGGACCCCTCTGCCTATGGTATTGATCTTGCCCTGAGCAGCTGAGCTCTAAAATAAAGATATGAGGTATGACTGCTGGAGACTTCAATGAGGTGATTTTTTTGGAAAGATATTTAAAAAAAATATAACTAACAACTGCATCAAATAAGGTTATCTGAAAAATGCCTCTGTGTGTAGTTTTTCTAGTAGCTTCATATCTGAGGCAGGCTTAAATTCATGCCATTGTGTGAAGGGACTCACTTCATTTGAGTACAATCTGCAGAAAGGTAAGTGCACTATCTGTTGTACCAGCAGATCAGACTCAGAAGCACTTTACCTACTGGAATCCCAAAACAATCTTAAAATTTAAGAAGTAATTTAGAATTGTCAGGTGTGACTCAATGGAGACAACAGCACAATGCTGTTCTTGGACAGAAGAATTCGAGGGTGCAGATAAATATGTGCAGTGGGTGTTTGGGAGGCAAACTCATGAGAAATGATGTAATTCTGTTGCAAAAGAATGACATTTTATGCTCAGGAGAGCTGTCAGAAGCCCCACAGCTGGACTGGGGGAGGTATTCACCTCAGTGATGGGGTCTGAACTGAGATAACATGTCCAGTTTTGGTCAGCAAGCTTTGAGAAAGGTGTGGAGACACTTGATAGAGCCCAGAGAAGATGAGCAAGAACCATGAGGCAGAGGGAGCTGTTTCTGATGAGAAAACTGTAGAAAGAAGTGGATTAATTTCCTTTAGGGAAGTGAAGTCTTTGCTGGAGAAGGCTGTGAGAAAGGGCAGAGCAATCCTCAGTCCTTCAGCAGCAGGGAAGGGGTAACCAACTTCAGTGGAATATTTTAGTCAAATGTTTTGGAAAAAACTGTTGGAGGTGGAAGGGTAGGTAAGCACTAGGAGTTGTTACTGCAAAAGAAACCTGTTTCACAGGGGGTTTTGTTAACAAGTCAGACCACACACACCAGGTCCAGCTCCTTGCTACACCTGTTCAAGCTGCAGCTCAGTCTGTCCCTGCTTCCTCACATCCATCCCTGTGTGCTCTGTCCATCCAGGATGGTTGTACTGTTGGTCCCAGGCTGAGTCCTGGCAGAGTCCATCACTAATCCATGCAACAGCAGTGGCACCAGTGGGATGAGCAGGAGTACAATGGTTAAATCCTGACCTGGTGGGACCACCTTGGGAGTGAAAGGGTGCTCAATCCTGTGGAAGAGTGTTATATTATAGGATTAGGGTCGATTTGCTTAGGGGTCAAATGGGCAATCCTGGATTTCTTTTAGGAAGCCATAGCTGAAATCTCAATTACAAGTCTAGTTATGAAACCTAAAAAGTGAAAAACACATCCGTATTTGTAAAATCAATAAAAGCAATTTATAGACACCTTGATAATCTTATCTCTTGCCAGTGGAAAGGAGGAAGAATCAAGGTGGCTGGTCTGCATGTATCTTAGAGTTCAAAAAGCTAACAAAAGTAGGCAGGTTTTAGGTCTTGTCTTGGGGAATTTGCTTTCCTCTTCCTTTTCGATGTACCAGTTTGGTACCATTTTATACATCTGCACATCTGACACAACAAAGACTTTTCTGTCTCTGATATAGGAAGTATATTGGGAATATCCCTTGCAAGCTGAGCTTTAATGTTTGACTCATTTTAACTGCTAAATAATTTTGAACACAAATTTTGAACCTAACCCCCCTCTGAAGCCTCAGGAGTTTGACTGTTCAGTGATATCCAGCTTGCTGTGAATACCCAGCCCCTGCAAACCTGGCCTATTTGTTTATTTGCTCTGTGTGATGCTGCTTAGTATTGTGGGATGGATGAGCTCTGAATGCACCTGTATCCAACCCCCAGTTCTTCACAAGTGTCTGCATGACATGGCAGGATCCTGTAACAGGAGAAGTTGTCAGGACAGAGCAGGAACGAGCTTTGTGAGAGCAGATGAGAACAACTTGCGCTGGAGCAGCAGATGTGACTGTTGTTTTGTGCAAGTAGATGATTCCCTAATCCTCTTAAGGACAGCCTGGCCAAAATCCCCTTTGTGACATTAGGCAGAGCTCTGGGCCAGGTGGCTCCATCTTCTGTCACTGCTTTGCTCTGAGGAATCTCTGTGCTGCTGCTGCTGAAAAGCCACTGCTAAAGCAGCCTTGCTGCCAGGTGTGGGGCAGAGCCCTGGGGACAGCCAGCACCCTGGGGACAGCCAGCACCCTGGGGACAGCCAGCACCCTGGGGACACCAGTACCAGGCGAGACCTTGGGCTGAGTGCAGCTAAACTGAGGTGGCTTTAGGGCCTCGGGGTCTCTGGGTGTTTCAGAAATGCTCTTTCTTAGCAGTCATGTATATAAGAGGGTGGTAAAATGTTTGGCCAAAGTAAAAAGGGATGACTGAGTGGGAGAGGAACGGGGTAGTATGGGAAAGGCTTAATGGTGTGAGGTGAGCTGGCACAAGGAATATCTTAGAGCTTCCTCTGCCTTTCTCCAGGGAAAGCCACTCCTTTCACCGATGTGTCTGGCCTGTGTAGTTCCTGTGGTTGGATTGTGACTAGGATGGTGAAGGAGGGTGACCAGGAGGTGGAATGGTGGTCTGAAACCTGCTATAATTTCCCTGCTATGTCTTAGACTTTCTATGTGACCTTGGACAAAATATTTCATCACGGAACATGGAAGGGACTCCCAACACTGTAAACAGTCTGAAAAAAGGACTTGGAAACTTAGACATTTCCCTCACACTTGCCTTACCTGGTAGTCCTTGTAGAAGCCAGTAGTGGTCCTTTAAAAAGTGTTACTGTCCATTAATAAACAATTTCATGATTTCATGCTTAATAAAACATACCCTCATTTAAACAAAAACCCAAGTCTCATCCCATTGCTTTCCTTCTTGGTGCCCTTCAGTAGCTTCTTCCCTCCCACATCTCTTTGCAGCACACTCAGCCACCAAAATCTGCACCTTACAGTTGCCTCCCTCTTATTTGGTGCTACAGGGAGTGATGAGACCCATTATGAATGCCATATGCCACCTTTGTATTTTTAGCATAACTCTAAAATTATTGTGAAGACAAATGGCTTTGAGATTGATGTTTTCCTTTCAGTTTGGTGGATGCCACTATTTTTGTCCTTGCTTTAACTAGCCAAAGAATTTTGGTAAGCCAAAATTCATCTTTGGAATGACACAAAATGTATTGTGGGGACACATTAAGGCTGTTAAGGTCTCTGGATTTTGGTGAAGATAATTTTGGAGGGTGCAATCCTGAGGTTTTTACTTGGGCAAATCTCCCACTGACTCATCTAAGACTACCATGTTAAAGTCATCAAGAGATAATATCAAGAGGATACAAGACTGTACATGGTATGTTTCTGTAATACATTTTTTGTGTGTCCAAAGCAACTGGTATTAGCTTTATTTCCATGCTTTCTGAATTATTTTTGATTTATTCACCACTCTTGCTCATCTGTTGTAAAAACACCCTTCCTGACATGAGAAAGGAGACAAAAATCTCTGGCCTTGCTTGCTTTGTAAGAGATGGCGACGGCAGTGTCTCAAGTTGCTGGGAGCACCAACCTCCTGGGGGGGAGAAGATAATGATTTGTCCAGTAAAACTCAACATCACTTCTGTGGTGACACAAAGCACCCTCACTTAGTCTTTGTAACTCAATATTCAGTTTATGTAGAGCTGGCACACTGCAAGCATTTCTAGGCTGGAAGGTGTTCAACATCTTAGTGTCAGTCAACCACTGACTCTCTTGTGCAGATTATATGAATAATGTGTAAAATGTAAGATGTGTCACTTCACAAAACAGTTTTCAGATGGAGACTGTGATTTTCTTGCTCTTTTGCGAGTTTAAAGAAAGTTAGACATTTCAAAAGTGCTTCTTTCTTAAGTGTCCTAACAGTCTGCTGAAAGTCTGGTGTCAGCCATGGAAGCTCAGCTCCATGGATCAGCCATGGAAGCAGGAACAAGCTGCCCAGGATTTTTCTCTCTTTCCTCAATGAAACTTCTGTTTACAAAAAGAGGCTACAAGAAGGAAAGGAGTCTGGGGCCTGAGCTTTCAGATGTTGAAACAAACACTTGACCTGAAATTTGGCCACTCTGGGACCTGTTCCTGGCTCAACTCCTGCCTTTGAGGAGCTTCAGTCTTCCTGGGCTTGGGTGCATTTCATGAATAGGTAAAAAGATGATTAAGAAAAAAAAATAAGGCAGTGTTTTTATTAAATTAGCTTTGCCAAGCTGTAAGGATGGAACTGTTACAGTATTATATACTTTTTTTGGCTTCAATGGAGCTAATCTGCATTTCCACTGATACAGAGAAGATCTGAATCTGTTCTCTTGGCTGCTCCACTTCAGCAATTGATTCTAAATCAGCCTTGCTATCCAAACATGTAGAATTAAAGATTTGTTACTAATTATATAGCTGCAATTCCTGACTATTTTTCTTCCTAGTTTAGTCAAAATCCTTCTGACATTTAGCAGATTGACATTCTCTTAGCATCTCCACAACAATCTGTCCAGTTTGTTTAAGAAGACAACATTTTTGGAAGAAACTGCAGCATCTCTGCTGGAAACTCAAGTACCTGGCAAGAAACACTTGAGATACTTGTTGAGCTGGCCAAGTTCTGCTGTTATGCTTTGTGATGGGCAGCAGTGTGATCTCATGTGTCTTTGGCTGTCTAAGGTTCACCTTTTGCTTTCTTCTGGAAGGCTCAGGGAAAAGCCATGTGGAGTTACAGAGCAAGAGCCCTGTTGCCCTGGGTGGGTCACTCTCTGCAGTGCTGCCTGCTCTCTCTGGTGAGAGGTGACTGATGCCAGCATGACAGACACGTGGTCACATTCCCAGTGCGTTTGCACATTTCCTCATTCCCATGGGATAATGACTGCTGGCCAGTCAGACCTTGTCATCAACACTCAGTGGATATCTCACCCACCTCAGGGAAGATATGAAGTGCTGGAGGATGGTTCTTGATAGGTCTGGGGAAGGCTGGGGCAGGGGGAAAAGTTTCCATATTAGAGTTGTCACTTTATATTTTAAGGGTCTACCTAGTTAAGAACTAAACCTGTCCTAGGCTAAGGACATGGGATGTGTGTCCTCTCAAACTAAATAACTATTGAAAGGCAGTCATCCCTATGAAAATAAACATGATTGGACAATTTAACCCGTGGTTGGAGGCCTCCAGCTCCACCTGGGGACTGTGTTTTTCCAGCCATCTGGGTTGCAATTTCTACTGCTGTCCAACAGGGCTCCAAGAGCCCCCCTAGCACTCTTCCTTCTAATACCTCAATAGTTTTTCTCTGCACTTAATTTTTATTTCCACCAGTTAGTGGTGATGTGATCTGTCAAAGAGCCTTAACAAATGTAAAAACACCTCAAAGTGTATAAAATTTTTTTAAAGAGAATTTTTCTTTTGTTTTCTGTTTTGGGCTGACACACTTCCAGGTGTTTATACCCAATACATTTCACAGTGATCCTGCTGACCTCCACTGGTGCCCCTGCAGATCAAAAGGAAAGAGTACATGGTGTATGCTCTAAGTGAGGCTTAGCCTTTTTTAGTTGTTTGTTCTTTATTGCTGTAGTTTGGGTGACTGCAGGCATTGTTCCATCTATTGGGCAGATCAGTTATCTTGCAGGATCAGCTGTGCTCATCGCAGGCAAAAGTGGATTGCAAGTCTATTTTTACATAATTAACTGCTGAGCAACAGTCACACTGACAGGTACTGAATTCCAGGTTAGCCACACTGAATATGCAGTATTTTTGCTACAGTCTTTTTTGGCCATTAGTGAAACTTTGGACGACTTGTTCAAGCAGTTGGTAACACCCAAGGGTTACTCAGAGTTCAGCCTTTTAGCAGATACTTACCTTATCTGTACTTGTCGCTATTGGAAGATCACTGTTTATTCTCATTTTGAGCTCCATGATTTGGATTGCTTTTTACACATTGCTCATTATAAATTATACTTAGTGTGTTTCCATTTGGCCTGGATTCTTCTCTCTTTAAAAGCTTATTCCAGGATTTCTTCACTCTCTCTGTTTCATATTCAAGTGTCCCTTTTATAACCTTGGTGAGAATTTACAACTAATTTCAAGCCTTGTGTCCTGTTTCAGTTTGCATCCCCCTTTCATTTATGGCACAAGCACAGACTGCTGTTAAATCAGCAGTTAAATCAGTGATGTTGAAAAGTGGTCGAAGACTTGGTTGCAGAGGCAACTTACTGACAAGCTGGCCACTGCCTAAATTTCAGAATGACAGTGGAGAAAACATGAGAGCTGTGCTGAGCCAGAGCATCACTGATATCACAGTAGCAATCAATATCTCTCAACAAAATATTTACTAATGGATCCACACTCGTCAAAACCTTGGGGTAAAAAAGGCTGAAATAGATAAAGAAGTCCTTTCCCTCTTGCCTAGGGCTCTTTGACTTCATTTAAAAGGTAAGTTCTTGTTTGATCTTGGTGTGCAGAAGAGTGCAGGTGACTTGCTTAGGTGTTGCTCACTCTGCCTGTTGCTTTGCAGTCTAAGAGGCCATCTATTAAGTAGTACTCTGGCAGAAACTTACACTCTTTTATATAGTACTTGTCATTTGAAGATCTCCATATCTGTCCAAAGTGGAGGAAATTTATAATCTTTATCTTGTAAGTTCAGCAACTAGGAACAGACAGACACGGTCAGAAAACCATTGCCAGCACTGGGAATAGAATCCACCTTTTTGAGTCGTACTTTCTGATCTTGCTAAAAACTAGATAGCAAGTGGGGAAGGGAAAATGCTTCTTAATTTCCTTCTGAACCTATCTTTGTTGCTGTTCAGTTGCTAGGCTGCCATGGTCTCATATTTACCCATGCAAAACAACAATATAAAGCTGTTTGCAGAGCATAACCCAAAACACTGCTTTGCATACGGGGGCAGTAAAGCGTTGCAGAGCTTCGGAGTGCCCGTGCACGCTCTGGGGAGGGCTGGGTCGTGTGGCCAGGGCTGTCCTGTGCTGCAGCTCCAGCTGTGGAGCTGGATCCAGAAGAACGGGGATTATTTACCCGTAACTATGGACAGAGCCTGGCAAAATGATGCCTTCCTCTTGCTTTGATCCAAGAGGTTGCTGAAATATAAATAGTATAATAACATATTTTTAGATGCAAAGGCAGCGAACTTGTAAGAAGCAAATGGAAAATCCTCACGCACTGCAGCATCCAGTGAACCTGCTATGCTTTCTTGCTTCCACAAGTCATTCACACAAACTGTTTCACTCACTCTTAGGAGGTGGGCAAGCCCTTTCAAACCTAATTTGCAACCAGGTACAAGAGAAAAAAATTATTTGTGCAGAAGAGCTTCAGAGAATGTATTCTGTATGCATCTGACTTGGACAACATTACTGCTGCTTTTAAAAACATCAGATACTGTCTTACTGTGTGAGGCAGCATCTCACTAGGAAGGACACTCTCCTAAATTCCAGCAGTCCACTGTTAGAGAAAACTAAATTAATTTTTCATTCTTGTCTCTGGTGTAGTCATCTCCTTTCTGTGAATCACAATTCACCTCGCTACAGAAGGCTGGAACAGAATGAACATTTCATTTGTACCTATGTTCTTAAATTGGTCCCCATCACTGCATTCAAACATCTGCTCTCTGGGGAAGACCATTTGCTTCAGTATTTTGATTTGTAAATTGTACTGACATAAATAGACAGCAACATCAGATTCAGCATCTTGAATGCACTTTCCAGTCTTTGCATATCTTCAGGCTATCTGCTAGGAAAAAAATTTGAAAGTATTTCCAGTGAATTCACTTATATGCTAAGTCATTTAAATTCTCAGCCTTTTTAGCCATTGTTATTTCCAGGCATTTGAATAATGGCACAAAGAAGTGTTCCCTGCTTCCCCCTCCACATTCACTCCAGCATGTGGTCTGGTGGGCTTGAGGACAGCAACTTAAAAGGATCTCTTTGTTAAAATGGGCAAGTTATCTCTGAAATGGAGGGTGCCTTGATCTGATTGGAGATGGTGGGTTCTGTTTTTATGGAATAATACAAGAAAATGCTCTTGTGTCACACTGAAATAACAGGCAACTTTCAAAATCCTTAGGGGAGCAGTGTGTCCAGCCACTCTAAGAGCAGCCAGGAGTCTGAGAGAGCACACACCTCTTGCTTTTTCTCTGTGGTAGCTCTGGGACTGTATTTTGCTAATTCTGGAACGGGAGCTAATTGAATGCCAAAGACCATTTTTGCAAACTGCTGCTGAGATGAGGCGACAAAAATTCCCAAATTTCTGTTACTCTAAAGCAAAGTGAAGATGTGTGCTGTGCTTTGCCAAAAGATGTCCCAGCAGATTGTGTTAAAGACAGCTTGTAGAAAGCTGGCCATGCTATTCTGTTGTCTTTTCTGTTTCATGGCTTGTAACCTAAAATTCTTTCTCTCAGGTTCTCTCGTTTTTTTTTTTTTTTTTTTTTTTTTTTTTTTTTTTTTGTTTTTTTTTTTTTTTTTTTTTTTTTTTTTTGTTGTTTTTCTTTTTGTTTGTTTGTTTGTTTGGTTTTTTTTTTTTTAAGTTTGAGGTGTTTTTTTTTTCCTGATGGATGTAAATTTAGGTACCTTGAAGGCTTTGAGGGACTGATATAACGTAAGAAAAGTTGCATTCTGCTTGACCAGTTATTCTCTTGTGTATTTATATCTAGTTTTTCTACTGCTCTGCTTGTGTCAAGGTAGATGTAAGAAATAGTGAACAAATTTAGGATGATGCTGAACAGAAGTTGTACGTCTGGTGCTACAGCTACAGAATTTGACTTAGTTATTTCCAGTCATGGAAGCATGTATATATTTGTAAAGTACTGAGTACCTTGGCCTCTTAAACTGTAAAACACTTAGCATCTCTGGGATTTGCCAAAACACATGGCTGTTTTCCTTTCTCACACATGTTCTTCTCAGCTGTATGGAAGTGTGAGAAATGGTTTAGAGAAGGGGTGAGCTCAGAGGATGGCCTAGGTCTGTTCTAGCTGTAGAAAGAGGGCAGGTGTTCTCCATTGGTGCTGTGTCTCTCTGTTCTGTCCCTCTAACTCCTCATGACTCATCTGCCACAGAAAGCTCCTGGTCTGAACAGGGCTCTGGGGCTCTCTGTGATTACTTATTCATCGAGCCACGGCAGAGCGAAGCCTACGAGCACAGAGCAGACTGTGGTGTCGAGCACTGCAACTCACACCCACCCTGCATAATACAGTAACTCAGAGTTGCATTTAGTTTCCTTGCCTCCTTTTTTATACGACTTTGCAAACAGTGCTCTGCCCCACCCACGGCAAGAGGGAGCTGACTCGAGAGGAGAGCGGCCCTACAGGGAGCAGCAAAGGCTGCGGCAGCAGTGCTGCCCTGCTGCACCCAACCTCATGTCGGGGGGAGAAAGCCCTTCTGTCCTTGTCTTTCCCTTGGCTCCCATTTGGATAGAGCAGGGGTAAGGGTGACCTCGGGCATCCCTGTGTTGTCCCCTGTCCCAAACCACAGGTGGATGAGCAAAGATGGGTTTGGTGACCAGGAGGAAGACAGGTGTGTGGAGAGACTGCTCCACATGGAAAGAGGAGTGAGGAATGACTGGTGAGATCCTGATCTCCACCCACAGCCTTGGTCTGACTCTGTCAACAGTCAGAGCAGGTTCTCTCCTGTATGAGCCATTTTGTAAAGCAATAAAGTGCTTTAGTCATGTTTTGCCAACAGCTGATGGTATAAACACAGTGAAATGAGTGAGCTGCAGTGGAACAGGGTGCTGTGGACATATTATCCTCTGGACTGGGCATGGAGCAAACCCTGCTACAACTGTGGGATTTTTCCAGATTTCATTGGTGCTGACAGTCATCCTCCAGAGTCCCTCTGGATACGGAAGAAAACATGTGTCAACTAAAGGGGCTGAGTAGGTGACCTCTAGGAAAGGAGATCTTGCATTTGATCATTTTTTACATCACAAACAAGAAAAATCACACTTGGAATTGCCACTTTGCTGGGGACATGAGCAGAGGAGCCTAGGATGATGGTGGCTACACAGAAGGTTATCCCTTGAAGGCAGCCTGGGAGCAGTGGTAATGGTCACTGTGGGCTGCAATGACACCTTGGACTGGGTGCTCTGTGTGCAGTGAACAGTTTGAGTGGTCCCATTCCCAGTTCCTTGTTTGACTTGGTAAATCCATGATGTTTATATGTGTGTTACTTATCTAAAGTTTCTCTGCTCTTGGTTGAACAATTAATTGCTTCTGACCTGTTAATAATGAGTTTTCATTCACTGCTCTTTTTCCTGGCATGTGACAGAGCCCTTCATGACAATGCCTCTTCTTACTGGTTAGGTGATTGTAGCTGTTTGGTTTGGGAGGGGAAAGATACTTTCTCCAAATATTTCTGTTAGCACAGTTTTGTTTGTCTGTGCAATAATCAGTGATGAATGCAACTTATTTCTACATATGGTGGGCTCATATTTGCTGTTACTGTTTCAGACCACTGCAAATGTCTACAGTCTGGCTGAAGGAGAACTGTGATACTGTGGCTGTGTTGTAAGGCTTGGGCAATGAGGAGAGGCATTCATGCTGTTTGATTTTTGCATCTTTTAACTTTAGAGTAGGTTTAAACCAGTTTTATAAAAAATTTAATGGTATAAATTCTATCTGAATATGAAGAAATAGCAAAAGAACTTGCTCCAGCAGGGAAGCTTCCTGTACACAAACAGTAATCAGAAAAGATGCTGAACTTAAACCACATGACATTTGCAATGATTGCTGTTTCTCTGGGGCTTGTAATGAGGAACTTGCCAAGTGTCACAGCTGGTCCATCAGCAGCAATGGTCCATTAAAAAGTTCTTTGTTGCTTGGCTTTCATCCCTTGTGGGAAGAGGGTAGAGGAGAGGGCAGCTCTTGAGCAATGTGTCCCAGTTCAGTGCATCTGATGCTGGTTTTCTCCCATTTTTTGGGGGGTCTGACCCTCGGCTGGTCAGGGATGGCAGTCTGAGGTCCTCAAAGGACTCAGGATCTGACCCACCTGTGACACCCCTGGCTCATGCTGGCCTTGCTGGCATGTTTAGATGCCAGCATTCATCCAGCATTACTCTTCCTCCTCTCCACACTTTGCCTGGTGTTGGAGCTCTCTGTCTCCATGGTGCCTCTTCATGTTACTCTTTGCTTATTTAAAAAAGGAGAAGAGAGCCAGGTGGTGTCAGGCTCCATTGTGTATGCTGCTAATTCTTTAATTTTCTCTGTGACTAAAGGGGAATCATTCCACCTAGTACTCCAATTTTTATTTTTCATTTCTAACAAGGTTTTGCAACAGTGCAGAGAATAAGTGAAGAAGCCCCATATTTTCTTCTTTGGAGGACAAAACCTGCCCATTTTATTCTTTTTATTAAAAAACATGAACACCTGACTTGTTTGGTAAAAAAACAGATGGTAGAAGCTTGAGGGATAGTGTGCACACACAAAACATCTGCTGTGCAGATAGTATTTAGAAAATGATGATATCAGAGCCTATTGCATCCCACAGGCTGTAAATTGTGGAAATATCCCTAAAAAGCACAGCCCCTAGGATAGGACCTAACCTCAGCTTTGACTGCCCTTAAATGCTAGACCTGGATCTGGTTGTGTTGGCTTGATAATGGTCTGCTGCTTACCCAAAGGTTAATTGTTTAGGGTGAGGTTGCTTGCTGTCCCCCAGTGCAGGTCTGCTGCCTGCATGACTAATCCACTGAGTATGCCTGATGTGATAGTCCAAGTCCTGTTTCTCTGTTCTGCTTTGTTATCTTCATTATATGTTCTGTGCTCAGAGAGATACTAATTTCTGAATATCTTGCTTTCCATAGCGACTGCCCAGCAGCCATCTCATTATGGTCTTAAAGATACAGGGCCAGATGCTTTCATTTATACTGGATAAGCCTCTGAAGCTTATATGATCAGTTCCCAAGCAATAATTTACAGAGATATTCTGCCTTTTACATTCCAAGAACTTAAGTTTGAAGGCTACTTCAACAATAAATTACTTACAACAAATTTTATCCAATTATCTTCTATTTCTATGTTGTATTTTAATCTATTTTTCTCTCACATGTTCGTTTGGTGTCTTTATAGATGTAACATGACTACCCAAATGGAAAATCTCTTCCTAAATATGAGTCAGCATAACTAACTTTTATAAGCATTAAAACTCTCCAGATTATGGCACCTTTGTACTGTGAAAATGAAAATTTAAAATCATATGCTGCCTGTGGTGTATTATTTGTCTGTCTCATAGGCTATTAACTACAGCAGTTTGTATGAGTCTGACATAGCAAATGTCAGATGTTGTTTCCATTTCTGCTTTTGTTTTGCTTCACTGGCAAAATTCTTACTGATTTCAGTAGTGGCAGATTAAGCCTTGCATATGTTTAATTTTCATAAGACAGCAAAAATGTCTTTCCTCTTTATTGTGCCCATTTCCTTTAAATATTTCTGTGTGTCTTTACACAACTCTCCCACTCAAATTTCAACATCTTCCAAGTCTCCTTCCTTGACTCAAGTTGTCTAAATCCCAACAAGTATTGGCTCAGACTATGGTCTAACCCAGCTAAGGGTCCATCCCTGCTGTGTGAGACAGACACTGCTTCTGTTTGCTGGAAGGTGAAATAAGGTGTTGAATAAAGATGCTTTCCTGCATTGCCTGAGTTTTGAGCCTGTTGGGTGTTCCATGGACTTGCAAAGCAGCAGGTGGATAAATGGTGTCAGGAATACAGTGTAGGCCATGAGGAAAAAAGTAGTTACTGAGCTTTAGGTTTGCATGAACAATATCCAGAAGGAGTGGCCAGCAAGTAAACTCTGGTGTTTGAGCATCCAGGGACAGTGACTCCCTGCCCCTCCAAGAGCAGCTGGTTCAGAGGGGAGTTGCTAAGGGGCACTGTGGTATGAGTCTTGTACATATTCTCTTAAACAAACCTCTGCCTTGACAGCTGATACTGGGGTTTGCCTTGAAGCAAAAATTGATGTCTGGGAAGATCACAAACTCCTAAGACATGGATCTTCAATAGACTTGAACCTGTCAGAAGGACCATCATCTGAGATATCATCATGTCCATGTAATGTACAGACCTGTGATGCTAACATGGAACATGCAGAGATATTTATCTTGTCATGTCCATGTCCAATGTTCCTATCTTAGTCTAGATGGACAGAAAAAGATTTATACTTCTTAACTACTCTACATTAATGAAAAACATTTTCTGCTGCCCTCTCACTGAAGATGAAGGGCAAACAGTCTCTGAAGTGGAGGTGTGACCACAGTCAGACCTTGAATGAGGTCTTGGAAATGTCAGTGGACCGAGTTCATTGTGAGTTAAAAGTGTGGCAGAGCACAATTTGACGAAGATCTGGTTGAAGTTGGGGAGCACTGAGCAGCAGTTGTCTGGGTTTTCTCTTTGGAGGTAAAAGCTGGGTAAGAGTCAAGTAGGGATTAACCTGGGAAGTGCAAGTGTCTGCTGTGGACAAGGACATGCTGCTGACACCAAAGTGGTGTTGGTATTGGCCCCTCAAGTTACACGACAAGAGGAGATGTGTGAAAATGTCCAGTTTAGAAAATCTGGCCAAGAGTGTGGTGGCTGATCTACTTCTAGAGGCACAGGTGAGAATTTGCTTTCAATAGAGCAGTGTAGGTGGATCCTGGGTGAAAGCCTGCTTAAAGACTGTCAGCATTATGATGACTGTGACTGCAACTGTGCTGATAAAGTCACTGAGGATGGGCATTTTGTCCATGCAGCTACACAAGGCCAAAGTGACAGGAGTCATCATAGTTGGCACAAAGCTGCAAAAGTGAAAAAATGCTTTTGAGCAGCTAAATCATCTCCAGGACATAAGAACAGCTGAGTTAAGATGACCTGATAGGGAGGGAGAGACACTCTGTTTGGATTGGTGTTGTAAATGATGTAACTGCTGATTTTTACTAGCCTGGGGTATTGCTCACAGGTCACCTTGAACAAGCAAATAGCTGCACAGAATAGCTTAGAGTTTTTGAGTCATCCTGGGGAACATACACTTTGGTCTTAATAAGCAGTGTTTATTCCTTGTTGAAACTCAACTTCTTTGATTCTAATCACAAACATTATTTTTAGCCCCTCATGCTGAACAGAGTTCAGATGTATTTTATCTGCTCAAGTGACCAGTTGTGCTGGGGTCAAATTCTGCCTATTACTAGGAATGTGTGTATTTAATAAAATATCTTGTTTATATCTAAGTTAAGCATTTCTTTTTTCTTAGATAGGTGTGATTTAATATTTCTGTTTTAAAGATGTTTTTCTTTGTTCCCTCAAAACCAAATAATAGTTTGGGAGACCGAGAGAAGGAAGGGTGGGAAGAAGCAGACATCTAAGTAAAACATATGTTGAATGGGAAAAAAATCAGTCATCCTGGGTTCTGGGCCTGTGATTATTTCCACATGCCTGGACTGTATCACTGTGCTGTGTGCCATTAATGTCATTAGATGCTTTATACCAGAGTGGATTTTTTGTATGTGCTGGTGAGATTTCAGGGTTGGGGCCTTGATGGGTAAGTGTTGTCAGGGCCATGTGGGCACTGAGGAGGTGCTGCACCCTTCCAAACCCCCTTCTTGTGCTCTGTGTGTGGGCACATGCCCAGCCAGCCCAGCAGCCCCCAAAGTGCCAACAACTGCCTGGCTGGTTAAGCAGCCTCCGGGCAGCAAAGCTTGTCCTCAGCTCTTTTTAAGAAAAACAAACAAGAAAACTGGCTAATCCAACCCCACCTTGTAAAAATTGATATTTTTAACTGGTGCTTGGGGCTGGAAGACGGTTGAAAAGAACTTGATGTTCCTATTCAAAGGTGCCTGTGTGTCCTGAAGAAATACCAGCCTTTCCCCCTTATTTTTGTGAGGGCTGATTTGTGAGAGTGTGAGGCCTTGGGATCCATTGCCATTCCTTTGGTTCGTGGTGAAGGGAAAAGAGATTTGATTGCTCCCTCCAGATAAAAATACAGAGGAGTCTTCTAGGCCAGAAAACGACTTCTTTTTTCCTTTTCTTTCCTTTTCTTTCCTTTTTTTGTTGTTATTTGAGCTTGCCAGATTGGTCTGCTCTCCGCTCTCCAAGTGTGTGGGCGGCACAGAAGAGGTTGCTGAGACAAAGAACTGGGGGAGGGAGGAAGGAGAATTGAAAAAGACCTTTGGATTGGAGGCATGGCGTAGGGGAGGAAGAGGCGCAATGGCAGGAGCAGAGTTGTTTTGGTTTGCGGACGTTTGTGGCAGATCAGAAGGAGCTGTGGTAGGTCAGAGACACTCAGTCTAGATGCTGCAGTGGTGAATACATTAGCATGGTTTAGATCCTAGGGATATGGACGTTTTTCTGTGTTTGGCAATGTGAGTCCTGCTCTGATCCCTCCTCCTGGAAGTGGAGATGTGGGATGGAGAAGTGACTGGAGGGAAACATGACCATTGCTCTACTTAGTACAATATTTGCACTCGATGTTAATCTGCTTTGTGCTTTGATAAAGGAGGTATAAAACCAGTGGCATTTGGTGAAGGTAAAGCTCTGACTTTTTGTACTGATTAAGTCCCGTTTTCCTGAGCTGAAGAACCAAAACTCTTTTCTCATTCCAATAATAGCTGCCCCCAGTCTGCTGCATCTGGCTTGTGACCTTTCTGTGAGACTGAGTTAGATTCAAATTGTCTTTTAATTTGAATAATAGAAGAAAGGAGGTAAAGGACATAAAAAGGGAGGAAGGCTAAATTTCAGGTAAAATGTGAAAAGCCACAGAGAGTCTGGGATGGGGAGGTACAAAACATCAGTGTCTGGTGAGGGAGAGCAGAAGACAGGGCAATGGTGAGTAAAAGGTGAACGGAGGGAGTGGAAAGGGGCAACACCTGTAACAGGCATGACATGATTTGTTTGGTATTTACACCAGCAAGATTCCTCTCACCAGGGCTGGAAAATTCACCCTTGCCATGCATTTTGCCCTTGAAGTATTTGACCTCTAGCTCCTTTGGTTCCCTGGAGACCAGTGTAAAAGAGCTCGTGAAAGCAGCTCTTTATGGGAAAGTTCTGTAAATCAGTCACATTTCCTCTGAGATGGCCCTGCAGCAGGAGACAGGGAAGTTTTGGGATGAAAAGGAGTGCATGAGGAGCCATTCATGGATGAGGATCACCGACTGTCCTCTGTGTCCCCAGGAGCCTTTCAAAGCCCAGGCTAAAACTTTCCATGGGCACACGTGGTGGGGGACGTTCTCACAGACATGTGGTGTGAGCCTGCCTGCCCGTTTTGCCAGCCCAAAAGGTTTCTTTTGGATCCTTTTGCCCTTCACCATCCTCTCTGGAGGACTTTCAACAGTAAAAAAAAGGTGTTTCTTTGCTGGGCTAATATTTACGTCACAAACATGCAGTACCTTTGCTTGGCCACAAACATCCCTGCTTGTAAGTGAGAGGCTTTTCTCAGAAAGGGTGGCACAGGAAACAGGTTATTCACTCTTATCCTGTATCTGCTAAGAGCAATCTTTAGAGATTGCATTTCTGTGATAAGGGAGCATTATTAAGATTACAAAGTCAGGCTCTCAAAAGCTATCACGTGCTGGAGTGAAAGCTGTCTATCTGACCTTGGTGCCGGTGCTTTCTGATTACCTTATTTACCTCTTGGGTTTCACACAGTCCTGCCCGTGTCCTTTGCAGAGGGCATTCAATGAATTAACCTGTTGCTTGTAAAGGTCCTCATTTAAATTTTTAAAAAAACTCAAATTGTGCCTCTTTATCTCAGACAGAGAGGCATCACCTCTTCTTGCAGGAATATTGTGTAAATGGATGTAGTGTTTGCTCTGCAGTCACATGTTAGAGCAAAAATGCCATAAAAACGCTGTTGATTCCAGCTGGTGATTTAGTTTTTCAGTGCAGAATTTGGATGTTGCCTGTGATAAATTGTGAATGAGCTACTTATATAATATGAAAGTATATGTATTATACCAGTATTCCCTGTAACTTTGTGTGGAAAGACATTTTACTTGTGTTGATAAAGTGTGTCATAGTACCTTATCAAGTGATACTCTTCAAAGTTTCCTAATATTTAATAGACACAGAACAGGGCTTGAAATAACACACTTCTTAGTCCTGCCATGTTGTCATTGTGCCATGCCTCCAGTTGAAGTAAAAATAAAGATATTCTCGTGAGATTAAAGAAAATACTCGATTGAAGATAGAAACTTTAGTTTTCTCTCTAGTTCTGAAAACATAAGTCAACTTAATTCAGGTGAGCATTATAAATAAGCATTTCTTTGGTTTTTAAAATTGCAGTGTTTCTTCTGGTGACGTGTTTTTATATTCATTTTCCATTATATTTGGATAAGCCTAAGATTCCTTTGAATCTTGTTGTGCTTGAAGAGGTAATGTGAAATGGCAGTGAGAGGCAAAGCTATTAATTTAGCATGGAAATGAAGGTCAGAGCTGGAGGCATTTGAAGGCCTAGTTGGTGTCATGCACAGCATGATACTTGCCCTCAGGAATGGGCTTCTGGCAGATTCCAGGGGAGCTTGCCCCAGACAGACACAGTTTTTCTGTATCATTTAAAAAGTCCTGGTTAACCCAGTGCAATGTTTTATTGCCAGGCACATCTTACAGTAAGTTCTGTGATTTTTAGTCCTTGCTTCCTCTTAGTTTCTCACAGGGTTTTCTCAATATATTATCCCAAAAGTATTCAAGGAAGAGGGAGCACTCTTAGTTTTTGGTGCATTAATTTCTCTCCTGACACCTTCATGCACTGAGTCATTCTCTTTAAAGATAAACCCCCCATCCAGTGGGGGCTTGTGAGCATGTACATGCTGATGGAAAAACGCTGTGCAATTTGGCCTGAGGTCAGCTTAGTTCCTTTCTTTAGAAGTCCTTCTTACTCAGCTTTTTGTCCCTCTCCAATGCTGCTGTTTCCCTCTTCCACTCCTGAGGAAAGTCAAGCAGGGAGGTTGTGATAAAACACTGAGTGCTGGCAGCATCATGGTTAAGACTTGGATGTCCTGTGGCACTTTGGCTTTAACCAGGGGTGACAGCCCTTGAGCTGTGGCACGAGGCCTCTGGCTCTCCTTCACTGAATCAGTCCACAACAACCTGGACATCCACTGCAACACCTCCCTGATGTCTTTATTGCCCTGCCAGAGACAGCCTTTACCACTGTGCTGCTGCAGCTCCTGTCACTAAAGCAAACACAACTGATGTCTCATTTAAGCTAAGTGCAAATGAGAGGTGGTTAGTCAGCCTAAAGATTTTTTCCTGTCCTTAAATTCCCCTTCCTGCTGTGCCTGCAGAGAATTGTATCGGGATAATTGAGCCACCTGGGTTAGCAGTTGCAGTGCCACAGTTTGTAGATATGAGTTGTGATTTTGATTTTAAGAGTTTGAGCCAGAATTTTGAATTTTCTTTGACTTACACAGTGTGATTTGACTTTTATCCAGGGCTGCAGCTTTATAATAATGCTTAATAATGGCATTACTCATTATATTGCCAAATGGCTGCATAAACATCAACTAATCAGCATATTGCATGCTACAGCAGTATCTGTATCTTTGCATCACAGATAAAGGATTGAAAGTGGAGACACACCTTTTGTCTAAGTCACCTCCATAAATGGCAATGAATTAATTTTAAAAAATGCATAGAAGGCAAGGTTTCCTAGCTGTTTCTTGTGCATGCTGGTGAGACATTTTTTCTTGGATGGTTTCCTGCTGAGAACATAATTTTTCCTCTGGAGTTACAGTGGCAGAGGTTCCTGAAGGAAATCTGCTTTCTGTACAGGTGAAGTTTCCCCCTACTAGCAGTCAGAGACTCATGCTGAAAAAAGACCTGAGAATGTGTTCCCGTAAATTATCCCATCTTCCTAGATGATCTCCAGTAGCAAGAGAGCTGCTGTATTGAGTGAAAAAGGGCAATTTTTAGTCAATCTCTTTGTTACCATAGAGTTAAGTATAAGTGACAATAAAGAAACTTATTGCAGCTTTTAAACCTAAAAATCATTGAGAGAAGATTCCAGGTGCCTGGTGAATATTAGATTGATTTCCAGAGTTCCCACCTTTTACCCATGCTGATATTCAAGGAAACTTTTTGTACTGTTTCTTGGCTGGATGTCTCTACCTGCAGAGCCACTAAAGGGGATGAAACCCCCATCAAGAGAAGTTTTATTTCTTGTTTTGTCTTGCTAGGTAAGAGTAAACTCCAGTTCTCCATAGAGCCACATACAGTTCCAAAGGACTTCTAGATGCATGAGGCTTGCATGAACTGGATTTTCAGTTTCTTGGCCTGGCCTATGGATAAGTATGCTCTTATCCTTGATCTCCCTGAGTTGGAGTTTTCATCCTTTCCTTTGTCTCTCCTTGTATCTTTTTCTGTGTCCCCTCCTGTGGAAGAAGGTCTCTGCAGAGCTGGTTCTCCTTGCTGTGATTCCCTGCAGGTATCTCTTCTGCTTTCCCTCAGTTTGGCTGTGTTGGGATGTCTTTTCCCAGACCACGATGGTTTTTTGGCATCCTCCTTGCTGACCTGCCAGCCTTCTCCCCAGGACACCAGGAAAGCAATGCAGAAAGTCATAACCCTTCCTGGCCACCCTGCCTGGTAGCCAGGGCTCGGGGTTTTATCCCAGGAGGGCTGGGAGAGGTGCCCCATTGTCTGCTCAAGGCTGCTTGGAAAGATCCAAGGTTTTAGCTAATACATGGCTTGATGACCGTGAATCTATTTTCAGAAGTGCTCTGCAGCCTCAGCATCCTACTCTTGTGGTTAATAAGTATATTTAGCAAGATCAGACACTGCCTCAAAAAACTCCTGCAGCAGATTCCTCCTGGCTTGGACAGCAGCACTGCTGCTTGGCTGGAGTTTGCTGGATACCATTCATGAATGGAAATGGATTTAGGGGCTGGGCTTTTGTTGGGTCCAACCTAATACCTTTGTCAGTGATTTAGAAGGGAGTGCAAACAGTGACGTTATTGATTTTTATATTTGATGCCAAAATGTGAGGCCTTATCCTTATTGACAAGGGCAAAGAAACACCCCAAGGAGACCTAGAGTGTATTGACTGTAGAACTGTAGAACAGGAACAGGGCAATAGGTAGGTTTTCCCTTTGTTTAGAAGAAAACCTGAAACATGAAAGTCTGAGGAGTAATTTGGAATAGATAAAGGTCTGAAATGGACTTGGAGGTGACCAGAACAAATCAGCAGTAAGTTTCAGTGTGATGTGTCTGTGAAGGAAAGATTTGCCATATGGCAAATAATCCTCAAGGAATTATCACAGAACTGGGCAGACAGGCCATTCTACTGCTGTGGGTGGCTCTGAGGGGCTGTGTCCCCCAGGAGCTGCTCCACAGCACTGGGGGAAGCTCAGGGGTGGGAGGGGATGCTGGATTCTTTTGGAAAAAAAAATAAATTTAAAATCAATTGAAATTGTTTATAATTTTCTGCCAAACAGGATGACTCATTCTGGCAGTCTGCCCTCTCCACCCTCCCCTTCAGACAAACAAACAAAGCCAATAAGTTGCAAAAAATAAAATAAGTGGACAAGATAGCAATTCACAGTTTTCCTTTTGGTATATTCAAAACAAGGGGCTTAATTTTTTTTTTTAAGGACATAATTTTAGAGCTGGATTGAATGACCATAACTTGAAAAAATGAGGTAAAAATAACTCTGAAAATAAAATGCTTCATTTTGAGTTAAAGAAACATTTTGTTCAGCGAGACGCACAAAGCATTCATTTTTGGGCCAACATGAAATTATATTTTTTTTTTCTAGCAATCTCTTGGTTGAGGCAGTGAACCAAGAAGTCAATTATTCACAGAACTGTAGCAAGATTAAGGTAAGGATGGAAAGCAGAACTGAAATAAGAAACTGAGGGAGAAAATTTGGGATTGAATGTGCAAGCCAATCTTCATTGCTCCAAGTGAAATGTGATGTTTGATGTTGTAAATTCCAGGACCCTTTGCCATTAGCCTGAGAGGGTGAGGTGCCCCCCAGAAGATGAAACCAACAGTATCCTCGTGGGTCCCCAGCAGCCAGGGAGCAGAGCAGGGTGCTCTCATGGGTTGGTGTGACCTGGGAGATGTCCTGCACCCATCGGAGTGCAGGGGCCACACCGTGGTGCTCCAGGGGAGGAGTCCTCACCCCACCCGCTGCTGCTGTAAATGCAGCATCATCTGGGGAGGGGAAAAAAAAGTAAAAAAAAAAGTAAGATTCTTCTGCCAAGAAGCTGCCATGAGCTCTGCAGAGTGTGACTTTGGGCAGGGATGAGCAGAGTGCTGCCTGTGTGCTGCTCAGCTGAGGAAGAGCTGCTGCTTGGCTCTGGGCTCCGGGTGCACGTCTCGGCTGGGCAGGTGGGAGCAGTGGGTGAGCCGGCAGTGGCTGCTGCTGGAGGGCTCGGGAGAGGCTCCTCTTGCAGGTTGAAAATGCTGGACACAGCTTTCCTGAAGCACGCAGCACTAGTGCAAACACCCTGACTATGCTTTTTGGCTTGGGCTTTTTTTTGCACTGCTTTTTTTTTTTTTCCTTTTTTTTTTTTTTCCCCCCAAAAGTCCGGACACCTCCGCCAGT
>VZRX01020341.1:231094-243110 GCA_013398075.1 Notiomystis cincta
CTGTCCGTGTGAATCCGTGTGCGCTGCCAGCCCCCACCAGCCCCCACGGGCAAGGTTACTGCCAGGCAGCCGAGCGGGCTCTCAGAGCAGTCACCTTGTTTTTCCTTTCCACCGGCAGCTTCTTCGTAGCTAAATCGATAAGGTTTGGAATGAGCGTTGGTGCGAATTGACGAAGCTGAGGCTGTTGAGTGAAGCCCACTCCCTGGGTTTGTCGGGTGATGTCCAGCGGGGGCGAGGGAGGAGCTGGAGAGGGACTGGAATACCCTGCATAGGCCAGCATGAAACCAGATGTGACTCTATGGACAACGTGAGATATTAGCCACGTCCCTGCCTGCACAAATCTCGTGCAATAAATACTGTGAGAATATTGCACTCCTTAGTATTAAACTTGTAGTTTGCTCTGAAACATTCTGCGTGAGTCTGGACGTAGTAAGTGTGCTGCATGCTCAGTGAGGTATGAATGGGGTTTTCAGAGACCCTTCCTTGTTACAATAGTAAACACGGATATGAAAGACAGGGGTAAAGCTCAGCATGGGATTGGAGTATCTTGTATCCTTCCTTTGAATAGAGATACACGAGGTATATACATTTACGCTGTGAATATTCATATTACAGCCCTGATTCTTCTCATATTTTCTACCAAGTCCAAACCCTATAGTTTGAGGAACAAATGGACATAGTTAGGAAGTAGATGACTCTCCCTAAAGATATTTAGCAAGATGATAGAGATTTTTTTAATTTGTTCATTATTTGTGTTCTGAAGTTTCTGTGGCCCGACCTTATTTCTTATTTAACCTCATGATATGCATGCAGTATGCAGAATAATTGTACTGCTGGATTGCCAAAAAAAAAAAAAAAAAAGCTCTGATGTTGTCTTTTTATTGTAAGTGCCTTTTTCTTGTGATTGTAAGTGCCTTTTCCCCTTTGAAGCATTCTTTGAATGCACTTATAAAATGTCAGTGAAAGAATAAAAGATATATATGCTTCCTGTGTGTGCCAGGGGCTTGGCATTCCTGCTGGGGCCTTCTCCTGCCTGCAGCTGGCACGCACTGCACAGTAAGCTTGCAACTTCTGCCTTTCAGCAATTCTATTCCAGCAAGCATGCTTCTCTTTAATTTTTATTTCTTGGGAGATAAAGACTAATGAGGTGATGTGGGTAATTAACTCAAATTTTCCTCTTCAAACAGAAGGGCTACAGACCGTGTTATACACAGAGGTGATGCACTGCTCTGTTCAGCAGAGTGATACTTGAAAAAAAATAGGGATTATAGTAAAAAAAATAAGCATGCTACAAAGGCACATTTAACAAAAATAGACTACATCTGCACTTGTGGTTCGTCTGTGGCTACTGTTCCTCCAGTTCCATCTTTCTGTTGAATATTTGTGTTTCAGATGTGTCTGAAAATAGCTGAGGAAAGAGAACAGAATCTGTATCCATTTCTCATAAGTTTAATTAAAAGTGAAAGTAATGATAGTAAAGGAGTTGTATTGGTAGCCTTGGGATTAACAATCTCAGTTTTAGATATCATAGGTAATTAACCATTGTCCTGTAGACATTTCTGCTGACCTCTCCGTGTTGCAGAGATGGGCTGGGATTTTTACCTAACTGTTCACTGAAACATGGGGAGATGCTGGACATGCTCTGCTGAGCTGGTCCTGGGGAGACAGCAGGTTTCCCTCTGACATGTGCTCAGACCTGGGTGCTGGGTCCCTGCCTCTGCCTGGGCACACCCTAACCTTGGCAGGGTCATAAAAGTAAATTAAGATAAAAGCTCTTGTAGCGCCTCTTGAGGGAGGCACCCTGTCAAAAACACCATAAAATCAGGTTGTTATTTTTGAAAACTGTGGGTGCCCTGATGTAAGAACAGAAGTTGGGTGTTGGCTGACAACCAGCTGAACATGAGCCAGCAGCGTGCCCAGACTAATGGCACCTGGCTTGGATCAGCAGTAGCGTGGCCAGCAGGACCAGGGCGGGGCTTGTCCCACTGTGCTGGGCACTGGAGAGGCTGCACCTCGAGTGCTGGGCCAGTTCTGGGCCCCTCAGTTCAGGAAGGACATCGAGGTAATGGAGTGAGTCCAGAGAAGGGCCACAGAGCTGTTTAAGAGTCTGAAGAGTAAATCATTCGAGGAGCAGCTGAGGGAGCTGGGGTTGTTTTAGCCTGGAGAAAAGGAGGATCAGGGGAGACCTTATCACTCTCTACAGCTTTCCCAAAGGAGGTTGTAGTGAGGTGAGGATCAGCCTATTCTCCCAAGTAGCGAGGGATAGGACAAGAGGAAATGATCTCAAGTTGTGCCAGGAGAGATTTTGATTGGGTATTAGAAAAAATTTCTTCTTTGAAAGGCATTGGAACAGGCTGCCCAGGGAAGTGGTGGAATCACTGTCCCTGGAAGTGCTCAGAAAGCATGTAGGTGTGGTGCTTAGGGACGTGGTTTAGTGGTGGGCTTGGCAGGGCTGGTTGGGAGTTGGGCTTGGTTATCTTAGAGGTCTTTTCCAGTCTTAATGCTTCTGTGATGCTAGCTTTACAGCAGTCAAGTGCAACCATACACAGACCATCAGGAGGAATACCTGGCATCATTTTACCCTCTTTCACTCACAAATCTGCTTTCAAACAGCAAAGTTACACAGCAATCCTGCTGGGTGGAGGAGACTCAACATCCTTTGGCTCAAGAAAAGCCACAAGTGGGTGATGTGTCAGGTGTGGGGTTGTGTAACTGTGATGGTGACACTGGATGCTTGGGTCTACTGAGTGAAGTCCTGCAAGCCAGTGCTGCTGATCCAATCTAAGCCGTACTGTGAGGTACACCCATGCTCACATGCATGGGCATCTCCCTGCTTTCCCACTGATGCATGGCTGCAGAGCCATGCTCATCTGCCCTCATGGTGGAGTTGGTGGGTGCTGAATGGGCCCTGAGTCACCTGAAAGTTTCCCACATTATGGGACTGGGAGGAAAAATAAGCTTTTAGCTAGCGTCACTATAGCACCAGCTACCTGAGCTTCCTGAGAGAGATCCACTTCTGACTTCATTCCTCACTACCAAACAAACCCCAGTGCATTGCACCATGAAAGGCAGCACCTTTGTTTTTGAAGTCATCTGATGGCTTGAGATGTTGGGTCGTGGGACTATTCTCTGTGCAATGCTGAAACCCAGCCAGGCAGTTTCCATCTATATCCCTTCACCTGGCGCTGTGACTGTCTCTGCTCCTCCTTCCCATTCCCTCTTGCTTTCCCACCACCGTCCATAGAAGTCCTTGGGGTGTTTTCCAGAGCAGTCTATAAATGATATCTATACGTGCAGAGGGTTGCATCAAGAACAGTCTTGTTAATTAATGCTAAAGGAAAGGGAATTTCCCGGAAAGTGAAAGCAAACCAAAGGGTGGAGTTAATGTTGTCAGGGATCAGTGATGACACAGCAGGGTCCTGAGCTATTATGAGTATGACTGTGAGCCACAAGCTTTGTGGTGCATGTCCCCGTGGTTGGTCTCATGCTTCAGCCCTGTGGGTCCCTGGGCTTTGCTCTGGGGTTGGTGCTATGATCATTGTTGTCCTTTCATTTTTGTTCTTATCTGTTTCCCTCTAAATCAATGTTTTACTTTGAAAATGTATTTCTCTGAATCCAAAATGAGTCAGAGCCACCTTCTCTGTTGAGTTAGTTGCACCAGTATTTCTGTTCCTTGACTCTGTCCTTGATTGTCTCTTGAAAGGACGCTGTAATTCATTGGCATTCAGAATAACATTCAAGATGACTGCAGTTGATGGTGCTAGGGAGAGGAGTCCTTTGGTTTATCTGAGATTTACCATGGGCCTGATAACTGAAATAGGGTGGGCTCAGAGTGAGACATGATAATGGATCGGATACATGAACATACTTTCCTCATTAGCAATGTTGATGGCACTTCTGATTTATAGAAGGGAAATAGTAAAATGGTCATATAATAAAAGCTGTATGCATTCATGAACATGATACCCCTTAACAGCTAGGACCAGCAGAAATCTGAAGTTCTTCCCTCTCCATCAAGTTAAAATAATTTTTTTCATGAGAAACCTTTTTGTTAAACCAAGGCCCCTTGCTATGAAAATCAGCTCCTTTTTGTGGTTCAGTTCACATCCTTTTCTGCCTTTACCAGTAAACACATCCCAATACAGAGAGGGACTGTGGAGGGGTCAAGGGACACTCGTAGCCATGGTCTGACTTTGCCCCATCGCGCCGTATGTCACAGGGCGGTTCTGCGCAGCGGCGCTGTGACACACAGGTCCGTGCCAGGCGACCTTCCCAGACATGCTGGGTCAGCTCCCAGGGCTCAGCAGCTTGCTCACAGCAGGCTTTGATGAAGTCTAGAAAATAGAAAAGGATCCAACACTTGTCCCAAGGAGGATGGATGTGACTTCTCTCTAAAGTTTGCCTGAATAGCAGAGGCCGATCCCATCTTTGGCTGCCTTAACGAGAAAGTTCCCACAAGTGACTTGCAGATGGCTCAGCCTGACTGCAAATGCTGGTTTAGTCTCACTTCTGGTAAAGTCTTTGGGTTACTTGCTGCAATTTCATGAAACTTTTTCTGGCTGACACTGCCAGATTTTCTCTGTGATAGGCCCTGCTGTGCAGCCACGTGGCGCCGTGTGGATACAGCACTGGAAGTTTTTGGCCAATAGACTTGTCAGTAAAAGCAGGACCTGCTGTGAGATACCGGGGCAGGACTGAAATTGTGTTTTTCAAGAAACTCTGAGGCTTGTGGCCTGGCTTAAGCTGAGCCCAGGCAGTGCCTGTTGAACCAGGAGGGAGTTTGGGGGGAACATGTGCCTGTGTTTGAGTTGTGCCTTGGCAGGTCTGGGATTGGTTCTGGATTTTTTGACTCAGACTCCTGCAAGAGTTCTTCAGTTCCTGCAGTGCTCCCTAGCCAATGAGCCCTTAGCTTGCTTAATGAAGTTCAAGGGATCCTCAGGCTACTGCAAGTCCCAGACCTGTGTTATCAGCCAGAGGGAAGCTGTGCTGCCTTGAGAAAAGTGGATGGGTTTGATCCTGGGAGAGCTCTCCACCTGTGGAGAGGAGGTTTCTGCCTACAAAGCAGAGCCCCAAGTCAATGCCATCCCATGTTTGCAAGAGTAGAGGGGAATTTGAGCCATAAACCACATTGTGGCACACAAAGAAGCCATTTTAATTTCAAGCTCTGCTGGAAAAGAAAATGTGATTGGTATGAAAAGAAATGTTTACGTTTCTAGGAGCAGAGACCTCCCAAATAATTAGTATCACTTGACAAACTGCTGTTTAAAATGCAAGTGGTTTAAGTGCTGCAGCTCAACAGGCATTTGTCAGAGCTCTGGAGTAAATGTGATCTCTGCTCTGGGTTGGTTCCTGCTGTAAGGTAAAGAAGATTTCCGGTAAACATCTTTTGCTTAAGGAAAATCTCTCCATGGTTTTATTTTTTCCTTGGTTGGAAAACCTATATGTTAGAAACTGGACAAATGGCAGTTGGTGGCAAGAGTGTTTGGGATACTGTTTTGGAATGAAATAAATCCTGGATTTCATTTTCTATTCACCAGGCCAGGCTTTTGGTCAGAAGAAAGAAATGTTTCATTTTCTTTAGCTTTTGGGAGGAAGAGAGTAAAGGAAAGGCTTTTGGGTGAGAGTTTTGAAAGCCACAGCTTTGTCTCTGATCTGCCTATCTCTAATATTCACTGACTCAACTAAAAGTACTTTAAATAAAACCTTACTTTTCTCTAGGGCTGTTTGAAGACTGACTGAAGACATAAGAGTTGTTAAGAATTGGTATTTTTCAAAGGTTAAAAAAATGGCAGCTTACAAAGAGACTGGAAAAAGGAAAAGTTTTAAAAAAAATCTCTCTGGAAGATGGAAATATATGGGTGCCTATAATGTACTGAAGTATCCCAGATCAAAATGACTTCTGTCTTTGCACACCAAATAGAATCAGATTAGCAAATATTAAATAGAGCTTTAAGAATCTAATTGCTTTTACAAAGGCATCATTGATGATGCGAATTTCTTGCAACTTGCAAAAGGAGAATTGCTCAATTTATTTTCTCATTATCTTAAACTAGTTCAATGCCACCCTCTGTTCTTTGATCTCTGAAGGGTAAGAGACTACCATTTATGTTGCCTTCTTGTTTTATGATTCTGAGTGAAGCTACGTGCTTAGAAGGAGCACAAGACTGGGAGTCCTGATGGGTGCTGGTCCCATATGGGTCTCACATGGAACTGGAGCTACAGCATGGGAGGAGTTGCTGTTCTTCTTCCCTTAACCCCTCTGCACATCAGTGCCTTTGCAATATTGGCCAAAGAGACCTTGATCTTGGCTCTGTCAAGGTTCCTGTCTGCTCTCTGACCAGCCCACGGCACTGTTGCTTGTGTAAGGATGGGTGATTCAATATCTTGATATTGTGTCTCTGTATTTCAACACTTGGTTGCTGACTGTAAAATGATCCTGCTCTCTTTGGCCCGTGCTGTTCTGTGCATGGCTTCTAGAAGTCAGCCTTAGGTAGGAAGGTGGGCAGTGCCATCTTTGGGATGCTACAAAGGATATTGCATCATGTTAGAAATTAATTCCTGAAAACAGATGAAGTGATTGCAGTTCCCTGCACCCACCCTACACAGGTGTGCAGTGGCATTTATCAGACAAAGGATAAAACATCCAGGCTATCTGTACCCATGGTAGAAAGGATAAAATTAAGAGAAATATCCTACAAATATACTACAGGTAGATTTGAAAGAGTGCTAAAGTCATTTACCATGTTTGTGAGAGCTGGCTGCAGCTCTCACAGTGCTCTTCACTAGAAATCCTGTAACCTGAGCCATTTTGCTGGGAGATGTTTCTATCCTGTTAGCTGTAAAGTGGCTGCCTGACCTCTCTTTACCCACTCATGAGTTATCCCACAGAGACCTTTCTGCTCGGAACCCTCATACAGCAAAGCTGTTCCCTGGGGACTCCAGGCCATGCCTCATCCCAAGCTGATTGCAGCTTCACACTCACCAGTGTACAAGTTGCTTGGGGATTCAGAAGCTCTTCAGCATTTGATTACTGGAGATATATACATATATATATATATATATATATATACACACACACATATACATATACATGACAATGCATGCTTTCCATGTTCTCCTAATCCTGTGCTTTGGAAAATCCATGCTTTAACCCTCATGGACAGACTTTATCAGTTTTGTCTTTAGCAGTGTGGCAGAAGCAGTAATTTTGTGATTCACACATGGCTGGTACTGCTGGCTCAGTTAGTGCAGAGTGGGGTGTGTAGTACTGTGTAAGCAGCTGTAATAAAGTGTAAATATGGGCAAATTACCCTAAATAACTTTAGATTTTGAAGTGTACCCTCTGGGAAAAAAAATACAGATCGATAGTGGTTTGGGATTTGTGCAACTTCAGTTTGATAATAAATGTTTTATGGTTTTCCTCTGTGTACTCTATTTACAGCAGTAGGTTCAGATTCTGAGTTGAGATCTGCTTTTGGGTGCAGAAAACTAATCAGGGAAATGCTTCATGGCCCAGAGGTCTGGATTTGCAGACTCCGGTTCAACAGCTGCATCTCTCTGTGCTGTCAGGAAGGAGCATCTGTCAGGGATGCAGTGTGGTCCTTATTACATTATAATTTAGTGCTGTGGCTTAGAAACACAGGATCTAAAAAAAAAAACCCAAACCAAACCCCCCCAAAAAATTAAAGCTCCAATGATCTTTCTTACCAGAAGAAATTCCCCTTATCTGAACATTGACTAAAGGATGTTACACATTTTTTAAGCTTAAAAAAAGTAAGGAAAATGGATGGATGAGTTGGTCTGCACACTTAATTGCTCCTTGCTTTTCTGAAATAGTGTATGTGTCTTTCCAGCAAGAGAATAAAGTCCCCTGAGCCCTTTAGGCTTGTTTCCAGTTCCCACGTGATCTTCAAGGCAGTCCCACTATGAACGTGGCTTCATCAGGAACAATGCTCTGACTTGTGTGGCATCAAATTTCTTCCTCTTTTCACTCTTATCAATACATCAATATGCAAAAATGCCCCTCTGCATGGATTGTAAACCAGCATGTTCTTCCCTTTCCAAGCTGGCTTGCTTTTCTAGCCCATCTCTCTTCCTTCAGCTATTTAGAAATGCAGTCAACTTTTCATCTTCATCATGTTCCTTCCGTGTCACCCACTGTACATTACCCAGCCCCAGTAGATGGTACCTGGTCATCTGTGTCAGGAAAGGTCATGCAAGTAAAGCTGCAGCAGTGTAAAATTGATGAAAACTGGATTGTTGGGAAGTTTTCTCGTGTTTGTACACACTGATGTTAAATACAATTTCAAAGCTGGGGTGGCAGAGCTTTCTTGGTGTGTTCTCACAGGAAACATTGGGGTACCTCCTCTACAAAATGGATTGAGAGGTTGACTCTGTTACCCAAGTCATTAGAAAATAAATCATGAAGGTTTGAGGGGGTTCTGTGAGGGCTTATAATGAAAGGGCTTGGAGCTTCTAGTTTGAAGCGTATTTTTGCCTATGCAAATCAGAGAGAACTAGAACTCTT
This sequence comes from Notiomystis cincta, assembly GCA_013398075.1. Lineage (NCBI taxonomy): Eukaryota > Metazoa > Chordata > Aves > Passeriformes > Notiomystidae > Notiomystis > Notiomystis cincta. Next base: position 239,622 of record VZRX01020341.1, read on the forward strand.
CCATGTGCTGTTGTGGTGACAGAAGAGGTGTGGGATCACCTCCTGCTGTCCTCTGGGGTAAGGAGTAGCACTGGTCATGGGTATGGAACAGCATGGGTCCTAACAGATTCATTAAAATAACAGAAATTCAGATAAAACATGCTTACAAAGTTGTGTTCCTCTTAATCCTGTTCATTTTCTTATATGCAGCCTGTAAACAGTTCTGGGCAGGACCATCTCTTCTTTCTGTCTTTGTGAGATTCAGCATGAGGTGGCTAGCAGGTGGGGTAACTTTTAAAGAAATAAAACAGGTCTACGTGCTCTTGTCCTTGGGCAATAAGGATTCAACACCTTGGTCTTCTACTGGCTGACCTAGGGCAGCAAATGCTAAGGAAAGCAAGTTCCTGTGGGGACTTGTCCTGTAGGGACTGCTCCAGCAGCTGTTTGTAGCAAAATGTGAAGGGATAAAACTTCATGGGTCTGGGTGGGAATTGCTAGGAAGGATGGTGGAATAGTATTCATTCGTTCTTTGAATAAGCACCAGAGATACTGTTTATTTTTGTTAAAATAAACGAACCTTACGGTCTGACTGGCTGGTGAAGTTTCATGTTTTAATTCAGTGGTCCAAGTTCAAGTTCTGGTCTGCTAAAGAAAGAGTTATTTACTGGTGAAGGGTGTTGAAACTGGTGCAGGCGATGTGCTGCAGAGCCAGATGAGAGTGGGGAAGTCAGTAATTTAGATTCCACTTGTGACTGTGGTACAGAAGTGCAGATTAATGAAGGAATGTGTGCACAGAGGGCCAAATTCTTGCGTAAAGGGAGAAATGTTGCCCTTTCTCCTGATTTTGGCTCAGCAGGACTTATATTATTTGCCTGGAAGAGACCAATATTTTAATGGTGTAGTGGTTAACACTTCTAATGCGACTGGAGTCCTCCCTGTGTTGGGCAAAAGTTCTTGTTTATAATTTTATAATTATATTTGTGCATTGAAGTTGCTGGGGAGCAGGGCTGGTACCCTGCCCTGGACTGGGAGTTTTACATCTGGGGCCTTGTGCTGGCTCTGCCAGGTGCCCTGGGAGTTTGAGGCTGATGGTGGGAGTCAGGCATGGAGCTCTGTGCTTTCATCCCAGCAATGTACCTAAAAATACCATTTTGATGACAAACTTTTGCTTCATTTAGTACCCAGTGCGTGTTAGTTTGGAGGAATAAGTTACAGATTAACTACTGGTCTGCCCAAATAATTCCATCTCTTTATAACTTGGTGAGACTGGAGAGCCTTGGTTAATCACAAGGGCCTGTTGTGCCTCAGGAGACAGGGAGTTGTTTGGGTGTTTTTTAAATGAGAAGGTATGAAGCATGAGGAGAACAAACCAGGACAGTGCAGTGGACTGAAAGAAAAAAAGGAATAAACCCTAAGCAGAGAGAAAAATGTGCTGGATAAAGTGAGGTTGGTGAAGGAAGGGTAAGACTTGAAAGAGAGAAGTGGGTGGGAAACTTTAATACTTGTGACAAGGACGGAAGAGGAGGAAGAGGAAGAAGAAGGAGGAAGGGGCGACAAAGAAAGCAGAGAGGAAGATTGTATATTCTGTGAGTTCTCCTCAAGGAGAAATGGACAGAGGAAGAGAAAGTGGAAAGGAGGAATTAAAAAGAAAAATGTGGCTCCTATAGTCCTGAAACATTTAAGAGAATGTTAAATGTGGCCAAATAGTGAAAGTAATAGTAAATTTTGACCTGCCTGATAAGTTGCTAGCTCAAATAGCCCCTTGCTTTAAGGATTTATTTGCTGCCAAACAGGAAATAAAGCCAGTGGAATCAATGTCTTTTGGGCCTTGTGTGGAGCAACACTGGAGTTTCAGGTCATTTTTCCTTTGTAAGCACTTTCATATTCCATTTCACATAAACTCTCCAAAAACCCCCCAGCATAAACAGCAGCCAGGTGACCCTGAGTAGATATATGTATTTAAAGAACTTCCCTTTAGGACTGCTTTTGGATTTTATATTGAATGGAAATCTTTGATATTTGGGTAACTGATGCGGATGGAAATAGTTTGGAGACTGTTCTGACTAACAGCAAAGAGAGCAGTGCAATTTTCTGATGCTGAAAAAGGGAATTTTCAGTTGATCAGAAAGAAATTAAAATAGACAAAAAAAAAGACATAGAAAAGAAATACTAGGTGACAGTATTTCCACAGCCACCAGTCTACAGGAAGGAAAGAGCAGTGACCTGAGTTTGGGGGCATCGGCACATCAACACCAGATAATTTTGGCAAAAGATTACTGCACCTCACAAGTGTAAATATGGCTGGGCTGAGGAGCTGCTCCTGTCAGCCATGCTCTCAAGAGACCCTGCAAGGAAAAACAGCAGGAGACTTTCAGGAGGAAGGGTGTGAACAAGAATGGATTGAGCACTGTGTTTTTAAAGAGGACTACACACAAAATGACCCAACTTTACAGTACCTTGAAGGGACTCTAAAGTTTTATATGAGAAAAAGGCACACTCCAAGTGTAATTCTCATGTATGATAGAAGAAAAACTGCATTCTGAGAGTCTTTAAAAATGGCATTACAGCATAAAACTTCATGATATGGTACTGAACACAATCTGCTCTCTCCAGCTGGGTAAGAGGAAATGCTCTTGCACTGCCATTCCTCCCAGTGCATGTCTTTCTTGATTAGAGGTGGTCTCTGATTAGGGAACTGTACCAAACAAGACACTCAGGATATGGGGGCATCCTCCAGCTGATCATCCAGATAAGAAGTATAATTCAGATATGTTCCACAAAATAACCTGTCTCTTTCCACTGATGATAGAGTGCAAAGAAAAGCATCCTATTCTATTGTAAATATGCAGTGGAAGTAGCCTGATGTGAGCCTAATTCAGCATCTTGAGTCTAGGGACACATCTTTAATTTTACACAGGTATAACTAAAAGCAAATTCAAGTGCTTGAGTTCAGAACCACAGCTCTTCTGATTTGCATTTTCTTTGCATGGCTTTGTCAGTAGGCTACACCATTTCTACCATCTCTTGGATTTTGGTTCTACAGATCCCTTTGCTTGTCTCTACTGCTCTGATGTTTGCATTCTCCTGCTCTGCATTGCTCCCACATCCTTTCTCATCCTGACTAATAAATGAAGTTTAACCTTGATAGGTTACCTCTGTTTCTGATGAACTCTCAGTATTCAGACTTTCAAGCTATTACAGTGTAGATGGAAAATGTGCCCAGGATAGACTTTCCATTAAACTGTATTTAAATTGGAAGAGAATGCTGGCACCTCAACAAGTATTCCAGAATTAGATCCCAAAATACTGAGGCTAGCTAATCTTTTGGAAGAACAAAAACTCTTACTGATTTATATTTAGCAGAGGGAATGCATTTTAAAAACATAGCCTATATGAGGCCCCTTGAAGAAAACATCTTTTACATTGATTTGTAGTGCATGGAAATACTACACAGCCATAAAATATTTGCAGTTGTGCTCTGCTTTTATGTTGCTACTTTTTTTTTTTTTT
>VZRX01020341.1:243189-386736 GCA_013398075.1 Notiomystis cincta
TTCTTTTTTTTTTTTTTTTTTGAGTGTGAACTGTCATGAACTCTCTGAGAGTGGCTGCTCTGCTGACTGAGGCTGTGCAGTGAGACAGGGCTGCCTCTGGGGCAGGAGCTTTGCTGCTCATCACGGCTGTGCCAGTGTTGCAGGAGGGGAAGGGGAAAAGCAGCAGTGAGGCAGCACCACAGTGGGAACACCTGACTCGTGACTGTGAGGCTTTGGTTCAAAGCAGGTGCAAGGTTTGTGTCTGTACTGCACCCTGGGACTGTGTAGAGAGGGATGAAGGGCTGCTGGCCCTCATCTCAGCAGCACAACTCTCAGCTGAATGTCTGCAATGACTACTTGGGCTTGGTTTACATGATTATAAATTAGGAGGAATTCACAGTACACAAAATACACAAAAGTGTAACATGTCTGTGCATAGTTCTGGTCTATACTGAGGAAATGAGTAACTGGAGTTACAGTAGGTGGGAGGGAGCAATGGCTGATCCCAACTGGGCAGTTTCTGGGAAAGGAGCTATGACAAGAAGTGGGTTCCTTAATGCAGTGAGTCAGAAAAGCAAACATAATTTGTAAATTATATGTAATGTTATGGCCAACAGTATATCAGCTTATCTTTGAGAAGATAAGGATTATCAACAGGATAGAGCATGGAAAGTTCTGGGATTTTTGTTCCTTATGTCCCACCATCTGCAGTACAGACAGATCAGCCATCACCCTGGGCAAGCTGTTTCTCTTCCTCCTGAAACATCATATATTTGGAAACGAGCACATTACCAAATTGCACATTTGCAAGAGAAGGATAAACAGATTTTTTGAAACATCCCTAAGCCATAAACCAAACTAGACTTAGCTTGTTTTCTTTTGTTAGAAGACATAAATATATTATTACATTTGTCATTGGACTGCTGACAGAGCCTACTTGGTCACAGCAGAGCAAAAATGTTGTAAATCAAGAAAGAAATCTTTGGTGCTTCCAGAGCACGATTTTTTACTTTGATCTTCTCATTTCCTACTTAGAACATCAATCTACAGTAATAAGTTAGCCTAAGTAAGCCATAGTAAGAATAATAAAGATGCAGCATCACCAAGATGCAAAGAGAATAAGGTCAGAAGTGCTTCCCTGCTGTCAAAATTATAATTATGTGGCACATGCAAGTTGTTCCTGCCTGTGGATCAGAGGAGCTGATGGAAGCTACTGTAGGGAGGAGTGGCTGCTGCTGGTGCAGGGGTGTCAGTCTCCTTTCCATGGATCTGTTTGGAGCCCAGGGGTGCAGCTCCCAAGGCAATTCCTCCTGCCCAATGTCCTGGGGGGCTGCTCACCCCATCTCTCCTACCTGGCAGACAGGAGCATATGGCTGCTTATTTATGCCCTGCTGTTCTTATGTGCTTAGTGGGCTTATGGTCCACAGGGGTTGGGGGGATTTGCATGGGAAGAGGGCAAGGAGATGCTGGAAAGGGTGGGCTGCATCCATGGGGAGTGGAGCAGTGCCAGAGGTCTCTGTGGTGTGTTGCAAGAGTAACTGAATTTTAGGGAATGACTGACAGGCACTGAGTAAACAGCACCTAATTAGGAACCAGGAGATGGTTAATGGTTACACAGCATGGTAAGTGAAAATATGAAATTTAAAAATTCATTTATAAGGGGAATAGATTTCTTCTCACAGCCTTATGTGCATATAGAACTATAGTCACACTTTTCTTCCTGGTGTCATCTGTTCTTCAACAAAAAAAGGGCCTGATCAGCCTTGGTATTTTTTAAGTGCTTGCAGAGCCATCAGCTGGATTGCTCCTCCTGGAGATGGTGTGTGTGAGGGTTTGCCTCCCCAGCTCAGTGCTGCCCTGCTGTCCTCTCCTTCTGCTGCTTCTGCATTCTGAGGGTCTTCCTCACTTTCCTTCCCTCATCTGGCAGTGTTCTCTAGGCTCTGCACAGAGACATCTTCCTATCTCTCTGTGTAATTTCAACAACAAACATTAGCTCAGCCTTATCCTTCCTGTAGTCAATTCACAGATTCAGTTCTCATCTAAACAGTAGTACTGAATTTTTGCTGTGAGTATTTTGCCTTTTTAAAAAATAAAATATTACAAACAACTTAGGCTTATTATAACTGAAGCAGAGCTCTTACTCTCCTGTCACTCCTCAGCTCTTTTGTCTACTTTTTTCAAGCTTTATAAAAGTTGCTACACTCCTGACTTTCTGATACTCAGAGCCTCAGCACTGTCTTCAAGCAAGCTTTTGTAAAGCCTCATATCCAGGTTCTGGCCAGGGACCCCTAAGTCGAGGTGTTTGGCTGTGTTGCTAAAAAAGCCCTGTCCCAGGTCACTGCCTGGCACTCCTGCAGAGGTTGCTGTCTCCGTGTGTTGGACAGGACATGTCTCTGCTCCTCAGCTACGGCACTGCAGGTGAAGGAGAGCAAATGCACATCCCAGCTGAGCAGAGAGACAGAGGAAATGCCAGTGTCTCCCTCACCCCATCCTCCTGAATGGCCTCAAACACAGGGGTATCATGACTTTTGCAGATCCCACTAGCATCTATTCCATCTTCAGGTCACAGCCTTTCCCCTTTCCTTTCTGTTCTGCAAGACTTGAAGTCATCTCTCCTGCCATTGACAAAGTCTTGCTGGGCTTGTGTTTGTTACAAATTTCACCTGTTGCACCTGTTTTCCTGCCCTTTGTCCTTACTGTCACTTTTTGCATCTCTTTCACTAATTGCATTTTTCTTTATGAAATGAAAAATCAGCTTCTTCACTTTGAGGGCTCCACACAAATTAACCACTCCCCACCACTTGTCAGGCAGGTTTGAAAGATGGATCCATTGCAGATCATCCTGCAAACAACTCCAGCTTCTGTTGGCTGAGTTTTATACTGGCTGAAGGGAGGTTTCTCACAAATGCTGCAAAACCACCCTTGTTGTCTTTCATATCTCTTACTCTAAAGACAACTTGGATAACTTTGCATTTCAGATTAAAAAAAAAAGAGGGAGGCTGGTATTATCTTCTTTCATATGCATGTGGTTTGTCTGCACCTGCCTCTTGTCTTGTAGTTTGCAATTTAAATGGAAAATCTTACGCTATGCTCGAACCTACTCGTTTGATACATCTTGTCGCTGCTAAAATAGCACAGATGAAAATAAGTTATGTTTTGGCTTTGACTTCTTTTGGAGTCTTGGATGGGAGCACTAGATCTGACCAGCTGGCTGAGATCCATCTTGTGGATATTTCCCTAAGTCACTAAAGTTTAACCCAAAATGCTCCTTAATTTGGATTTAACACTCTAGAATGAGCCCTTTGCATTTCTATCATTGAATACCCCAACACTTGCAAAGCTACAGTCTGTTCTTGTGGAGGAGCAAAGCTTTGCTTTGGCTCCTTGGTCATCTTGCCATACAAAGATGAGTGCTTTACTGTGGTGCCAGCAATCTGACAGGGTCATTGTCATCCTGCAGGCCCAGAGAGAGTTGGATATAGACTGGAGATACATCATTACTTACTCCCTCAAGAACAGCAAACATGTTTTTAAAGGCAGTGAAGATTTGCATTAATTTATGGTTCTCCTTCTTCTGTGCACATGCCCTGGGTCAGGCTACATGTGAGAAAACAAGGTTTGCAAACCCCTTTCAAGTTTCCACTGGTGTTAAGCTAATGTTTATTTTTAGTAAACTGTATTTCAAATTGTGCTTTTAAGAATTCTTTTGCAAAGCCTAGCACAACAATTTCATTGTTTTCACCTTCCAAGCTTTTTATTAACAAATACAAAGGATCAGTGTAACTAGTTATGCTGTATTTCACTGATTGTTTTCAAAGGTATAAGTCCAGCTCAAGAAATGATAAGGATTACAAGCATTCATCTCAGTTGATTTTTTTTCTCCCTGTGCTGCTACTAACTACCCAGCTTTGGAAAGGCTGTGTGGATACTCCTTCAGGGGCAGGCCTTTTCTGCTGCCCTGTGCAGGTGTCCCTGTCCCCACACCCACACAGGGTTTCCTTTTCTTCCTTCTCAAAATCCTTCTCTTTACGTGCTTATCCAGTAAGGCCGCCTGCCAGATGAAGCACTGTCTGTCAGCCCCTTGATAAGGTAATATTTCTGAAACACTCTTCTCCATCATACTTGGTGTTTGCCCTGCATGCTCGTTCCACTTTCACTTGCCTGCAGCACAGGTACCTCTGTCCCCACCCCAGACCTCTCCTGCTCCCCAGGCAGACAAGGATATGTCATTTCCATTTGCTACTGCATGTCAGTCTCTGGGCTCTGTTTTAAAGTCTTGTCTTCTGTTTCTTTCAATTCTGAGTGATACTTATTTCACATGCTGTAAGAAGTTTATCTTAAATACCCTGCAGTCAGTTTTCAATCTGAAATGATTTTTTACAGTATTCTCATAAGTGCCTGCTGAGATATTTCCAACTGGCAAAAATGTGTTTTTAAAAAAATAAATCCAGACATTTCTTGCAGCATTTACAAAGTTCCAAGTGTTTAAGATTATGCCTAATGTTTGCAGAGCATGGACACTTCTGGTGAAAACCCCTTTGAGCTGCATTTTTGTAAGCTGAGAACTCCCAGTGTTGCCTTGTGTGTAGTGTGTTGTATACAGGGTGTTGTTCAGGCCCTGAGATCCAGGAGACCAGGGACCTCTAATGCACAGGGAAGGAGGAGTGTACCACCTTTGGGGAAATACTCTGCTTTACCAAACAGCTCCAGAAAGGATACACTTAGGAGCAGGAGACTGAAGGCAGAGCAGTTCAGCTGTGTTATGGTGTGGTCCACGTCAGCATCTCCTCCACCTTGGCTCACTTAAAGGTTTCAGAAGATCCAGTCCATGGCCTTGTGGCTCAGGGGAGCAAGTGGTACTTTACCACTTTTGCTGTGCTCTTGGCAGTGCCTGTGGTATTGTGGGGAGGTTGTGTTCAGGGTTCAAACCCAGTGCTGGGTGAAATAGTTCAAACAGCATCTGTAGCCAGGCATGAATGGAGACATGAAGTCAAACCTAAGGAGTGAGCAGCTGCTGTTATTTGTGACCCCCAGCATGAAAGCTGGAAAGCTGTACAGGGTTCCATGGTGCACCTCTGGGTTTGCAGCCCAACACAGAGGCTGTTTTCAGACAGGCTCTTGTGACTTCAAAGGGGTGATAGTATAGAACACATCTAGTTTGCAAAAATGTAGTGATAATGGAAGAGCTTCAACCTCCTGTTCTCTAATTAAACAGGTTTTAGGCAGTACCCTGAGAAGATTCGTCTGTGGGCCTGCTGCAGCTTGTATTGTCTTCTGACCACCCAGTCTGGTCTGTGGGGAAAGCCAGGGTGCACCACCCCAGGTCAGCAGTGACCTTTCCAAAGGGAAAAGGTCAGGCTCATGTGAGCTTCTGCATCCTGACCTTCCCCTGTCAAGCTCCCCTTTCAGTGCAGTCTGTTCCTCCCAAAGGTTTCCCTCCATGACCTGCTTCCTCAGGTTAACCTCTACTTTTTCTCAGTACTCTGCCCCTTATTTCTCCTCCTCCATGTGTGAGGAACAGGAGAAGGAAGTTGACATATTCCAGATCACTTTTAGCATCAAAAAACTCCCAGCTGATTAATCTCTCCCATAAAGCATTAATGAAAGTGTTTAAAGGTAACAGCCCTGCTTTATAACCTCCCTGCTCTGTTCTGAAGGAACAGCACTGTTGCTGAAAGTGGGAGGAAACAAACCCAGCAAGGGGATGAGAAGGCCAGAGTGACAGATGCTGAAGCTGAATTCTAATGTTCTCATCAGAAGCCAGCATTTTAAGTTCTGCTGATAGTTAATCACACTCAACCTGATGATGTGCTGTTACAGCTTTGTGTAGCTACAAGCTAAGACTACCCAAAAGGCTGGAAGGAAGAGGGTCTGGACTTTTTATTGCACAACCAAGAGTTATATTAGAGGTGTAAGCATTATTTTATAGTAGCTATAGAAAGACATAGCAGCGGGCAATTAATTTGTGTGAAGAATATAGATAATTAGTTTCTATAGTTTATGTGTTTGAAGAGTACTGTTTAGTCATGCATCTCTACAGCACAAACTGGCACATTCTTAAGGTCATATTTGCTTTTGCAGTGTCCTTGAGTCTGTTGCAGAATAGTCCTGTATTCTGTTGGTACTCTGTTTCCAAATTTAGGAGTATTTCCTCCCAAACATATGTGCATGATGTAGTGTGTGTGTGCACACAAGGAAAAGGAAGCAGATGACTTGTGTTCAGTAGAGTGGTTGTTTTGGAACTGCTGCAGGCTCCCCATTGAAAAGAAACGTGCCTGTCTGTTCATTCAGGAACAAAGCTGTGCTGATCCTGCATCAACTCCTTCTGTAGAGTCTGGGGTGGAGAAAGATGGAATCTCCTCCATTCTTCACAGCCTTTCTCCCTCTTACCTTTCCTCACTGTAATTGTAGTTTGCTGGTCAATGCCTTCATGACATGTGGGGTCTCAGCTGAGGTTATCGGTGGAGGAGAGAGGAGAATGGATGGGGCTTGGTGGAAAATCCAGACATGACTGCTGAGTGGTGCTTGAGCATGAATTAGCAATGTGTGTGCCTGAGCTGGCACCTGGCATGGGTGGATAGGGCACCCAGAGTCACAGGGAGGCAAAGATCAGTGGAGTTGCTGTTGCAAAGGAGGTGTAGGAGAAATGGTTGGGTAGGAGTCCTCTGGAAGTGGGAGACTGTTCCCTAGGTGTGACAGCTTTGATACAGCAACTTCACAAGTGCTTTGCTCCAGTTTTAGAACCAATTCTTTTGTTCTCACCTGTCTGTGGCCTCAAGATGGCCTGTGATTTCAGTGCTGAGGTGCAGTCTCAGTGTCATGCTGTCAGATTGTCCAGACAGGAGTCTTCAGTATCCTTGCAGTCTTTTATTGCTGAAGATGCTCTAAAATCCCTCAGTGGTTTACAGTTTAAGGCTTTGGGTAACTGGTTTTTTGTTTTATCTAGACTTTCTATCTACAGTATCTCTGCTTTTTTTTTTTTCCATTGAAAATTTCCATATTACTCACAGCCAATTTTAAACCTTTTTTCCCCATTCTGCTTTCAGATTCCATTGGTGGGTCGTTTTCAACTTCCTCCCACCGATGCCACCACAAGCAGAAGCACTGTCTCCCCCTCCCACAATGTGGAACTCTGTCCATCAGCCCTCTGCTTTTCCATCCTCACACGAAGGGATCCCAGATCATCATGGACACAACACAGAAGGCAGTGAAGCGCCAGGCTAGCTTCTGCAATGCCATTACCTTCAGCAACAGGCCCATTGTTATTTATGAACAAGTCAGGCTCAAGGTGAGTAAATTGTACCTTCCCTTTTTGCCATGGGAGCTGCTGGCAAGGAATGCTGGGGTGTACTGGGCTTTGGTGCTTGCAGCAGATCTTTGGCCCCTCCTTGAAAAGCACAGTAGTCAGATCTTGGCCTTAAAGATCTGCAGTCTTTATTGGTACTTCTGCTTTTATCACTGTAGTTCTTGGAGCCATAGGTACAGGCTGCTGTAGAAATGGAGAACAAAAGGGAAATCCACATTCCAAAAATACTTACATTGATGTTAGACAAGTACAACACATTAAATTGAGATCACTTGGAAAGCCAGGAGATAGGAGGTCAAAAAGGGCCTAGAAATGCAGGTTCTTGCTCACATGCTTGGCAGGAAAAACAAAAGAGTTTGGAGGAAAAGATGAAAGGAGCAGTCAGTGTGATCACTGTTGCTGTCTAAGAAAAGGACCTTTCTGGCGGTCTGCTGACTGCTTTGTTGAATCAGTCACCTGATAGCATTAAAGTCAGAGAACATTGCTGGGATCACATTTTTCTCACTGGCACAGGCTGATTTCACTTCCTTTGTGTCTGTGGTAGCCTGGAGGATGGAGTTTGTACCTCTGGTGCTGCAGCTGGCATGGGAAATCCAGCTCCTCTAAGGCAGCATGCCTCCGTGTACACCAGGAGCTGCTTTCTGAGGAGGAAACCTCTCCATCTCCTTAGGAACTGAAGTGCTTTTCAGATTATCAGCACCTTAAGGTGCTTGGGACCCTTGAAACTACATCCACAGATACTTTCCAGTGTTTATGTGCTCTGGTTTGTGGGACTGTGTTTTTCTGTTCATAGCTGATTTCACGTCTTCCATTGGTACAAAACAACATTGGTGTTGTCTTCTTTGGCCACTTCAGCTCATGACACACATGCATAATCTGACTGCAGATCCTTCATTTTGCAGAAGGAGCTTTCCAGAAGGTTTGTCTGCATATAGATACCCAGTTTGAAAGATCTTGCTGCTGTCCATTGCTGGAGATCTTTGAGTGCTGGATCCTACAGCAGCGTTTCAGCCTTCCCTGCCTCTTCCCTCACAGCCAGCGAAGGAGCAAGGAATGAGGAATGTGCCTTCTTTCAGAAATACATGGAGATCTCAGAGACAGGAAATCTCCACTACATGTTTGTTATGCTTCCTATGGAGCTCTTAGTGCTTCTACCCAGGCTGGAAGCCCAGCAGGAATCTCTCACATTGCCTAATGGGATTTTTCCCATGTTGGCCACCAGTTTGGACAAGCAACTGTGACAAATAATCTGGGAGGAGATGAAAGCAGCATTTCACTTTTGAAGACACCATAAAAAATTTGAGTGGATTTAGTGGTTTAGGCAAAGATTCTGGGTTATTTCTTCCTCATTCTGAAACAAGGTAGCTGTCTTTGGAAATTCACACTTGTTTATCTCTGTGCATTTGGGGATTTTAGCTTGCATAACGTATGTGAAGGATATGCATGCAAATCTGCACAAGAGATTTATAAGGAGGGCTCCTGCTGACTCCAATGGGAAGGTCTCATGGGAGTAATCAACAGGCTTTAGCAGACTTGGGCTCTAGGGAGGGATGAAATGTGAAAACATCCTTGCTTTTGTATGATTAAGTCCATCCTGTAACTGCCTGGCTATTGTTTGTGCCTGTGGAAAACACCATCTTAGACCTTCTTACCAGCCACAGACTAACCATGAACCCAGTCATTCAGGTCCTGTAAAGTCTAAACTCCCTCTGGAAAACTGAGGAAAGAAGCAAGGAGATTTCATTCTGTTTCTTAGCTATTGTATCTCAGGTTTTATTCTGTGATTATTTTGCAGCTCTGGGAATAGGGGAATATGGCTGTCAAGCAGCCTTGGAGAAAAATGTTCCAGTATGGTTTCTTCCATGTAATTTGGGGCATTGCTAGGAAGTGAAGTTTTCAAAGATGGTATAAGGCATTAAAGATCAGGAGCCTGAATCTGTGAAAGCAGCAGTGGTTTAGCAGTTTGGATTTTGATTCTGTCTTTTCTTCCCCTTCTGGTACCCGGTGGACCTCCCAAGCTTTTCTGCTAGCAGTGGCTGCTGAAAAGAGAATTTGGTCCATCATTAACCATTGCCTTTTTTAGCAAAACTGCGTACCCTTTGTCCAGCTGTGTCTAATTCTTGGCAGGCTTTATACTTGATTTTAATTTGGATATTAGTTTGCCTGTGGTCAGACTGTATTGAGAACTGTTTATAGGTGCTGATTAATACATGGAACATGTGCAGCCTCAATTACCATATGAATATTTACTTCACGCTGCCTGAGATTGCTGTGAAGTATTGGCAAGAGACTGAATTGTACAAATGACAATGAGGCCATATTTATCTTAGACCCAAAAGCTTTTAGGGCTTGCAGTAAATTTGCTGCAAAAAATAACCAGGATTCTTCTTGGAGTGTGTGTATTATGTTTCCCTGTTTTGTCACGTGCACACCCTGTTAACCCCACTTCTACTGGGGACATCCATGATGCCATCCCACTCTGGCCAGGTATATAAAATAGCAGATGTGCTTCAGTTCTTTTTAGTGTCATCCCAGTGTCCACCCCACAAGCAGGAGCTTCCCATGGTTCCTGGGACTGAGGTCAGTGCTCAAGTGTTTCATGTAAACAGTTTAGGTGCCTGGATGGACTGAGTGGGGATAAAGAGCAGCACTCTCTTAACTGAAAAATTGTCCACTGGTAACTTTTTTCTGAGCTCTGAGTTATTTTCTCTGATACTTTAATTATAAAACAGAAATCGCAAGGCTTTGAACAATGTCTTTGTTGTAAGATTACTGTGACCCCAAGGGCACATGTTCCAGATTTGCCTTGGAGAGGAATATGAAAAAGAAAAACACAGCATTTACAAATGTGATTAGCAGAGAATTCAGAAATCCAAAGAAAATGTCTTGTAGAATTCCTTGGTGAAAATTCTGTGCTTCCAAGCTGGGACATAAGGGGCTGCTGCCAGGCTTTTGAGAACAAAGTCCTGCAATCCTGGACAGTTCAGTCTCTGTCATTGCCATCCAAGCCATTAGTGCCTTGGCAGAGCATGAAATTACAGAAAGGCAACAAGTTTTGTGTGACATCTGGTAGGTGGTACCTATCTGTGTTTCTGCTCTTGTCCTGTGGCCAGCAGTGGAATTGCTTGAGGCTGCCAAGGCATTGATGGAAGACTCTGCTGAGTGCTGTCATGTTTGCTTGCAGGTTCAGTGTGTGAACAGATGCAGCAACTGTCTTGGCCCCACATCAAGGTTGGATACAGCATCCTTAGGTCTTCCATGTCATAGTCTGGATGCTGATAGGCTGAATCCCTGTGAGAGGAACAATTCCTAGCAGGTTCATACTCAAACAATAAAATGAGAGGAATAACTTCACCAAGGACATCATCTGAGTACCATACTAACTCTGGAAGACTTCTTGCTTCCATGGGAAAAAAAGAGACCTTATAACTGGGTAGTGTTTTCAATGTGCTGCATGTGTTTAGGACCTGCTGCCTGCTCCCCACAGATCCCCTGCTGGCCAGGGCTCAGTTCTTGTGATGACTCTGGAGGTATCTGTGATCCTTTGTCCTGCTGTCTGTCCGGTGCAGAAGGATGGGTATGACACATAAACCATTCCAAAACCCATAGCAGATGTTCCTGACCCCAGACACACTGAGTAATTGCATGCTGACAGGTTGGGGTGTAGTTATGCACAACATATTTCGCAAAACACCATTCACAGCTGAAATAAGTAGGTTTTCCCAATCATAAGAGAACATCTATTGTTGCTTCAAAATTTTGTGTTTAACAAAGTTAAATATATTGTGCTTTCCCACACACAGGTTCTCTGTTGCAAGGCTGTGATTTCAATATGTCATCCAATATGACAAGTTAAACAAGGCAAAGACTGTCTTTTACTTGCCTGGGAAACCCAGAAAACCCTGTGGTGGTAACTGTGTTTCTGGACCTTTTCTCTCAGGTCATGAGAGACCTCATCATCTGAGCACCATGTGGGAAGAGCTCTGCTGAGATAAAAGGTCTTGTGGCCATTTTTGGCAGATTTTGTGAGAGGGTTATTCTTAGGCCAAAAGGAATTACCCTAGAAATAGAAATGAATCATCATGCAACTGTAATTACATTTCACCTATCCACATAGATTTAATTTGATTTATTTGGTTTTAAATACAGGCATTGTATCCTAAGTGTGCAGCAGCACTGCTGTGTGCAGCTGAAAAAGCTACAGCAGTGTGTGGTGGGTAAAATGTTTCCTAAATCTGGTGGGGTTGTCTGCACGCTGGGCAGCAGAGTTGGATGCATAAAGCCTGTAGTGTGTAAGTTGTTGTTCAGGTGCCCAGTGCTGTTATTGCTGCTGTTGTCTTTGCAGATCACTAAAAAGCAGTGTTGCTGGAGCGGGGCTCTTCGGCTCGGCTTCACTTCCAAGGATCCATCGAGGATTAACCCTGACACTCTGCCAAAGTATGCGTGCCCTGACTTGGTTTCCCAAAGTGGCTTTTGGGCCAAGGCTCTGCCAGAAGAGTTTGCAAACGAGGGAAACATCATAGCCTTCTGGGTGGACAAGAAGGGACGGGTTTTCTACCGGGTGAACGACTCTGCTGCGATGCTCTTCTTCAGCGGCGTGAGGACGGCTGAGCCCCTCTGGGCCTTGATCGATGTCTATGGGCTCACCCGGGGAGTGCAGCTCTTAGGTGAGTACCAAACACAGAGGTGATGCTAAGCCATCCCTCACAAAGGGCCAGCCTGGCATGGCTTGTCCCCCCACTGTGCTGGGACAAGTGCAGGGAAACATCTGTCGTTCCTCCCCAGAGCATCTCAGGACCTCAGCCTGGATCAGTGCGTGTTTGAAACGTAGCATGTAAATATAACATCGGTGGGAGGTGGGGAGCAGCTGCTGCAGTACAGCACTAGAAGCCATCTCTAAGTAAGTGGATTTCTGCTCAGAGGTGTAGCTCTATTGGAGAACAGCCTGGAGTGTGTCATGCACCTCGTAAAACTTTATTTTTATCTCATCTTCTGTTTTCCCTGTGCCAAAGTGGGAAAGTGCATTTTAAATTCTATGGTTAAATCCTTCCTGGATGGCGCTGCTATGATTTTCTGTCAGGTTTAATGGACAGATTTGAAACATGGCTATCTTCCAAATCTGTGGCTGGTTTTTCCAGGATGTTGCTTTCACAGAGCAGTTTGGTTTGTTCTCTGGAGCCTGAAGGTTGGATATACAGTTGGGGTTGGAGGATGAAGAGTGCCGAGTGCCTGTGTCTTCTGCCATCCTCAGGTGAAATGAAGATAGTTTGGCGTTCATGAGGACTCAGTCATAGTCCCAGATGTGCAGTCTGTCAAGGTTTGGGCTATTTGAGTTTATACATCTTAGAAGAACTGAAAAGAATCTCTGAGGACTGAAGGGCAGCAAGGTTGCTGGGGGACCAGGAGTGTCAGCACACAGCCTTAGAGGTGGCTTTGTATTGTCACTGGGAGGCCAATTGCAGCACTCCTCCAGGTAACAGTAGTTTCATGGGTCTTCTCACCATGGAAAAGGTTAGATGGTACCTTCAGGAGCTGAAGTTACTTCTGAAATTAGATGATCAGAGGCTGAGAGAGATCCTGGCTTTTTCCTGCCATGCAGCCCCTTAATGTCTCTTAAAGTGTCAGCTTCATGCTGTATATCAAAAACTTCAATTAAACTTCTTTCTGACAGTTCTGCCTCCTTTCTGCATTCTGTGCTGTACTAAAAAATATGGTGGCAGGACTACCCATAGCAATCAATGCAGCAAGGAAGAGGGATGTATGTTCAGGAGATGAATAAATGAGACTTTGTTGCAAGAACTCTTAGCCCCAGATTGCACAAGGCAGAGGAATTGAAGAATTTCTCAGCAGCTTTTTCTTTTTTTAGGTGCAGAAAGATTTATCTTCTGTTGTAAATCAGCTTGAATCAGAGCCACTAGGCAGCTGTTCATAGGCCAAGGTGATGATATTTGAATTGGGATGGAGAATTTGGGCAAATGTCATGCCAAGGGTTCAGTTAGGAAGAGCTTACAAATGACTGCAAGTCCTATGGCTGTTCTTGTGAGATTTGGCTCCTCAGGACTACTCTGCCTGATTAATGAGGGTCCATAACTCTGGGTTATGTGTTTCCTTTCAAAACACCCGAGAAATCATTTGCTATCCGTCATCTGCCTCTGCATTGTCCACATCTTCCCTGCATCTTCCACATCCCCTTTCACAAGGAAAATGTGACTTCTGCCAGCCACTGGCTTACCTCTAGTCCAAGAGGCTCCTGATTCTTTGGTGGGTATGAAGTCCCTGAATGAAGCAAGCAGCTTCTGAGTTTACACAGTTGGCGTGGAGCTCAGATGCGTATTTATAGCTTGTTCCAGCAGCCTTCAGCAGGCTCTAAGCCTGCAACTGTGCTGAGACGGCTTCCACCCGAGTCCTCTGCATCTCCATTCATTATTAAACAGCACTAAAAGTCAGAGAAGGGTAATCATCAGCTGTGCTGCCCCTGGATCCTACAGACAGACCCGTTACTATGCTCTGCGTGCCGGCTCTAGTGTAGCAGACCACACATATAGCACAGGACAACTTGCCAAAAACTCCCGGGACTTGACAAATGGATTTCATAGCTTAGCTACAAACATATGGTTGAATTCAGCCTGGTATGGCATGCAGGGCATCTGATGGAGGCTGGGGATGCTGGAGTGGTATGTTGAACAGAAGAGCCTAGCATTTCAGATTCCAGTTCAGTGATTTATTGCCCCCTAACCCCAAACATGTTCCTGCTCTTAACTCTCACTATTTTCTCAATGCTTGTAGGGTTACAGGGTCAAGCTGCACTTCTGCACAGTCTCCATTTGCTTTTATGTGTAAGGATCAGACCAAAAACTTTACCATTTCTGGTGTCTTTCTGTTTATTGTAGAATTACTCCCTCCCCACTCCCAGTAATGTAACTTCACTCCCAACATGAGACTTGCCAAAGGAAAGACCTGCAGCAGTAAGTCTTGTGTCATTGCAAGATCCCAGCTCTGCAGGGA
Organism: Notiomystis cincta; assembly: GCA_013398075.1. Lineage (NCBI taxonomy): Eukaryota > Metazoa > Chordata > Aves > Passeriformes > Notiomystidae > Notiomystis > Notiomystis cincta. The sequence continues at coordinate 257,480 of VZRX01020341.1, forward strand.
AATGGACAGGGTGCATTTATGTTCCCAGGAGTGACAATATCTAAAACGGCACGTTTTTATTTTGCTTATCTGCATTACACTGGCAAATTACTTCCAGCCAAAATAAGGATCTCAGTAAAACAGGATAATGATTAAGTCTAGTGACACTGTTCCTGTCTTACAGATTTGATAAAGAAAGATTTGAATGAAGGGAGGCCCAAAGCCTGTGAGAGTTAAATGGCTCTTGCCACAGCAAAAGGTGTCACCTGCCATCAGCCTTGTTACCCAGCTCAGTCTTGCCTCTCTCTCTATCTGCATCACAGGCATTGTGCAATGTTCTGACATCACTAAAAACCAGCTGGTTTGTATCTTAATTTTCCATTTCCTTCTGCTCATGGCTTTACCCACAGCATCAGCCTTACTGACAATTACCCACGTGTCAGTCCTGCTGTCACTGCACAGGTGTATGTGGCTGTCACAGATGTTCCTGGGTCTGACTGTCCTTGCTGTGTGTTCAAAGGCAGAGCCCTTTAAGCAGCTTCTTTGCCAGCTGGATTTTGAAATGAACCAGGTGAAAAAAGGCTTGCACGGTCCACTGCACTGCAGCCAAGGGGAGCTGAACTGAGCTGGGACTGTGCTTTGCCTGTCACTGCTGGAGTGATTCAAAAGGAGGGACTGGTTTAAATCCACCTTGAGGTGGCTTCAACATTGAGTTTCACAGTGCTGACACTCAGTCACAGGTGAGAGGCTGCTCCTTGCTCTCCTCTACCTACATTATAGAGCTGAAAAGGCCTAAATTCACCCAGGAATCTGGTCTCCTCTGACCACAGAGCTGGTTTTCTGCCACAGTGTAAGGGCCTGCATAGAGGAGTCCGTGGCAATGCAGTGCATGCATGTTCTGTGTTTTAGGGCATGACTTTCAGTGTAGGTGCAGGCTTACATGACCTGTAAACATGCCCTTATACAGTGACTCTCCTGCTGACATGCTCAGCTTGCAGACAGGATGGTTTACAGCTCTGCTTTCCTTTTTGGGCAGCTAGTTTTGCACAAGTGCATTTTTACATTCCAGGGTAATTTAAAGTAATATTTACTAAAAATGTGGCTTGTCCTTATGTTATCACTTCAACATACACACATGCTCATTCACACTTTTAAAAAGAGTCCGAGAAAAAATGGAATATAAGCAATCTGCTGCCTTGCTTCTATAATAAAGCATCAAAAAAAAAGAAAGGGAAAGGCCCAGCTGTTTAAATTCTGGAGTGTTCAGAGCTGTGGAGGAAGGATGGCAGCTCATGGGAACCAAGTGGTGTTGTCTCATATTAACCTGCTTCTTTCAAGCACTGGGCTTGAACCTGGCCACGTGCACTTTCCACGGATTCACTTGCAAGGTTGGCAACTTTCCTCAGTCAGGTGTGCAGTACAGCATGATGAGTGTTCTCAGCATTTTCCTTTACCTTTGGTGGAGGATTACAGGCCTCTTATACATGATGCCTTTTTGAAAATCACTTTTTTTTTTTTCTTTTTTGAAAATCACCCCATGTTTTGGGCAGTGACACTGCAGCAGAGCATTGCAGAGGGGTTAAGATGGGAAGGGCCCTATGAGGATCATCTATTCCTATCACCTCATGTCTTTTCTTTCAAGGCACAGTGAAGGTGCTCTAAAAGTACAGAAAAATGGGGCTGCAAAACAGTTATAATTCCAGCATACCTTACTACTCACCCTGTGTTTCCAGTGGAGTAGTGTGAGGTACAGTCTGCTCATTTTCCTTGGTCCCATTCCTTGCTAGTATGATCAGCAATCACACCCCTCTGCTGTGTATTAATCTCTTCACACTCTTCTCCCATCCATCAGTATTTTCATTCATGCACTATTTCAGAGTATTCTTGGTCTTTTACCAGCACAAGTTTTGAAAACCAAGGATAATTTTATTTAGATTGGCACACTGAGAGGCACCTGTTAAAAGCTGAGTCTCACCACATCTTGTAAACATAAAATATGTGAAAAACTAGTAAGACCTTGCAAGATTGGAAAATTTTAAATGCATGTGTATTAAATGTGCTTGTATTAGATTTAGCAGAAGTAGAAACAGTATAAATATATACTTCAGTCATAAATATATGTACAGATCCTAGGAGAATGAAATGAGAGTTCTGTATATTATATTAGATACTTGAGAAATCTCTTCTTTCACCAGATCCTCTTCTTCGCTTTTTACTATTTTATGTTTGCAAAGTATCAAAGTTAAAATGTGAACTGATCCTAGATGGAAATGTACCCATCTTACCACCTCAAGCTGGTGTCTCTTTAACAAGGAACTTGTACATTTTGTAGGAAAAGAAAGAAATGTTTTTCTTTTTTCATGCCTGTCAGTTCTTACATAGTTTGAATCTCTAGCTCCAGGCCACCTTTAGAAGAAACATTAAATAAGCCTCAAATGAGGTAGATTTATGGGCAAATTGCAGGTGTTAATGGTATAAAACTGATGATAAATCTAATTTATTGCATGCATCTGCAGTTTTACTGTGTGGTTATTACTGTTTTATTTTCCAAGTGCAAAGCTCATTTTCCATTGCCCATGGGAATCCATTTTGTTGGATTCTGACACGTGCAAATAAGCAGTGATGTGCCGAGAGTGCTTCGCACTAAACAAAATTGGATAATCAGATATGACTGCAATGTATTTTTATAGGGTATTGTTGAAAGTGGAAGCTATAAACAATTAATCCTTTCTGTGGAAGTCTGTGACTATCTGATGGAAAAGCATAATAAGTGCTTAAACAGAGTCCTACTTAATGAAGGCAAGATACACAAGACCTGCAAACAGTCATTTGTCCTTGTTTTTCCCCATCTCCTAAGGGGAGAAAGAATTTAAATTGCTCATAAAGTTTTATTGTCTGTAGCTGTTGTCTCTATGGCAGCTGCAGGAAGCTCTCTAACACAGCTGAAAATGTGAAAACAGTTTAATAAATAACTCATCTCGTGCCATTTTAATTAATCCCTGCTTTGCCTTAGCACCTCTGGAGGGGAGTGTTTTCCCAGATGCAATGGGCACCCAAAAGTTAGCCCACAGACCCAGGCAGCTCGAGGGTGTGTCTGTCCTCCAGGTCTGCCTGGAGGTGGGTGGGGTTGGTGATGGTGGGGCTGCAGAACACAGCATTTCAGGCAACCAGAGCTCCTCTTGTCTGTGGGAATGCAGGGGGGTTTCCTTCTCTCTGTGCTGGACCATCAGCAGTGGAGACTTCGTGCCCAGGAGTGGGGGGAGGCAGCATCCACCTCCCTCACAGTCGGCACTTGGCTGAGCAGCAAACACCCCCTAAGTCAGGACAGGCAGATGCCAAGTGCAGTGAGCTCTCTGAGGGATCATTTCAGGCTTCCCCAGGTGCCCAGGAGGTGCTGAGTTACAGAGTTGCACAGAGGCTCTGCAGGTCACTGGTATTATCTAGTGTATTATCTAGATAACCTGTTGCTTTCACCTGCAGCACCTTTCCCTTAGCAGGATCTCTTGGAGGGAAAGGCATTGCCACAGGGGAACACAAAGGACAAAATCTGGCACATGATGTCCTATAGGGCACTTTGTAGCCACAAAATGTCCACATCAGCATCAGGAGAGCCTGCAAGGGTACCTGGGTAGGAATAAATTTAAAAGGGATTAGTCTGGCTTTTATTGCCCAGACTGAGAAAAACTGAGACTGCCGTGGGACAAAACGACCAGTGGAAAAATACATTTTGTGCTGTAAAGTTTCTTTAGTTCTGGTAAGCTGAAATATTGTTCTTAACACAAGCAAGAAGGGCCACTTTATCCACAAAACCCCAAAGAAATATGAAAACTCTGACAGTTGTAAGTGGTATTTATGTTACGGGTATGTTGTAGTTCAGATGCTGACACTGCAAAGATAGGTCCCTATGTTTAAAATAAAGTAGAGTCTTCACATTAAATATCTGTTGTGATGATTGATTTGGCTGTTGCTCTAAGGAGGCAAATGTTGCTGGTTTACACAAAGTTTATCTTGCCTTTGTTAAGTGTTGGAAGTGTGGAAAGCAGAGTCTGGAAACAGTGGTTCCAATTACTTCCAATAAAGGTTTAAACTACTTGAATAATTGAGTGTATACTGAATTTACTACACAGCTATAGTTAGTTACAGACATTTCTAGCATGGACAGGGCCTTAGAGAATAATAATCCACCACTAATTGAGCAGTGTATTCTTTTGAGAGATGTTTCAAAGAATTCCTTATGTGAGCAGAGATTTTAGCTTTTTTATTTAAACCATTAGGATATCTCTGCTGCTTTCTTTTTAATGAGCTCTGTTAACTGATAGTTAATATCACATATAATTGCATTTTGCTTAGTCTAATATAGTTCCTTTTCTAAAATCTGTAAGTAATAGATGTCTTTAAAAAAAAGAGAGAGAGAATATGTTGGGAGAGGAAATTAATCTTTGCAGCTTTCTTAATACCTTTCTCAATTCAGCCAAATAGTTTAAACTGTTCAAACCTTGGGCTGTCATGCTGAAAGCTAATTCCTCTTCATTCATAAAGCTGTAGTTTGACAGAAAGAGTGCATTTGGAGCTGGGAGTAAGTTTTGGATGTGAGTTGAGTGATCTGGTAAAAGTATAACAACTTATTGTGCTAATCTTGCAATTCCAGCTATGGCAGCTGTTCCAGCTGTGGAGGCCCTTTCCCCTAAGCCTGCATGACAGATGACACCTAAACACTGCTAGTATGATAAAACTAAACACTGTCTCTGTGCAGTGTCTCTGCTGGCCTGAGATAGCACTTTGTCATTTCAATGTCTAATTGGCCTCACAGCTGCTGAATATGCAATTTACAGAGGATGTGAATTTGTTATCCCTGTAGGTGTCTGGGTTATTAAAAAAGTTTAACACCTTTAATAAAATAAAATTTGGTTTTCCATCCATGTCAGCAACAGAGCTAAAAATGAGATTGCTCTGTAGTCCAGTCTCCTTTTTTTTTTCCTTTTTCCCAAGCCACATAAGCTGAACTGTTCTTGTTGAGCTCACTGTAGAAGTCCTTACTTACAGCCCAACTTTGCTCTCAGTTTTGCCAGCCTAAACTTGTAGCTACCTGTGGAGTCACTCTGGCTTTACACTGTGAGCAGAGTCTAGCCCTGGGTTTTTGCTCACTCACCCCTTCTTTTTGGCCAAACACTGAGCAGCAGAAGCTCCTCCAGGCTTTGTCTGGCTTGTCCTGAAGAAAAGAAAGCATTTTGACTGTGCTGATTTTTGGAGTTGTGCTGATTCAAGCCAGGACTTCTCCTTCACAGAATCATAGAATGGTTTGGGTTTGAAGGGACCTTAAAGATCACCTAGTTCCAATCCCACTGGCAGGGGCAGGGTGCCATTCACTAGATCATCTTTCATCATGCTGAGCTACTACTTCTTTCCTAAAGGTGTTCTACTTGTGTTGAATCCACTCCCAGTTTTGAGGCAGATGTTACATCAGCTCTGTTTGTGATGCAGCTGATCCTGCAAGGTGCTGTGCTCACTGACAGCCTGGACTCCTCTCTCCTACTCAGACATGTAGGAAAATCTTGATCCTGCTTTCTTCTGTGATGCTCACTTAATTGCATTTTCATAAATATGTTCTTCTGACAGTAATTTTTACATTTTCCCCCCCGTTGTGGCTTTTGGTGAAAATATCCTACCTTGTACTGATATGCACTAGGTAAGTGCTTCCTTCTGTTTTCTTGGAAATTATAGCAGAGTAGTGTTGGCAGAACTTTGAAAAATTTATACAAGGCATTCCATGTCTATTGGCTAGAACAGAATGTCCAGTCAGAAGTTTTGCTTCTCAGACATTAGCATCATTTTGATGTTAAAGCCCTTAACAATTTCTTTTTTAAAATTCCATTCCATCTGCTCATATTAGATTTTGAAATTAAAATTATTTGGGATTGGTAAATTTTTGGTCTATAGCTAGGGCTAAAAGATTGTTAAAACAGATTGCTGGCCACTGACTATGTGTGTTTAAGAAGATGAAAATCTCTTGTGATGCATCTGGCTACCAGTGTGACCATTCACAGATGATTAATTCTCTTCAGGAAAAAAAAAATGTTGAATTGCTCTATCTTTTTAAGAGGATAAAGACCACTCCAGGGAAAAAGCCTTTCAAATCCAATAATCCTATTCCCGTGCTGGTGCTGTGCCAATAAATACTGCACCATTTGCAAGTAAAGATCTGAAGCCTCTAAAATCTTCAGTGCAGAGTGTTCTTTCTTTCTCTGCCTGCCCGAGGCCAGAGGGCCCCAGTACCTCTGAGCCCCATAGGTGTTCCCCTGCACCAGGAGAGTGCTGACAATTTGTTCAATGTTTCTGAAGGCTTTTGCATTTCCTCCTCATTCTGCAGCTTTGTTTCCCTGGTTGATTTTCGTGTCTCTGTCTGGTTATTACAGGCAGTAGCCACCACTCTCCTGAGCCCCTCCCAGACATCAGCAATCCTCTCTGTTATCCCAGCATGGCTCGTGTGAAGGCATTTTTTTGATAGAAACACTGGGCCTTTTGGTTTCTGCCCCCTTTTGTAGCCCTGTTTGTTCTAGATAGATCTGATTCAGTGTTTCTATGCATGGAATGTGTGTGCACATGTCAGAGGTGAGCCCTGACACTGCCTGCATTTGTCAAAATGCATTTTTATTGCTTAATTCCTGACATGGGAGAGTCTCCAGGTCTTGTCTATAACACCCCTTGGCCAGGTGGAAAGAAATTGGCCTCATGATGTAGATCAGAGCTAGAGATAGTTGGAAAGAAAACCGAACTAATGAGAGTTTCACCGTGAAGCTGCAGGGACTGACAATTTCAGCTCAGCCAAATTGTGCATTCTGGAGAAATACATAATAATTTGGATTCAAGCCATAATCACTACCATGACTATTTTAATGTTAATTTCTAGTGCTTCAGTTTTGGATGTGATACCTAAAAGATCAGTGCTCCACAAAAACCAGATAAGATATGAAAAGTCAAAGTAACAGTTTGATGGTGAGGCAGAGGTGCTCTATGTTGGCAGGCTAAGGGATGAAAGCTGGTGGAGGGAAAATTCAAGTGGGAAGTAAAATACCATTTTTAAAAAGGTGTAGTTTCCAACTGGGCAATTTGAACTCATTCTCAATTGCTCAGAAAAGAAGACTGCATAGGCTGCAGGGCCCAAGTTCAACAGGATGGTAAATTCCCTACCCACCTCCATGCATATGTTATATGGTATGCCAGAAATCAGGTATATGCTTGAATAAGTATGTTAATTCACATTCCTAAAGATAGCCATGTGCTTAAGTGCTTTGCTGGATCCTTTTCTTTGCCATCTGCTTGTTACTGGGTTCTGTGCAGGGCTTGCTAGGTCAAAACCTGTGGTCTGTGGTTAATCAGTAATCAATGGTTATGCAGGGATTAGCCTCTGTGCTTAATGGTTTTTCTGGGCAGCAGAGACTCTTTTAGGAGGAGGAGGAGGAAGAGAGAGACGAAAATGAGCAGGAGGGGCTGAATGCACTGTTGAAGTTCCAGGAGAAGTAGAAAGGTTGCTTCCAGGCAGCCTTTGGTTTTCTTGGAAAGCGTGTCTGGTTTCTGTGCAGGAAGGTTTAAGAAGGGGTCCAGATGCCTGAGGTAGGAGAGCAGGAAGATGAAAACATGGAAACAGGGTGAACTGCTGTCTGGAAGCAGTGGAAGGACAGGTTTGGCAAAGAGAGATCAGGTTATACTGATGGGGAAGGCAAGGACAGCCCAGTGACCAAGCTACCATCCCTTTCTTGCCTGATTTCTTCACTGACACCAGTGACTCATTTTGTCTTTGTGTTGGCAATTCATAACCCAAAGGCTTTGGTTTCCCTTTTTTATTTTCCCTTTATCTGGACAGCACAGGGTGTTAGGTGTGTTTGAATTATTTTGTATGGGTCACCATGAATGTCTGGCATGTTCCCTGAAGATAAGTGAGCTGTTTTATCAGGTCAGGCACATACTACTGACAGTGTCTCTGTTATAGGGATCATGAAGATGCAGGAGGAAACAACACTGGGCAAAGAATCTGAGTCAGGTTTGTTTCTTACATCCTGAATTAGATTGATGCCTCTTAGTTCTGCTTTTGATAACATCTATTCCTCCTCATGCAATAGTTTTTTTCATCATATAATTAATTTATTATAGAAGTGTTTTGCTAATAACAAATATTGACAGAATTAACTGTCAAAGGGTTTATTTGGATGAAGGTGAGCAGTCTGTTTGAGGAGAGATGAGAGATACTCTTTTGTTTGTGCTTTGCAGAGGGGATTTCACACTCCTCCATCTGTGGCTGTGGAATTTGCTGCCAGATAAACTCCTGTCTATTGACTTGGACTTTCGAGTCTAATCTTCCACTTAGCAGCATCTCTGGCTTGCTTGGCTGAGAAAATCAAGTCACCATTTCTAAAATATGTGTTGAGTGCAGTTAGTTTTCCAGCAGAGGGTTTAGTAACAATGGGCAACCTAGAAAATTAATTCAAATTAATAGCAAACCTGACTTTAAAAAGAACTAGCTATGCTAACCAGAATAGTTGCTATGGACAAGCATTTAGAATTGAAATAGCCTGACTCTAGTTTACCTAGATTCAGAATGAGATCAGCTAATAACTGATTTACTCTAGGAGTTTTGCTGACAACCACAAAAGTGGGAAAAAAAGTAATCTTAACCCCTCTCTGAGACAGACGTGGGGTGAATGGTGGCCACTGGAGAAGGCCAGGCAGCCACCTCTTACATCTTTAGCTGAAGGGTAAAAACCAGCAGTGACTGCAAGGAGATTCTTAGACTGTTCTGGGTAGACTTAAAGATAACTTTACCATCTCTCCTGGAGATGTGTCACTGATGGTTATTCTGTCAGAAGTGTTGTCTGGGGTGTTTTTGCAGCCAGCAGTGCCAGATGTTTGCAACTGCTGTCCCCTCCTCAGGATGTTCCTGTTGGCAGCTCTTTGACCAAGCTATCATTTTATAGTATATTTAGTTCTTTTTTATCTTTCCTCACTGTCAGTCTATACAGAACAATAATCATGTTTTCTTCTTTACCACAGCCTCCATATCCTCCTGTCATTCTAAAAATGCTTCTATGATGTTAAATCTTTTCCAGTTATATGATGAGAATTAATTCATTCTGACACAGCCATGAAAATCTGATTCAATTCCTTTTTTTGGTATCTCAGTCACAGTCCTTGATCACAAATCAGCATGAGTCAGAATTTCCCAGGTTATTATTTCCTCAGAAAGGCTGACTGCAACCCTTTCTCCATATTTAATATCCTTTTTCTGACTGAGGTGGAACAGAGCAGTGGAGGCAGCAGTAATTTTGTCTGCAGACCTGTCCATTGTTCTGGCATTTGATGCCACAGGTGGGAAAGGTGGCACCAGAGAATATCCCACAGCAGTTTTAGTGTTGCAGTTTCCCATCATTAGGGAGCTGAGTCCATGCTGGCTCCACAGCATAAAGATGATTACAGAATCCATGAGGATTTATTACTCTGGAAACTAAGAAATCTTGGTTCACAGGTGGGGATGGGGCACAGTGAATTTATCAGCATATGCCAGGACATGAGAATTAGGTAACGGGTTTTTAAAACTATCCTATCTAAGCACTGCTGTGCTTAGATCTTCTGCCAAAGCAGACTGCCCTGAGATGTTTCACAAAGATGGACTTGGAATCCTTCTGGGTTCAGCTATTTAAATTAGTAGATTATCTGAAGCTACTAAAAGTACATAAGAATGAAAAATAAGTAGGAAATACTCTCTTTGGGGCCCTTATCATTCATTTGTTGTCTCCAATCTTTGTCTCTCAGATGTTATGTATTGAGGCCAGGACTGCTTGGACTGCCTATTGAAGGGGTGGAATGCTGTCAATCTGTTTTGTTGGGCTGGGCTGTGGCCAGGAGGGGTTTGGAGGCACAAGGAGGCCTCCCTTTCCTTACACAGAGGCTCTGGCAGAAGGAAATCCTGCTTCCACTTGCCTTTGTAGCTCTCCTTGTTCTGAAGGCTGTGCTGTCAGCGAGCAGGAGCTGCAAGGGCTGCAGGAAGGAGCTGGTGAGACCCCTGAGCCAGCCCTGTGGGCTTTGGCACTGCACAAACTCAGTGTCCAGCCTGAGGGCTAAGGAAGCATTTCCATATATTCTATTGATAGCTGCAGTTTCCTTTTTTTGTGTGTTTCTCTTGGGTTCTTCAATAGGGCACTGGTAGCTTTAATACCCACTTGGGGTTTTTGTTTGCTTGTTTGTTTCCTCCCAAGCTCTATGAATATATGTTTTTTTAACATGAAAAGAAAAAAAACAATGCCCAGAGAGAGATCACTCCACTATTTTTATTAGGAAGAATATTTATCAGGATTTAATTGTGCAGGAAAAGCAACTAAGCACTGCCTGCAGGAGAAAGCCTTTACACAGTGGTGTGAATACATCAGATCAATAACTAGTGGTTAACAGGGAGGGACAAAAAGCCATCCTTAGTTTTAGTGGTAAAGGATTCAGCTCCTGGTTCAGGCTCAGATTACTCATTTTCCTGAGCCGTATCACACAAGTGCCTTTGTTTTGCAGGATGGAGATACTTGACAGGGGACTGTAGGTTTCAACTCCTCTGAGTTTTTGGACTTCTCACAAGCTGAAGTGGGCAAGCCAAGCTGCTGGTGTGACAGAAGTGCCTCATCTTGGTTTGACTCATGTGCCTTGTAAGTGTGTTTCTGGCAGAGACCTGAGTTACCATTTCATGATTTGTTTTTATATTGTGTTGCACATGCCAAAGGCTGTGCTGGGCTGCTGCTGCCCTGCTGGACACAGTGGTTATTAAAGCTTAGGTGAGTGAACTCAATTTCCACTAAAGTTTCCAAACAATTCTAGGCTTTATTGGTGGGGAGAATTAGGATAAGATGCTGGCACACTGAGCAGAATGGGTGGCCTTTGTGAGGTTCATCCATCATGAATCAGCCCCATGTAATTTCCCTTAAGTGGCAAGGTGAGATTGCATTTGTTTTAGGCCCAATTGCATTTTCATGCTAGGAGCAGAGATGAGACCCTCTTGTCTGCATTATTGTGAATTACCCATCTGGGAAATGAGGATGCTGTAGGTTGGAGATGCTGCCTGGGAGCTCACTCATGACACAGAGACACAATCAGATGCTGAATAAGCCAGAAATTAAATCCTCCTTCCCTTTCTCCTTTCCCCATAAGAGATGGGTTTGTTTTTGCTGGAGCTTTGCCTGTGTAAAGGCTGCAGCGTGGAGCCAGTGTTTGCTGTCACACTTAACCTTTGGCATGTCAGAAAGCAGCTTATGGTGGAGAACAAAGGCCACCATCAGAGTGATGGTGGTAGCTGAGCACAGAGAGGACCTGGGGGAGCCAACCTGAAAACCTGAAAACACTGGAAAACAAACTCCTCACAGATGAGACAGCTGTAGGACACTGATTAGGTACAACCTAATGGTTGAGCTTCAAATGCCTTATAATGGAGAACAAATCAGTGTACTCTTAGCTAAAAACAGAGTGATAGCATAATAAACATAACCCTATTGAACTCCAGGAAGCATAAATCACTTATAAATCAAAAGCATTATAAAAAAATACCTATGTTTCACTGCCGAACTCTGCTTTACAGTCTGAAAAATGCTATGTTTTGCTTTCATAAAGGCATTTCCCTTAATCAAAGTTGTTGCAATTAGAGGGAGTGGTAATGAGCCAGAAGGCAGCTGAGTGATGTTGCCTTTTGAGGATCTCTACAGCTGCCATTTTCATAGCATGAATAGTGATGCTTGGTGTTGGCAGAGAAGCTCCCGTGGATCAGTGCTCCAAAAATTGGAAATGTTGTGTTTTGTAATACACCCCCACTCCCCTCAACCTACCGTGTTGTTGAATTCCATCCACTTAAAACAGAGCCTATGTTTAACAATAATTTAAATCATTATCCTGCCTGTCAGCTTGGAGTTAAGGGGCTATGCAACTGCGATTCTCTGTTTAGAAACTGCCTGGAATAATAACTTTCAGATGTCTCAAATATGCACCACTTATCTATAACATCTAAATACAAATGTCTCCCTGCTGAGCAAGCCCAACAGTGTTTACCTATCGTGTCCAAACCATTCCAGAAGGTTTGCTTGGCGTGGAGCGGAAGGCCCTATATCCGCAGCTCGACAGCACTGTCAGTGTAATGTTTTTCAACTCCTCCTCGCCCTTAGGTGGTTGCAGAGCAAGAAACAGCCTGAGGCTGGGGGTGACAAGTGAGGAATGTCCCCGCGTGTGCCTCGCCCCCCCCAGCCGCGCTCCGGGGGTAAAAGTGCAGTGGGAGGCAGCGCCGTGCTGCTGCAGACGGGACGATGCTCACGCCGCTGGCTCCCCGCCAGCTGCTCCGAGATGATCCAAATGCCGAATCCCGCGTGCCCCGGGCGCGCTGGGGCCGAGCGGAGCCGGGGCGCTGTCGCCAGCCTGGGGGCCGCGGGCTCCGTGTGCCTGTGCAGGGCTCGGGGGGAGCTGGCAGGTCTCACTGAACATCTTGTGCCGCACGCTCCCCCAGCCGCAGGTGCCGAGGCCGTGGTGTGCCACAGCTGGGCCCGCTGCCGCTGGGACCTGCCCTGCTGCCGCTGGGCACCCAGCGTGTCCCCCAGGGAGCTGTGGGCGTGATGGGCTCTGCTGTGGGGCTGCCCCAGCAGCTCTTGGGCAGGGAGAACTGAAAAATCCTTCCTTGCTTTGTTATGTCTGTCCTGTGGCTTGATATCAGGGAGCTTTTGGGACTTCTGGGGGCTCTTTCAAAGGAATGGAGTGTCTCATGCCACCCACTTGGAAAAAGGAGCTCCATCCCCATAGCCAGCATTAGGTACCAGAGGCCTCTGCACAGTGCTCTGCACCTAATGGGATACACTACGTGGCTTCCAAATTTCCTATTACATCCTGGAGAGCCCCACCTAGTGCTTGGGCTTTGTTTGCCTTGGGCACACAGAGCACGCTTAGCTGGTGTGCACTGTCCTGATGCAGTGAACGAAGGCTGAATAGGGAGAAGTGAGAGGCTTTTAATGCATCTTTGCATCATCTTTGGTCCCTAGGTGAAGTCTGAGTCACAGCTCTTGTTGATATATCAGGTCTATGATATTGAAATTCTTTCTGGGGATCTTAGCCCTTTGCTCTCAGTTAGCTCCTGCATTACTTGTGTCCAGCCCCTGCAGCACAGCTGCTGTCCTCATGCTACACGACAGCAGATTTTTTTGAATGAACATTGAGGGGCCACAGTTCATACCAAATTGTTTTACATGGCTATGGTTATGGAAGCAAGCCTTCTCCCTTGTCCTCTTAGCAGAGCAGTTAGCACAGTGTCCCCTCTGCAGCCACCCAGGGCTGCCACAAAGGAGCACTGCTGATCTGCTGCCTCTGCAGCCAGGTTGGACCCACAGTAGTATTTTTAAGAATAGCTGCAATTAATGAAGTGTGCAATGGGTGAGCTCAAAGCATGGCTTCTTCCTTCTTTTTCTTTTTTTAATGCAGACTTCCTTGTAGGGATGTGGCTTTGAGAAGAATCCTCTAGGGTTTGCTCACAGTCTGCTTAGGAAACCAGACTGGTGAGGCTCAGTACCTGATGACTTTTCTTCATGCAGCACGGCTGCCTCCACACACATGAATATCCAGACCAGTTTACTTGCTTGGAATGCCCACTTTGTGTTTCTGTTCTTCCTTCATCTCATGGATATAATAAGCCAGATTCTTCTAGTTGTGGTTTTTCTGGACAGAAACATGCACAGGCACATGGCTTGGTGCCTGCTCAGCTTGCTGGAGCTGCCCATCCCACCTGCTGCCCCAGCACTGTGGTGGTGGGGGAGAAGTTCTGCTTGGGGAGCTGGCAGCTCTGCCATGTTCAAGAAATGAGCTGCTCTGAGGTCACTGTCTCTCTATTCATCCTCCCACTCTGAAAAGTTTGGGCCTCCCTCTTTATGGGCCTGTCCTCCCATACACAAGCATCAGGTCGAGGATGGGAATGAGAGCAGCATGCAGGATCCATGGGCTTTCCATCCACAGGCTGGCTCCTCCTGCATGCTCTTCCACTCCTCAGCAGCTCCTCACTGATACTCCCATCATCACTCATGGCAGAGCTCCTGCAGCAAGTTAGCACAGTAGAAAAATTTTGTATATTTAATCTATTTGTCTTCTGTGTATCTGTGCTGGTGGAGTGTGCCAGTGAAAAGCTGTCTGTGTCCTCTACACAGAACATCACATTTACCACTCATTCTCTGACACTGCTTTGCATCTTGGCCCATGGATGAAGAAAAGTAATTTGCAGGCACTGGAGCTGTCTTTATGCTGTTTGTTACTCTAAATTTGCTGGGGTGTTTGCTGCCTGGACACAGAGAAGGCTGTGGTAGCGATCCTGCCATCTCAGGATCCCCAGTGAGAGATGCCCAGTGACGTGTCTCTTCCCAAGCAGCATCCTGAGGTGACAGGACAGAGTGACAGATGGCTTTGGGTCGCACGAGGAGCGTTGCTGGCGTCAGGGGTACAGACAGCAAGCGTGAGCCCACGTGATCAGGCCCAATCAGTCTCTGCAAGGAGCCATGGCTAGCTTCAGTTGTTGGGGGTGGAATTGTTTGCTATAATAAGCTAAGGGTTCCAAGCTGAATTGAATCTCAGCTCCTCCAAAACCCCCAGTGCTCTCTGATCTGGTGTTTTGATTACCTGAACCCATTTTATATGCTAGCTCAAGCGTCAAGCCCTCACATTTCCATTTAGCTGTTCAAGGAAAACAATTTTAATAGCTACCCAGCTATTCATCAGGATTAGGCCCTCCTGGAGTAACTTGGATAGCACAAAAGCTAAGTGCAGTGTGATCTGAGCTTAACTTGGAACGTCCAGAGGCACCAAAAAACATTTGCTTCTGTAAGCGAAGCGCGCTCCTCAGCCCCCGCTCTTCATACCGCTGGCCATGTCCAGGACCAGGAGAGGAGGGGCTGAGGGACAGCCCGCTCTCTTGTTATTCCTGGCCCTGACAGAAACTGGGAGAAGCAGAAATATCATCAGGAAGCACACACTTTTGGACCTCCCACCCACAAGTCAATATGAGGGCAGAGGAGAAAAGGATCTGTGTGCTGGGGTGCTCACCCGGCTGCCCCGGCACTGGGCACAGAGCACAGCGGCCTCCCGGGAGACCTCTGGAATTCCAGGGGAGCAGGAGCAGTTAATTTGTTCTGTATTTATTGCCTAAGTTTAGATAGTTAGTATACTGCTCTGCCAAGTGCTGAGGGAAAAAATTCCCTGTTGCACGTTGTATGTTTCTTGGAGTGACCCTTGCTGAGCTGCCAGTGCCCAGCCAGGCAGCACTGAGCTGGGCTTCATGTTGGTGCTGAAGATGTTCTTTTGCTGGTGGCTTCAAGACTTGGGAATGCACATGGGTTTCCTCATGTCCACATATGCAGACATCAAGAAATTTTGCTTACCTAATCTCCTGTACGTAGTGGGAAAATGCTAGAAAATGTTCTTTTTAAAAATTTAAGTTGAATAGATTAGGATTGTTTTTATGCTGTTCTGCTGGCTGGGTTTTTCCTGTCCAGACTTCTGCAAGATTTCTTGCAGAACCACCAAGATTTCTGCAAGAGGCTAAGGCATTCAAAAGAATTTGAACATTTAATGGCTGTGGTGGTAGAGAACTGTCATGGGTGATGCTGGCTGCTTTCTGTATAATCACTGAGATCTGAACGTGGGAGCTGGAAATCCCTTAAGAATCTGGTCTGTTTAAGCACTTTGACCCTTTGGATTGGCTGTGGAGGCTTCTGGGACAGCATAATTTATGTAAGACATTTTGCAGTGTCATCTTTTTTTTCATTTTTGGGAAGTGTTGGGGCTGGATGGAGTTCAGCGGGTGAAAGGAATGGCTCTGTTGCATTTGAAAACTGCTGCTCCTTGTTCCTGAGGCTTGTTGGTTGCTTTACAAGGGGAGGCAGGAGAGTATCTGCTTTCTGTCTGGTAGGACAGTGACTATTTTATTCACAGAATGGTCTGAATTACGATAAATTACTGAATCTTGTAGAAATAATGATGGTGAGACAAAGCCTCTGACTAGCTGAAAATAATCACTTTTTGAAGCTCTCTCTAGAAATTTTTACAGTGCATTCTCTTTTTATATATGTGTGTATATATATATGTCTATATGTATATATATGTGTAAATGTAAAAGCAAACAAACAAAATATTTGATACAATGCAGAAAGATTAGAAATCTTCCAGACTTTACCATTTCCATAAAAAATACGGGGAAAGTAATACATTAAATTATTAGCACTTTTTTCAGTTGTCTAGATAGTGCTATACTGAACACAATGCCTCCAGCTGAAAAGGGAATTCACCTAGGACTGCAGATCACATGCAGACAGCAAGGAGGAATTGCTGAAAAGCTTCAGAGAATGGCAAGAGGAAGCTGTCCACTCTTCACTGCCCACCTGGGCATTACCCTCAGAAGAGATGCTGCAGCTGAAAGGGACTGTCAGCTGTCTCCACTGCTCAGTGCATAAAGGGGAGGAGGAGGTCAGCTGGAACCTTCAGCACATATAGAAAATAAAAATAAGACAGGAGAATGGACCTCATCTCTGCTTCTCTGAAAAACAGAGAATTACCATGTTGAAAGTGAAGTAAAACTGTGAAGGAAGGAGTTTAGCTCTCATAGGTTATGTATCTAAAATACTTTGAGGATCTGAAAAAAGGAGAAGAGGGAATTTGTTGTTTCTGTTGTCTTGGTACTGTTTTCCTGCTGCTGTGCTTTTTAGTGTTGCACAAGCACAAGATGCAACTTCTGTGTAAGAGGAAGTGTGGCAAGTCTCTTGGACACTGAAATACCTCTTGATTCCTCCCCTTGGACATGCATTGGCATGTTCTTGTGGTTCTTTCCTTCCTCTCCCCACCACCCCAGGAAGAGAGATACCCAGCACTGCCAGGAGAGCCTGGACAGAGATGAAGCCACACAGAAATATTTAGGCTCCCCTCCGGGTGGCTCTTACAGCAGGAGCAAGTGTAAAGACAAATACCTTACAGACTGTGTCCTCCCTTCACCCTGCTCACCTTCAGGCATGGGATAAAACATTTTCAACTGAACACATGCAATGCAGGGAGTAAAAATAAGAGCAAGACCTGATGTGCTTGAATTTTAGGCATCCTAGAGTTTTGTAGATTGTAGCTACTCTGTTTATTTTTCAGGTGGGCAGAAGATTCAGCCCCATAACTGCCTGCCAGCATGAAGTCCATCACCTGTTGTTAATGGAACTGTCAGGAGAATATTTAGGTGTGATCACAGCAGAGCCTCATGTTGAGAGGCACATTGGCAGTGTTGCAGTATAGAATGGTAGATGCCCTTAATGAAGAAGCACTTAAAAGCTATGCCAAGTGTCTCCTTCTCTGTCTGTCAACATCTTCCCAGAGCAGGAATGTGCTTAGTGCTTTGTGTTTCTCTTTGGGGAGCCAGGAGACACCTCTGCTGAAAGCTGAGGCTCAAGTCTGAGTGTTTGAGCCATCAGACACAAAGTCTCTGATAATTTTACCTAGCCACTGGATGGTGATGACAAATATGGCCCTTGTAGAAACTTCAAAGCAAAGAGCTGGCTGAGGAGGGAGAGCTGATCCCAGCATTTCCTCCAAAAGCAGGAGCTAAGAGTCCCCTGCAGCCCTGGGAAGCCTCACAGTTATGCTGAGAGCCTTTCATGCTCAGCCTCAGGAAGGCTGCTGAAACAGCAAGGATGGGGTGGATTGTGGCTGTCACTTGTGGATTGTCAGTGACTGTGCAGACTACAATAGATTTATTTAAAATTTCATAGGCTGTGTTTCCCATTTAAAACTACACAGATTTCCAGGAGAAGGTCAGCTGCTGGCCACCTGCTCCCCAGAGAAATGCTTAAAAGGGCCTTTTCTCCCTTTTAACACTTAAAACCTTTCAACATTTAGCAAGGCAAGTGTGGGATCTGTCACTGAGGGCTCTGGGACCTCACTCCCTGCAGACACCAGAGGGTATTCACAGCATCACAAGCTGCTTGCAGGAGGAGAACTCAAGTCACAGATCACAGGGATTAGAAGACCTCCTGAAGGCTCTGTGGGGAGAACAAGGGACAGGAATAGAAATTGGGAAGTCTGACTTTCTGCCCCTTATTCTCAAGCACAGTTATATCACACCCTGTTCACATGGTGCAGGTGATGCTTGTAGATGTGATGGGAGAGTAGTGGGAGGGAAGCTTTGGGCAGGGGTGGTATCAGGAGGACTGAGAGACAGAGAATGGGATGAGATGGAAGCAGGTGATTATGGGTATGGAGTGCAGGGAACTGTAACAGCAAAAGCAGAAGTAGAAACCCCACCAGAAGGGCCATTACAGAAAACACTAATTTTTCTTAGTTTGCAGAATCCATATTTTCTGTTAGAGCACCCTCATGGGACAACCTGCCCAGTATTTGTAATCTGAAATCCTGCTGTCTAACATGTTTTTGGCTGTTACATTTTCCAGCCTATTGTGTAAATAGCTTCTATTTTAACATTTTGGCAAACTGCTTCCTGGGAAAAGGCTGATCCCTCCACCACTCCTCCAGGGTCCTATTGTCCGGGGTCTTATTTTTCCTTCCTGTTTCACGTGAACGTGCAGAGCTTTGACAATTGCACTTTGTAATCTTGAAATCTGAATGCTTTCCAAGTCTGGAAGGAGTCTCTCAGTTTTTGAGGTTGACCTTTGATTTCCAGTGACAGCCAGGATGGATTTCTGCAATTTTTCTTGTAGCCCAGGGCCTGACATTGACGAATAGGACTGGATATTCAGCAGGAATGTCAGGAAACTTCGGTGATGAGATTTATTCAGGCTGTCCACATGTAGGTTCAAAACTGTAGGGCTGAGTTCCTGTTTGGGGTGAAGAGAACAGTGTTACAACACGGGTGAACTTAGACCATTGCCCCTGCTGTCATTCCACACCCCTCCAGATCTGTGTGATCAACAGCAAGCAGCCTGCACTGCTTTAAGTACTGCAAAAAGGACATCCAAAATGACATGGTTTTCTGTTGAAGACTAGCAGCAATTCCATTGCATTTGCCTTTTGTTTATCTTTCTTAAGAAAACAGCAGATTCTGCTTAGTTTTACTGAAATAGTCCATTGCTGACTGGAAATTACTATCTATTAAAAAAATGTAGGAAGATGTAGGTCACTGTGTTTGAGAAAGGTTTCTCAGAACTTCTGCACTGCCTTAACGAGACACCCATGTGGGAGACAACTCGCAGGAACCGGGGTGCACCTGTAAAAGCCGTTTCACATTCTGGTTATGTCTTTCTGGCCCTCTGGGGTTGCTACCAGCATCCTTGTGACCTGCTCCTTGTGCCCCTGGGTGCTTGGGAGGACATCAGAGGCCATCACAGGTCTGCTGCAGGCACAGATTCTTCAGGGCACCGCAGGGGTTGGCTGTGCCACCGCAAAGGAAGGGTGCCAAGTGCGCGTGCCATGCACGGCAGGGGACTCTGCATGGTCTAGATTTGTCCTGGTGCAGCTTCATCTTTTCCAACAGAGCAGATGGGGGCTGCAGGGGAGAGGAGAGGGACTCTACAGTTTGTCAGAGATCTCTGAAGCCATCTGCAAATGTAGATAAATGGAATAACTAGACCCTCACATAGAGCTTGTCCATAGAGCACTGGTGATGCAGTGAGACCTGGTTACATTGGGGTTTCTACTTTAAAATTCTTAATTCGGCTCTCTAGCTGTCCCTCAGTACAGCCTCACATGACTGAAACAAAACTGATTTTTAATAGTTGGTTCATTCTTCCCTCTCTTCCATGTCTAGGGCAGGGGGAGTGAATGAAACATTTTTTTTTCTCCTGTTTGCCAGTTAATGTTTTCATTTAACCAGCACTGATTGCACGTAGGGGAGAGTTTGATTTGTATTTTTATGTAAGTGAGGCAGTATGTGAAAACAGTCCTTTTTAACAGTAAGTTTTATAAAAAGACCATTATTATTTTTTACAAAACACAGATATTGATCTGACAATATTGTTTTCAATCCAGAATTGCTTTGAACCAGCCACTCACCCTCCTTTGTCATTAAGAGCACCACAATAGATTTCACAGGAGTTGAAAATCACATTTCCATCATTTCAAATATTCTCAGCAGCCATTAGGGGCTCTAACATGGCTCTTCTTTGCACAGCAGCTGATGGGCTGTATGAGATACTTTTTTTCTGTCCCCTATACATTACTGGCAGGCAGTGGATGTGCTTCAGAGTGCTGACCCAGGAGGGAAGGTGTCCTGACCTCCTTTCTTTACAAGCTCTGGCACTGGGCATCCTCCTGGCCTGGAGAGCATCCTCACCCCAGGAACCAGCCTTGGAGGCTCCATAGTCCCTCCAAGGAAGGTCACTACTAAAGGATCAGCAAGCATTTACTTGGATATTTAAATGCCCCTTTGGGCCCCTGAGATCAGAATCTGACCCTGGCTCAGGCAGAAACCATCAAGAAGAAACAAGCAGCTGCTTTTCCAACATTCAAAGCAATGTGAGAATTTTAAACTGATTTCAAACTAAAGACATTCAGCTGACAATTCATTTAGGCATAAACAAACAGTCACCAAAGAAAGATCCTCAGAGAAATTTAGCTGCTGAATCCTTGACCTCCAAAGGACCCCTAAATATAGTATTGTATGCAATGTGCCTCTTCTTGTGGGTGAGATATTAAGAGCTTATTTATTTATTAGAAAGTGGTTTACAATGTAAGTAAATTAGTGAGTTCCAAGGCCCTCTCTCAGCTGCCAGATGCTGGGAGGATGTTTATGGCCACTGTAAATAATTTCATAGCTTAATACAAACACATTTTTAGAAATCAAGGGCTGATGGCTGCATGTTTATAGTGCAGTTGAGGATTTATCAATTCCTCCAGAGTATGAGAAAGAAAACAAATAGTATTTCAGATATTTTGAAAGTACATAAAAAAGAAAAACCCCAAAGGTATCCTTCATTCACAGTGCTGTGGGCTAAAGTCTGCATTGCCTTGGCTAAGCTGTCCCAAGTCTCATCAAGTCAGTGAGATCAGGAAATGCTCAGCATCCTTCAGGACTCAGCCCATGCATTCTGGACCCTGTGAAGGCTGGGGTTTCAACAGCACAGACATGTTTTCCCTGCACTGAATTTGCAGATCAGTTTGCTGCTGCTGAATGACCTTTCCCAAGGTCAGCTTGAAATGACAGAAATCAGATCCTTCCCAGTCAGCAGAGCCAGCAAGGTGGAGCAGCACAAGGGATTTGCTTTGTGTTGTGGCTAAAAAGTAACAAGGGCTGAGCAGCCCCTCCGGGTACTGGCAGAAGGGTGGCTCCAGAGGGAAACCTGCTTCCCAGAGTAGGACACAGAATGAAAATGGGGCTGGAGGGAATTTCCTTTTTGAGGCATGTGTGCAGCGAGGAATTAGAAATCGGCAAGGTGACGTCAGAGCGTATGTGGGATGCTTGGTAGGATTTTTGTGAAAAGTCTCAGTGCCTTGGGGAGGGATGGGCAGAAATGAAGTATTACAGATGCTTCATTTGAGCTTTAAGTCTATTTTCAGCCTTTGTGTGGATGGCAGCGGAGAGCCTGAAAATATCAGCAGAAGCTGTGGGCTGCTCGTGTCGTGGTGCCTTGTGGTAGCTGCACGTTCCTGTGCTGTGCTCTCCATAGCAACATATTTTCAATGTAAAACCACAGAACCAGCTGAATAGTCATGAGCATTTACACTCCCATGTGCATGGGGAAAACTGATGATGCTGCTGAGCTGCTGCAAGGCAGAAATGGTCCTTGCTTTAAATTGCAGCCTAAGGTGTGCTTTTGGTCTAGGGATGAAATGAAGTTTGATGATGAGAAGTGCTTAAGCATATGAATTCACAGGTGCCTTGTTCTTTTTTGGGAAAAAGTGACCCTTTTTTAATGACCCAAGAAGTTCCAGGGGCAGGAGAGTGCTCTGGATCTACAGTAGGGAAGAGTTAGATGGCTTGACACAATGAGGTTTGCCTGGGCTAATGGTGACACTGCTAACTACAATTAATTTAGGGCAAAATGCCTTTTTTTTTTTTCAGTTTTGAGAAAGCAGTCAATCTCAGTGCAGCAGTGCCTGAGATCTGGCAGGCTGAGATTTGGGTGCTCTCATTGCAGCAGTGTCAGTTTTTTGCAGTGAGTGTTGTCTGGCACCATGCTGATGGTGCCGGATTGCCCAGTCTTGAATTTAGCTGTGGGAGGGCTGCAATCTCCAGCAAAGCAGAGGTGGCTGCAGGCAGGCAGGCAAGGCATGGGCATGGCTCTGGGATGGGCAGGGAGGTCAGTGGATGGATCCTGCAGGGCTCAGTGGCTAATCCTGGCCATGCCTGGTTTCCTTGTTCCTTGTTCCTTGAATCATCCCCCCACCAGTTCCCAGTGTTGGCAACTCTTGGTAACATCCCAAAAATGCTGGAAATGCTTTCCCAGGCCAGGATCTGGAGCCATCCAGATGGGATGCAAGGAAGAACCAGTCCCACCTGGTAAAGTGGCTGGCTGGGAGCTGGGACCATCAGGTGTAGGAAGATCTGAAGGATTCATGGTGGCCACTCATTGATATCTTTGGGTCTCCTCAGCTGTGAGCCTTGGGGTTAAATTTGGGCTCCAAAGGGGATTTGCAGGAGGCTGGAAGAGTCTCTCTGCAGCTTCCCTCCGTGGAGAGTGGCCAGAGGGATTGCACATGGGTGGGGCTGGCTCTTCCCAGTGTGTGCAGCCTGCTGGGAATGTGAGGGGTTAGGTGAAGGAAAAAGCAGGATGTGTTGGTGGGGACATGCTCACAATCCTTCCACCAAACTGACCAGTGAAATTCCCCCCTGGAGAAAGAGTTTAACTTTGTGTTATCTTTGCATACTGCTGGACCTCTGGGTTGGGAATTCATTCTCTCTTCTCCAGCCCGGAGAGGGAGATCCATCCTTTTCTTTGTAGCTCTGTAGCTCAGCAGTATGTGTGCTGGTAGTGGCTTTGAGGTGTTTTGGCAGGTGCCACAGCAGCAGAGTGTACCCTGAGTGCGTGTGGAGCTGATGTGGAAGGAGCTGGCTCCTGGCTCTGCCTCCAGCTGCCCAGGGAGCAGGCATGCTCAGCAGGGTGGCAAACAGGCACAGAGACAGTGACAGCGTTTGACACGCCTTTGCTGAGTGGCTGGGAGTGCTGGGGAACAAGGCTGCTGACCTGGAAAACAAGCCAAGATTAAGAAATGTCAGATTTCTGGGGAGAATAGGGTTTCCCAGAGGGCTGAGAGGTGGAGAAAGTAGACTCTGGAGGTTACTTTGGGATGGGTAATTTCAAATGGACCATGGACCCTGCCATAGCACTGGAGCCTCTGGAAAGGGCCACTCCCTTTCCTCCCAAAACTGGGCTGTGGGGCATGGGCAACTACTGACAGGATGACATGAATGTAGAGGTGACTCTCCTCCTGGGGACAGAGATGAAGGATGATGTCTTCTAATCACAGCCTTTAGGGAGCTCCTGGCAGAGTTAATGTAGCAGTGGGCAGGGTGAGGCAGGCACAGAGCCACACTGTCCCTCTGACTTGCACCCATAGGTGCTGCAGTTGTGTGTGCCCCAGCAAAGCCTCTCTGTGAGCAGCTTCTCCTATGGTTAAAAATTCTGGTTACCCCATCTGGTTTTGCTTGCTGTGGATGTAAATGTGAACCCAGCAGCTATCCTTTTATTTGTTTCATTACTAAATTATGTTTACTTCATGTTGGTCACAAATATGAATTTGCAAGTACTGCAGAACTCCCTCAAGAAGGAATTGGCATTGCCAGAGCCTGTGAGAGCATTGGGTGACTGCTGCAGCTTCGACAGACCGGAGTGAAATGCTCCTGGCAGGACGAATCACAGAAATGCAGTGGGTAGCAAAGTTGTCATCTGTCACCATCCTGCAGATTGGGGCCATGGTGGCAGCCCCTGTTCACTTCTGTGCAGACAGGGCAGTTTTTCTGCTGTAGCAGCTCTTCCAGCTGCGAGGCAGCCGATGAGACAGAGCCGAGATGGCAGAGCCAGAGGGCAGAGCCTGTGGCACGGGGTGACCCTCACCTCTCCCCAGCAGGATGCAGCCTCCCAGATGCACCATGCTGGCTGTCACAGGCCAGCCACAGACACTGTGTCTGTTCTCAGTGCTGTCACCCTGCTCCCCTGTGAGTGACAGTGTGGTGTGCTGGCTGTGGGGACAAGGCTGTGGTGACTTGGAGTCTCTGTAACTCACGTGTCTCTTTGCCTACTCTAGCAGTCCTGATGAGCCCCATGATTTCTCCATGCCAGTTTAAGGACTAAATGCTGTCCCCATTTCCCCCTAGATGCCAGGTCCACTGGAAATGGTTGGACTGCCAAGAGCAGCCTGTTTTCCTTGTTGGCAGCATGGAGCAGGACCTGCATGTTCAGCACTGTGGCCTAGTGGAGGGAAGGGTAATTGGCCAGGAGGGATTTCATGAACTTCACAGCTCTTCCAAAGGACTGTTAGCTCCAGGGTGGAGGGCTCAGCTTGGCCTGGAGAAGCTGAGGAACCCATCCCAGCCAGGGCTGTGCCATCCCTGAGCAGCTGCAGTGTAACAGACCAGCAGGATGTTTGCAAAAATGAGCAGGGATGCAGAGCTCTCACAATGTTTAATAGGAAGAATTAAAAGAGCTGACAGAGCATATAGGCAGCATCTCACCATCTTGCCCTGACCCTCTTCCCTGTGTTTATTGTACTCTCTCACTGTGTTATGTCTAATAAGGGCCATAAGCTCCCCTGGGATGGGACTTACCATTTTTAACTGTCAGGCACAAGGCACACCTAAGCCACCTTATAAATAATCTTTCTGTGC
This sequence comes from Notiomystis cincta, assembly GCA_013398075.1. Classification (NCBI taxonomy): domain Eukaryota; kingdom Metazoa; phylum Chordata; class Aves; order Passeriformes; family Notiomystidae; genus Notiomystis; species Notiomystis cincta. The sequence continues at coordinate 282,249 of VZRX01020341.1, forward strand.
AGAGGGAAACTTGACCCTGGAACATAAAGGGGTGGCTATGGCAACCACTGTCTGTGTGCTCTGTGTCTTCTGTGGACACAGAGCAAAGGGGCTGGGACAGGGCTTCTCCTGGGCTGGAGCAGAGTGTGCACAGCTTTATGAGGCCCCTTCTGCACCTGGCCATCGACTTCTTCCATGTCATCTCCATGCCTTGTCAGGATTTCTTCTTTTTTTTTTTTCCCTTTTTTTTTTCTTTTGCATACTTTGATAGAAAAAAAAAAAATTACAGAACAGAATTACAGTTAGTCAGTTAGTAGTAACCCTTTCTTCTCTGTTTTAGATACCAGGAGAATTTGACCACATCCTCTGCTCTTTCTGCCTTCAGGAATGCTTTTACAGGTTTAGCTATGTGACTTCCCAGGACCATCCTATGGTGGGTGGGAATGAGTGCTGATGTGAATTATCCAGGCTCTGGATAATTGGACTACATCTGTGCTTGGAAACGAAGACATTTATAAAGTCTGAGTTGTTACAGTACCAACAACAATTTGACTGTTCTGAGCACAGTGGGAAGAGGCCTTTTTGCTCTAATATCCAGGTCCCAGACAGACCTGGGATCAGTCCCAGATTCCTTTGAGCAAGGCATTACTGGTGTTGCTGATGGCATTTCAGTTGATGTAAACACATCAAACTGCAATTTTATTATTATGTAGCAAGGATGTGATAGTTCCCTACAACAGTTCAGAGTAGGTGTAGAAAGGTTCACAATAACATTCTCACCAAATACTGCTTTAAACTTTGATGCTGAAGGAGGAAGAAGCTGAAGAGAAACAAGTCTGTTAATGGGATGAGAAATTACTGAGTTTGGGAGAGTTACCCCTGTATTGGTTACCAGATTGGTTAACAGACTGAAACTGGACAAGTGGATGAATGATCTGTGGATGAAGGGGATCCTATGATCTCTGCATTCAAATTATCTTTACTGATAGCCAAGGTGTTGAAGCTTTTCTCTGGGATAGGTGAGAGTGAAATTTGTCTTTTGCTTGTTAAGGAGTTGGCTGAAGCCCTGGTAGCAACATTCAGCTCTTTAGTTCCTTTTGATCAGGGTATCAAAATAATTTTTAAAGAAATCACAAGCCTAATGGGCATTTGCCATGACAAAATATATTGAGAATTTGTTAAAGAGATGACATTCTCAGTTTTGTACCTTGGAAGTTATTCACTTTATGTATGGAAGTGAGCATAGACTCTTTCTCTAATTCCCATATAATTTTGTTCAGCAGGGACAGCTAGAGTGGGGATCTAGGCTTAGTTTCAGGAAATCTCCTCTGCTGTTCTCTCCACTGGCACAGTACAAGGGGACAGATGGAAAGTGGAGTTTAGCAAAGAAGTTTTTTGTTGTGTGAAATGTAGTATTTAAACCTTACCCTGTGCTCCTGGTTTGGGACTGCTGATATGCTTATGTGTACATCCTAGTGCCTTCAGTGGGATGTAAATACTTGCTTAGAGGAAGTGTTTGCTGAAGTGCTGTTGTTATATGGAACATGCAGACATACAGAACCATACAGAACTTTTCTGGATTGGTGCAGACAGCAGTAACTGTGCTTTTTTAAAACAAGCTCACCAAACAAGACCTTGATTTACTGCTTCCATGCATAGCTGTGAGAGTGCATCCTGCTGACTCCTCCAGCTCTGGAATATGAGTGGGGTGGATGGGATGCAATGGCTGTACTGTCATTTTGTACGTGTGGAAAATGAGTCAGAAATCTTTTGAGAGCTCCTTCATGCTGGATTATGAGTGGAAATTCTCCAAGAAAGATATTAAAAGGAATTAAAACAAATAAAATATTCTGGACAAATAGCAATATGTGCATTCTTTCAGATATATGTTTGTTGGGTCTTTAGATGAGGAACCAGCTTGGAGGAGGAGACATATCCGTAAACTCAGTTAGTCATGGTTGAAAAACTGAAATACTTTTGGCAAACTCTAGCTGTTTTCTTTCACTATTTACAAAATTCTGTATTTCAATGTTGCGTCTTGAAATAACATTTTAATCTTGAAAAATCATTGGCAACAGTGGTTTCCAAACAAGCCTCAGAAACCAACTGGAGAAGCTCTCGGTCCAATATTAATTTGCTTTTATAAAGGAAGTAGGATGAGCTGAACACTCTGCTTCAGGTTAGCCTGAAATATTGTATCATCTCAATTAATTTTATTTTTTCTTCAGGAAGGATATGAAATATTATGTATTATTACTGCATTTTACAGGCTGCATCTTCACCAGAAAATGGGCTTTTAGCTCTGGTAGGTGAGTTAGCAGCAAAATCCTTGTGAAGTCCAGGCAATTTATCATTTAGCAGTGCTTTCCTGAACCAAAGAGGACTGCAGTGAGCCCAGGTTCCTGGGATTCCTAAGGAATTGAGTCTTCCCTCAATGGCATTAAATCAGTTCAATAAGCAATGGTGCTGGGTAAAGTGCTGGCCCTTGGAGAGACCCTGACAGGCACGAGGTGGTTGTTGCTGGGTCGAATTTCCCCTCAGCAGCTGTTTGCAAAGCCATCAGTGGTGGCAGGAGCCTGGCACTGGGAGAACTGTGGGGAGAAGCTGCAAAGGAGCTATGGTCTCCATGGCTGCGAGAAGGCACCGGGCTAAGGGAAAGGGAGTGGAAAAGGGTAAATGCAGGAAGGGAGGATGATAGATGGCAAGGAGGCAGAAAGTGCTTGTTTTGAAGAAAATTGCTGTCAGGTGATTCAGGGGGTGTGGCAGTGTGGAGCCTGGAAATTGGCTGTGAGCACTGGGATGCTATGGAAACGTTTGCACAGTAACATAAGGTTTGGAAACAGGGTTGTGGGAGGGCCCACAGCAATCTGCAGCACAGTACCTGGGGTAAAGTTGTGGGGTTAACTCTGCATGCAATTGTGATCTTACCTGAATAGGTGAGGTAAGAGGGTCAGAATTTCTAGGAGGATAGCAGCAGAGTCACTGGCTATGAAAAGACAGCTCTATAAAGTTATTAGACAATAAGAACTTGCAACTATTGCCCTAATTTCCCATGAAGAAGGTAAAAAAAAGATCCAGGCCTTTTCTGCAGAGAAATTTACATTTTAAAGATCAGGAAACATCATATAAACTGACAATTAACGGTCTCCTGGGAGAATTAAGTCTATTACAGGTAATTAAAACAAGTAAAAAAGTTTTTCCATCTGTAGAAATGATCAAAGGAAATGGAAGGAAAAGGTGGGTCACCCTATAGAGAGAGGCAGGACTTTGATTAAAATAATATTGGTGTGGTCCTAAAAGTGATGATTGTCTTGCTGTGGTTTCCAAGAGGGATAATAATAATAATAATTGATCATGGAGTCTAGGAGGCCTGGGGCATGGAGGTGAAAATCATTGATAGGGGTGGGAGTAAAGTTTAGATGGATTAAGGAGTGAATAACAGGATCTAGGTTGTCTCCACCAACCCTGGGCACATGGTTTCTGCTCAAACCATACTTCTCTGACTTGAAGGGGAGTTAGAAAACCCATGAACACAATGAAGGGAATCAGACTCAGAGGGACCAATATCCAGAGGTGGCTGTGGCAGTGGATAGGCACATCTTCAACCTGAAGGATGTTTGTCAGTCTCCAAAACTGCTGGCTGGGGAGGATGAATTTTCCCCAAACAAAAAGCCTGAATGCAACTCAAATGTGTTGTTTGTAACACAGATGTTGCCAATACCCTGCAGACTCTCTCTGAGCATCAGCTTTTGTGGAAAAGAAAACAAATGCATAACTGTTACACACATATGGAAGTTTGTTCTTCATAACCTACTGTCAGACTCTTTCAGAACATTAATATTTTCTAAGGAGAACAGTAATTTATTTCAGTTTTATGAGTCTAGTTATGCTCTTTGTGCTGTTTCACATGTGCAAATCAATTTGACATGCTTACAGATGTTAGGCAGAATTGTATGAATATTTGTTATAAACCAGACTGGTTCAGAGCACTTTATTAGATAATACATGGCCCAAAACTACAATTTATCGGTCCATGTGTTACACTCTGTGCTTTCATTCCTTAGATTTTATTGAAGAATATGCAGATGATCAATTCAATTACTAAGCTGGCCTGAGAAATGCAGTTGCTCACTCTGGCTTAAAAACAGCTGCAATTCTCTAAAGCTCAGGGATTTTTATTTCTCCTTTCTGAATATTTCAGCTTGGAAACTGGCAGCACATGAGCTCACATCCTTTGAGAATCCAGATTAATTTGTTTGTTTTTTTCTGATTTGTTTTGCTGTGATATTTTGTCTGTACTATTGGTACAACATTGACAACCCATGACAAGAAATCTGTGATAGTCACAGCAAACCGAGGGCGCATATTCGTGTTTTTAGAGAAGTACTCTGAGCAGATCCCAAAGGGTTTTCCTGAGATTCATTTGGCACAACACCAGCTGCCTGATGGTATAAAAACACCATTCCCTCAAAGCAGGATTTGGTGCTGAATGGCCAAAGGAAGGCACCAGATCTGCGCAATAAATTTATCAAGCACCTAGCAGTTGGTAACAACTGAAAGACTAGGTTTATTCTCTTCCATCCCATGTTTTATCATCTCTCCAAAACTGAGTCATGCAAACCAAATAGTTTTAGTGCTCAGTCTCTCCCAAAATGCCTGTAAAGAAATGCTGATTTTTATCCAAGTAAATGCAAACACAAAGCAGAGTCCAGGGAGATGAACATAAGCACTGTTGATATCCCCTCATTTCTGTTAAAATGGCAGATGTTTGTAGCCTTGCAATTGGTTCCACAGGGTCAATGATCTGCTTTCTTTTGTAAACCAGCTTTAAAATCTGGTAACAGTTTTTAGTGTAAATATGAATTATTTCTCCCACAGAAGAACTTCAGCTTTGGACTCTTTGTAATCCTTGGCTTGAGCTTTCTGCCCCTTGGTTATTGTAGAAAGTCTTACAAATGCTTCCATCAATACTGGAAAAAACCATCTGCGTATCTTGTGAGAAAGCTGATTAGGACTGTGTTGGTCACAGGCAAACAAATGGACTCAGGTGATTTAAATATCTGCCATTCCTGCAATGAAAAGGGCTGATATGAAATACCAGGTAATTTGCCTTCCAGGTTGCAGAGGGCAGGGAGCCAATATTTGCACGTAGCAATTAACTCCTGCTTTAACCACGTTGATGCACATGAAATGTGTGTTTGCTCTCCACTGACCACCATGATACCAGACTGGTGTTTTGGGCAAGGAGAAATTCTGGAATCGTGGTTTCCATGCAGCCCACTGGATGAGGAGTCCCAAGTAGGTTGAGTTTGAGGTGAGAAGAGCAACCTGCACACAGAAGGAGAGGAGCAGGAGGTAGAGAATAATGCTTTGATGGAGAATTAGGAAATGAGAGAGAGTACCATGGAAAATGGAGTGGTTTTGTTGTGCACTGAGCTAAGCCCTAAGGGGCTTCACTTAAGAGTTCTACCAGAGGAGCCATCTATCCCCTTGGACTGCTCAATCCATCCCACAGTTTCCAGTCTATAAAATAAGAACATTAATTCTTCCTGCCTGCCACTCACCTTTTATATATCCTTTCTGTTTACATGGTGAGGAGTGTCTTCTGCTGCAGTGCCCGACAGCTGGGTTCTGATCTCAGGCACAGTTTGCCCCAGAGCAGATTTTACTGTCTCTTAAAGAGCAGCCTGGCATCTTCCATAAATAGCTGGAACAAGTGGTATTGTCTGTTGGCTGTAGTTTTGCAAAGAGAGCAGTGAGAGCAGAAGGCAGCACCTCCATTTGAAATGGGATATTTACTGTCAATGAAGCAGTGAAATGCACATAGCAAGATATTGTGTAAGTAGGTTTTAACTGGTGTCCTTGATTTGATGTGGGTGCTTTAAAGAAGGAATGGTTGATCCAAGAGGCAATAACTCAGGCACTTTGATTTCTCAGTTGTTCATAAAGAGAAATGTACTTTGTAGAAGTGAATTCCTAAAGTATATGGCAAAAGAGGTTTTTAGTCTGAATCATTCCTTTGAGGGATTTTAAGCATTTGCCTCCCACATGCTACAATAATGCTCTGAAAGTGGTTTCGTTGTATGGTCCGAGAAGCTGCATTCTGGCGCCTGATGGTTTATGAGAAATAAACACAATGGAGTGGTCTCGGGTTATATAAATTCACAATTTAACAGTGCAAGCAGTAAGGGGAGAACCTGTGTGCAGTATCAGGAGTGTGGGTCTCTGCAGCTTTATGCTGAGCGTGGCAGATCCCAGTCTCCTCTCCAGACCTCACATGGAGAGTAAGAGTTTGCAGAAAAACAAATAGTTTTACAAGTGTCTCCTCTCACATGGCCAGCAGGCAAAAGCACTTTGGACATGCTCTCTGAGTGGAGTTTTACCTCTTAATGACTCTGAGTAGGCCCTCAGCGTTCTTCACTTCTCAGTTTTTCTCCTGTGTTTATTTTAAGTAAGGATAATTTTCACTCTCCTGCTCACATAGCTGCTCCTGCTACAACAGAGCAGTTGGGATACACATGGCAGAGACTGAGGGAGCCTAGAGCAAAGCATCCCACGGTGGTGAGGATGTCTTTACACTGTGAGTACAGCAGGCTGCTGAAAATCTGCTTCCAGTCACCCAGTAATTTGGGTGGATTTTGAACCCAGGGCTACAGAATGGTCCTTCTCTTCCCAGACCCAGTCTCAGATGCTTTTTTTCTTTCTGGTGGAGCTGATGCTGTGGGCTGGATGCCATACACACATTAGGCAAGCTGGCAACCAAAGGAGTTTAAGAACAGACTCCCTGCCACCAGTTGCAGTGATCTCCGTCCTTACTTTAGGAGCGATAAATGAGAATATTAAGTTGCTTCCATTTTACCATATTCTCAACCCTCAGTCACCTTAAAGTACACAGTAAGTTCATAATGAGCTATAAACAACATACAGGAATTGTTCTGGCTGCTCCTGCACTGAAGTGTGGCAGTCCCTCAGCAGTGCACATCAGCTTGCCAGGATGCAGCCAGCGAGGGAGCAGTGACTGCCACAGCAAGAGGCAGCTGAGCTGAGATTATTTTCTCTCTCCTGGGAGGGAGGGAGGGAGGGAAGATCATTAGAAATGGGATATGTTCTTAGGGTTCTCACAGAATGGTCTGACTCCCCAAATTATGAATTATTTTTTGTAGTAGTAAGTCTCCAAGTTGGTTTATTTACACTAGGTGTTCCATAGCTCATTCTGGAGACTGGTTGCAGACCTCATACTCTGAGGAATTACAGTTCATGGAGGTCAAAGGATTGCACCTATCTCAGGAAACTAAACTGGTCAAGAGGAGACCTGTGTCCCTTGAGCTGCAGTTGAACACAGGCTGAGTTTCCAGTGTGTGTGTGTGTCTGTGCTGAGTTTGCTCTGCTGTCTTAGATCCTTTACAGGTGTATGAATTCTGGCTGCTCATGACCTTGGAAAGTCAAGCCTTTGGGCAGTAACAGACAGTACTGAAAAAGAAAAAGAGGAGGGAAATGATGATTTGACAGTCTGACAGCAACACATCCCCTTGGGGCTTTTGTGGGGCTGAGATGATCTGTGCTTGCTGGTGGTTAGAAATGCTTTTGTGTTTGGATGTGCTTGCAGCTGTATTCAACGTGCATGTATGTGATCTCTGTAGTGAATATGTGTTCTACATATTAACCTGTTTAAGGAAATAAATTATTTTGAGAAGACAACATTTGGCAGTGGTCCAAAAGCAAGGTGATAGTAAAATATTTCTGCTCTGAGTGCAGTGATTACAGCTGCATCTGTCTGCTCACCAGCTCCTTGTAAAAGCTGTTTTAAAGTGTTACTGCAGTTGCATTGAGCTCGCACAAAGTGGGAAGCTCTTCCATGCCCTCTGAGCAGGAAAATGGAAAGCTTTGAAGCTTCTGGTCTGAGGAAGATATTTCAAATTATTTTTCTGTGTAAGGAATCACATGCTGAGAATCTAAATTTTGCAGATGAACCCCACTAAAGAGAAGAAAACAGAAGGTGGCTGAAATGCTCAAGTGCCCTTCATCTCTACTTAGATAAATTAAGTACTCCTCCTTACTGTTTTTCTTAAAAAAAACTAGAAAAAGATACAAAGGCATTTGTGAAGATAGGCATCCTTTAAATTCAGTGTCTCAGATTCTCCAACTGAGGAGCAGAAAATCTGTATTTCGTAGAAGTCCTTTCCACTTTGGCTGTGTCTGTACTGCTACCAGAAACTTCAAGTCTCAAAATCCAGAAATAACATCGTAACTGCACTGATGCAGAGCTCAGCAAAACCTCTCTGGAAAGCAACCTGGGCAGCCAGCTCCACTGAGCTGCCATGGTCAAGGCCAGCTTGCTGGTGGTGTCTCAGCCACTGGTTTAATACTTGTTCTGGTGGCTTGGGGACAGCTGTTGTCTTCACAAATCCATCTATTCTCACCCAAGGAGATCTCTCATCAATTGACTTTTCCCAAAGAAACACTGCCAACTGTCTTATACAATAAATTTTATAACCTGGAATGTTTAATGAAGAGATTAATGATTTCTAAATTCTTCAGGCTGAAGCTGGGTGGTCTTTGGTAATGGGCTGTTGGACCCATATTATGTCTTAAAGTCTCGCCACATGAAGTCATTCAGTCTTCTTGATGTGTCCTCCAGATTTGTCTCTGTAAATATAAATGCTCCTGAACAAAGGAGTCTCTCCTTTGTAGACATTGAAGGTCACTTGTAAATGTTCTGCAGGGCTAAGGCTGTGTTGTGGGCCACTCCAGCACGAAGAGCTTCATCTGTATTCAGCATGACTAGTTTGGTCTGTGTTTGAAAAGTGAGAACTGAAGCTTTAGAAGAAGAAAACAATTAATTCTTGGGCATCTTCTTCTGAAAGAAAGTGGTCAAAATCACCCCATTTGTTCCACATTTCAGCAGAATTGTTCTTTCATAGCCCTTGGCCATTATCAGTTATTCTGGGTAAATAGCATTCCACATTTCTTCCAACCTACCTACTACCCCAAAAGATGAATCCTACTTTTGTTTTGACTTATATTTAATGGGATTTTTTTTCCTTTGGCTGAATATTTTGTGATGCAGGCCAGCATCTCTTAGAGACTCATCTCTGAATTTTCACAAACACTCTTCAGAAGCCAGTAACTGCAATCCTTTCCTCCATGGGTATTTGCAAACATTAATGAACTAAGTCTCACAGTTGCTTCTGTATGCTAGGACATCTTATTCCTTAGGTGGCCATGCACCTGAGCTACTGAGGGATTTAAGTAAAACAGTTGGATATGTAACCCTGGTTTGCTATCACTACCATGTGTCTTGTCTGCAGAACTCCATCTCTCTTAACCTCTTTTCAGATGGAAAAAGATATTCTGTCCAGCAGCCAAAGGGAAATGCAAGCATCCTGGTGGAAAACAAGCTGTTTCAAAACCCTGGCTGCAAGCTACCCACACATCACAGTTGTCAGCCAGGCTGCACATGCATAGTTACAGGGAATAAAATAGAGAGGACCTTCTGTTCCTATTCAGAAAGGTCTCTATCCATTCACCTACACAAAAGGATCGTCGTCAGCTGCCAGTATTAATTTGTTCTCCTGTGTAGGTTTCCGGCTAAAGGAGGGTAAAATAAGTCCAATGCTATCCAGCAGGAGCACTTGGAATGCAAATGCTAGCCCGTATATTTCAAAGCATTAATGCGACCCACTTCTAAATTACTTGGGGTAATTTCTGATTTTATTTATTCCTCCTTTCCTTCAATTAACTTCTGGGAAGAGAGGCTGAAATATCAGTATGCAGAAAATCAAATATGAGAAACAAAGCGCATTTTTATTTTGAGACTCTGCTTCCCTTGTAATAGCAGTTTATTTAAAGTCGAGCCTGGAATAATCCAGTTTAAGCAAAGCAGAGAGCTCTGCTGAAGCCAAACCTTGTGTGGGTGTGCTCTTGTCAGGGCTCCCAGAAGAGGAGGACAGGAAAGGCTGTTATTCAGACCTCAGATATTGCAGGAGATGTTGGTTACTCAGTAGCTGGCATTATTCCTTGGCATACCAGTACAGAGCTACTACTCTGGTGTACTGGGAGAGAGTACCTCCCATTGGGAAAATCCTCAGATAACCTGATGTCCTGCTCTTCCTTGTCATAAAGAAAATCCCGAGGATATGTGGCTGGAAGGAGGTGTCCACTGTAAGGCCCCAGCATGTGCTTTAGGGACAGCTTTGTCTCTTGCTCTTGTTCCACCTTGTGCTGTGTTTGCAGCACGTCCCACCCCGGGGTCTGGTGTGTTGTTTTGAGTTGTGTGGGGTGGTGTCATCTCCTACTATTTGGACCTGGGCTTGAAGCCACAACAGCCTCCAGTCCATTTGGGTCACAGTTTCTTACACAATCCCAGGAGTTTCCCACATACTCAGTTTTCACCTAGTGAAGGGTCTCCTCATGCTACAAGCTTCTCAGAGTTCAGAAAGTTGGACATAAGAATAGATTTTTGCATTGTCTCAGCTTTTTTTATAGTTTTTTAATGGAGGGGTTTTTTCAGTATATTGTTCTTTAAAATTTCTAAGACAACAGCACAGCTGTGTTAAATATAAGTAATTTCAGCATTAAAGACGGGAATATGTTCCTCAGAAAAATAATAAAATAAATGGATTAGTTCTTGAGGCAGCAGGTGATACTAACAAGGAGGATAAGGTGCAATTTTGTTTCCCCTGGTGGATTTGAATGTCTGAGCATCATCTTTCTTAGTTATATGTCTGTTGATTCGAATTTTAGTTATTTGACTTAGAAATAATAAATGATTGTATTGTATTTCTAAAACCCAGCATATTCTCAAATTCTGCACTGTAAAATTCATGTCTGTACTGCTCTGCAGTGAGTACCAGAACACTAATGATTAGTTGTAGACAGGAATATTAATTTTCATATGGTGATAAATAATATAGAGCTGAAGATAGCAATTTCTTTCAAATGAAAAACTGTGTAGCTAGATATTTATTTCATAAGTCTGTGAGAATTACTTTGGACAATAAAGAGGACATGAAAACCTGGAGCCTGTGTAGATATTGATTGGTATGTTGAGGGTATCTTTCAGATATTTATCCTCTGCTTTCCCTCTCCAAGGAGAGCCTCCCTTGGGCAATTCTTGCCATCGATTTTGAGTCTGCTTACTCAGAAACTGGAAATGTTGTTGCTGGTGGGGAAAGTACAAGAACAGCAATTGATTGCAAATACATTTTATGATACTCTGCTCCCATATTTCAAAGGGGAAAATTTACTAATGGCAGCAGATCTCTGATCTCCCTTTTAAACACACCAAGCAAACACATACTTTTCCAAGCTCCTGGACATGTTAATCCTCCCCAGAATGACCCTTTTTTGCTTTCTTTCTCCCCACAGACAGTGAGATCATCCCTCCCGACTGCCTGCGGCCCCGCTCCTTCACGGCCATCCGCCGGCCCTCGCTGCGGCGGGACACAGAGGACACGCGCCTCTCGGTCAGCCTGTGCGACCTCAACCTGCAGGAGGACTCCTTCCACGTGACAGCCACCACCTGCCCCATCCCGCAGAACTCCCTCAACTCCCAGCACTCCCACCTCCTCCCGTCCCAGCTGGAGAGCGACCTCCGCTTCCACCACCTCCGGGGACCCCACGTCAAAATCCTCGACGACCAGACCGTGGCCCGCCTGGAGCACGCCCGGGAGGAGAGGACTTTGGTTTTCACCAGCAGACCCCTCCGCATCAGCGAAACCATTTTTGTCAAAATCAACAAGTCCAACGCGGTGCGCACAGGGACGCTGTCCTACGGGGTGACGTCCTGCGACCCCAGCACCCTGCGCCCCAGCGATCTCCCCTACAACCCCGAATCCCTGGTCGACAGGAAGGAGTTCTGGGCCATCTGCAGAGTGGTGGTGCCCCTCCAGAGTGGAGACATCCTGGGATTTATGGTGAATTCAGAGGGGGAGCTGCACTTGAGTCACAACGGTGCCGGCGTCGGCATGCAGGTGTGCGCGGACTGTTCCCAGCCCCTCTGGATGTTCTTCGTTTTGCACGGCGCCATCATGCAAATTCGATTGCTGGGTATGTCCGAGCCCCTTTTTCCAATCCTTGTGCACAAGAAAGCAAGGGGGGGACACATCATGGGAGAGGGAGTGAGGATCCCTCCCTGCTCTAGGATGAGGTACAAATTTTGGTTTTATAAAAAGAAAAAAAACATGCAAAGGCACAAACATAGTATATGGGTATGAGTTACAAGGCTTAACCTCCTTGCACTTCTGTAACACCCTTAATTCAATGGTCTCAAAGCTCTTTTCAGATAATGAATTAAGCCTCAGGGTCCTCCATTAAAGTACAGATGAGTCATCACTGACCCAGGAGAAGCAAGGAAGGCAGAGGAGAGGTGCTTTGGGGTCAGCTAATGTAAGGCATAACCAGCAGGAGAAAAGAGATCTGATGCCCTTTTCTGTGAGTTAGATATCTGGGATGATGGACTCCCAAAAGAGGGGTGCCCTTGCTTTCCCCAGGCTTTTTTGTGAGAGGCAAGCCAGCAAGCAGAGAGGAAACCCAGTGGTGCACAGCGCATGGAGAAAGGTTTCTTGTCCTCCAGCCCTTTTTAAGGCAGTGTAGCTCACACAGGTTGATAGACCTCTGAAGAGCTGGCCTCTTGGTATTTTTGCTGGTTTTTCAGCTCTTTTAGCTGACATACTTCATTGAAATGCTGCAAGTCATGGTTCGAAGGTATGGAGGGAAAAGCTTTGAAATAACATTTCTTGGGATCAAATTTACTTTGCTGTGTGTGTATTAGACCAAGTATAGGATGTGTTTGATCATTAATTTGTACCATATCATGGTTCTGCTGGTGTCAGTGTCAGACAGGGGAAGATGGATTCTGAGAACATGATGTAATTCCTGGTACCCCTCTAAACAAAGATGATTTTAAAATGCTCTTTTCTGTTTATACTGTTACATAACTTTAAGTATACTTTTATTCTATTTTGCTTCAAATCCTCCTCATACCTAACGGAAAAAAAAACCCCAACAACCTGCCTCCCCATCAAACTCAAAAGCTAACCAACATCTCTTTTTTTAGGATTTATAGACAGTCTTTAAAGATAAATTGTGGAGAACACACACACATCTGTCTGCAGAGTCCAGTTTGCCTTAATCACAGTATGAAATGCCTTGTATAATTTGTTTGAAGCTGACCACAGGCCTCTGCTCTGAGTGTTTTGTGGCTGTTAAAGGCTCACAGATGACAAATGTAATACTGCAATTTATTTCCAGGAGCCTGAGACTCAATCCCTGCTAATTCAGCCTGATTACATTTGATGTGGGTACTGTACATAATCCATGGTTAGCTCTGCTCTCCACCAACATGTCATTGTGATAATGGTAGGTGAAGTCAAACAGAGCCTGGTAAAGCAGGAGATTAAATGCTCCTGTGTACGTTAGAAGGAAAACATACTTAGGTCATTGAGCTGCTGGTAAAACTAAATCATCGACCAGTGCTTCCTTTCATATGAGATCACTGATTCTGGCAGCTTGGCACAGAGCAAACAGCCTGTTTGCAGTGAGCTCTGAAACAGGGCAGCAAGGATGTGTGTCCCCACAGGGACAGAATCACATCCTCGTTCTGAATTTGACAGAGCAGGGACGTGAACACAGACCTCCTGTGTGAGCCTCCTGCTGTGCATGCCCTGCAAAGTCCTCCCTGCCTGATCACAAGCTCAGCCCAAACCAGTACATCCCCAGTGCATGTTTTAGATAAATCTTCAATGGGATGCATGAAATGAAATGTGCAGAGTTGGAAAACCCCTCGCTTCTTGTGTTTGTGACCACAGCAGGCTTTTCTAGCCTCTGTCACTGGACAAGCACCTGAAAATGGGCTGTTGTTCTTAAGTGAGATGTAAGTGAAAAAAGCTGGACCCTGCCTCTCTCAAGGAAAGGGTAGGACCCTGCTGAGTGTACAGCTTTATCCACATCAGCTTGGGCAGCAAGCTGCTATCTCCAATTTAAATGCTATGAAATTGGAGCTTGCCTCTAATTTTTAACAGGTATTAAAATAAAGCTTTTCATACCCATACTGCTGGGAGCAGTGCAGTCCCAGTATCAGTACAATATCAGTAGTGCAACTACTCAGACAAAAGCACTGATGCTGTCCCAACTGCACCTCTGCAACTGCAGTAATTACATGGACCAGCAATATCCTGACAGAAAGCAAAGAAAATAATGAACTCCCATCTCTAACTTGCAGCTTTATTAGGGAGGTGGTGTGTGCTGTTTGCGCTGCAGATTATGGTGCTTGCCATAATATCTGTCATTATAATATTAGAAAATGTAAGAAGAATGTAAAGTGTTCATCTTTCTAATGACAAGCTCAATCTTCAGAATGCAAACAAGAGTAATTTCATGAGATCTGTCTTTTGTAATTTGAGCTTTATATCACAGCAGAAGACATTTAAAGTCATCTTTTTCTAGTTTTAGTAGAAAAAGTGAAGTTACATATCCTTGAAAGAAATGAGACACAAATAGTACAAAAGGCATAATTATATCAAACCTATCCTAAATAGCAGATGTCATTTTATTTCTGGGGCACACCATTAAGAGATTAACCAAAGCAACGTTGTACAGTGTTAAGGGAACATCAGCACTACAGCTGACTATAAAATGAAATTAAAGTTGTTTGGTTTGCTTCTTCTCCAGCTTTTCAGTTTTGTTTGGAGAATGGACAGCCACTCTTGCACCTAGAGAATGTTTATTTTTGACTCAGACAAGAAGATTACTCCAGGTATTGATCACTGAATACTGTATTTCATGCCTGGACATTGTTTATTTGGTTCTGGTACAGAACAGGAGCAGGCTTTGGTCTCTGCTGGCTTGTGACTTGGCCATAGAAGCTGACATTTGCTGACTGCAGTTTTTCCACAGTGCTGGGGATACAACATTTATTTCCTGATATCAGGGGAGACCATCTCTGCCCAGGCTGGTGATCTTACAGGACTCTGTAGGAGAGGAGGGCAGTGTGGGGTGAGCTGGATAGAAAAGACTTCTGACTTCTGTTTTCCTCTTATCAATTTGGCATCATATACTGGCAATATATTTGCTGTAGGAGAAATAAAACAGCTGAAAATAAAGATGAGGTTGGAAACACCATTATTCTTCATGCCATCCCAGCAAAAGTAAAATAAATTAATCCAAAGACCCACTATAATGCAGTGGGAGGCCACAGTCATCTGTAGAGGAGGCAGAAGAATGTCAATTTGTTTCAAAGAAAAGTTTAAAAGGCAACTTGACCACATGGAAGAAAGATAAATAAAAGAGAAGGGCACTTTAATGTAGCAGATAATATTGCATAAAGAATATCAAGCTGCTGGGAAATGAAGGGACACAAATTTGAATTAAATATAAATGAGGGTAATTAACTATGGGAACCAGCTATTGAGGGAGGCAATAGATCTTTCTTGTCAGGGAAGCCCTTCTAAATATTTTATATGTTAAGTGCTGGTCTTAATCTAGTAATTCTGAGGATTATACACATAAAAACAACCAAACAGAAACCCAGATCATTAGGCATGTACAAATGAAACAGTCTTTGTGTATCCTTTAGGAATTTCATTAGTTCAGGCTTGGGTTGGTTTTTTTCAGGCATCATTCCTGTATAGTCAACAAAACCAGCCTATTAAATTTGATTTACTGCTCTCAGCTTTTGCTGGTAAGCATTTCAGCTCACACACAGTTTTATTGACAGCTCTGAAAGGTTGAAATGAGCCAGTCTGGGTACAATGGTCTGGTTTTGGTCAGGTTTTTGTGGTGTAATTCATTTATGAAGTTAAATTGATTGACCCCATAAGGTTTCAAAATGTATGACTCATGTCTGGAGAAGCTATCACAGCAATAAGTTTATATATTTAGTGTTTGAGGATCCAAATGTTTGGGGATATTCTTTCATTTTCTTTCGTCTCAGAGTTGAATCACCAGCAAGTAAAACATCTTCCTTCATCTTCTTTTTGGTGTTTGTTGGTTTGGGGGTTTTTTTGTGGTTTTTTTGTGGTTTCCCTTGCGAATTTCATCCTTTCCAATAATATTGGAGCTTTCTTTTGAGCAATGAAATAACATGTTCCATCAACAGTCAGACTAATGAAGCCAAGTTGCCAACTTATCTGTGTCCTTTCTTTCCATGCACTTCAATAACTCCAGCCCCACCAGAACAGCTGCACAATATAGCAGCTCTCTGGATGTCTCCTAATGTTGGCCAAGAGCCAGCCCTAGGCCTGAAGAAAACAACCCAAGAGCCAGCATTTGGTGTGGGTAAGTCTGAACTCACATCCATGCTGGATAAAGGCACTACGTGGGATTCCTTCCCACCTCCTTTACCGTGGGCATCAGCTGGGGCTCCTACTTAGCTGCCCATTGGAAAAATATTTAGACACCAGTTCTTGCTGAGGTTTGCATCCTTCTTTCAGACTTTCTTGAAACTGGACAATGTGCTCAAAACTGAGGGGGCGAGGAAGAAAGATCTGACATGGGACTTGCAGAGAAAACAACTCTGTGTCCTCGGTTCCTCGGGATTTCTGACAACAGCAGTGGGCAATGGACCAAATTGGAAATTAGTTCAGCAGAGTACTGTGGGACACAGTTTGCTGGCAAAGGGCTCTTTAAATCAACAGTGAAATTTGATCTGAAGTGGCCTCAGTGCCAGTCTGAAGGACTGCCAGCTGCAGTCGGTCCCAGTTACTCAGGGCTGTGCCCATTATGACTCTTATTGGTGGTCAAGCTTAGCAGCCCTGGTAGTGCTGCCCTTGTTGAAACAGCCCTTTTCCTGGGGCTGACTGGAAAGACTTGGAACTTCATGGATGAACAGGGTAGTGTCTTGCTTAGGTGTCAGAGAGCAACAGTTTACCGGGGGAATTACTTTGTCTCCTTCTGTGATGTTTATCAAGCTTCCATGTCTGGTTTTCCTTGACTTTTGCTCCATCTGAGAGGGGTGACCAGCTGACCACAGACCACTAATGATTCACAGGCCATTGGAGACTGCCCTCTCCTTTCTAAACCTTATTTTTCCTCTATGTCCCAGAATCTCTCACTTGTCTTGCTGATACAATTCCTGCAACTGCTGTCTCCAGTATATGCCCAAGGGAGACATTTTCCTTTTTTTTCTTGTCTCTGCTGTGGCACTTGTCTGGCCTGATCCTCCAAAAAATCTGTGGGGCTTCTTGGGAGATGATCTCATCTTACCTTGTCTTTCCAGGCTTTTGTCCATTCCTGTGTAAAGAAGATTTTTATCCTGTGGTTGCTCTTTGACTGTTGCAGGACTCCGGCATCCCATGGCAGAGATTCTGTCCCTACCAAAAAACTTCTCCTCTCTGGGTGCACTTAGATATTTACTTTGCATGTGCAATTACTGCAGTGAGCACACAGAATATTTAAATAGTATTTGGTATGTGCAGTTGTTAAACACACTGCCTGTAGCAGTAGGTTTGTAGAAAAGTATCTCACACAGGTGAGGAGCATCCAGGATCTTGGTTCTCCAGCTCTGAGTTTAGAAGCCTCTCCTGTTTGAGAGAAGATCGTTCTTGGCAGTAGCAAATCACACTCCCTCATCTCTGATCTCTGAGGTGGCCAGTACATTACCCATTTGGAATTTTGATCCTTCTCCACCTTGGTTCATTCCAGTGATGTGGAAATCCTTGAGTTAAACACAGCATAGGAGGAGCCTGATAAAGACCTAAACATTGTTGCACAGAAATGCACATAATGAATCTCTTCCTTTAACAGACTTTCAATTAGATATGCCCCAGAGTTCTATCTTCCATGTTTTGATTTGAATGGAAAATGGCCTAATTTAAGCTGCTTGGGATCTAGCAGGCCCATGTTGTGTGTCATTTAACAGCCTGGAATTCATATGCACTGCAGGGTACAGGGGATTTTATGATATTAGAGACTAGGGGGAAGGAGGAGAGTTAATATTCTGTGCCTCTTGGAAGGCAATCCATTTGTATTAATTGATGCCTCATCATAAATGCTCCTATCATGTATGGTTTGCTTTCCTTCTGAGTGAAGTACATGTTGCTGCTGGTAATTTGAAAGAGCTGCAAAGAGCAGTGCAGCATCCTTAACTGCTGGGCAATGTCAGTGTTAATTCCTGCTCGTGGCACCCTTGTACCATACACCAAGGATCTCCTCTCACACACACAGAATTACCCTGCCCTTGCCACAGGTGGTCAGTGCCCTCAGCCTGTGTTCTGAGCTATGAGCTGCTGTTTGGGTAAAGGCTGGGTAAAGCAAACACACCTCCTCCAGCAGCAGCCACAGGGCTCCCAAATGTCTTGTCCTCTGCACATTGTCCTTGACAAGAGCAGGAACTATTATCGTCATTAGTGTAAGAAACAATTACTGGCTGCAGTGAGATTTTCATGGTAAGTGAGGTATAGATTTCCCTTATCTCGTAACACCCTTGCCTACCTACAGTAAATATACAGGATATGGGATCCTGTACCAGCCTCTTTGCCTTGCAACTTGTCTGTTGGGACAGATAAAATCTGCCTGTTCTTTGAACTAACACTGGCATGAGTTAGTTACACTGGCTACTGGGACAGTCACATGGCAGACTAAATTCTTTCTTTTCCTCTTTGTCAGATCCCTTTGCATCCAGCAGTGCCCATGGAAATCCAGAGAGTGCTGGCCAAGAAAAGTGAAAGTATTTGTTTCCTGTATGCATCTAGCACCCTATTTATACCTGTCCCTCCTGGAAAAGCACAGAGCTTGGAGGTGCTGGGTTAGGCAGCAATTTTCCTTTTGCTCACAGAACTATCTTTGCTGTGGTCTCCCAAATACTCTTGATTTGTTTTTCTTAAACAAGATGAAAGCTCCAACTCTCATTTTTTGTGGTTTCAGCTACTTAATCCAGGCTTCTTTTTTCACCTCTTCTTGATGTAAGCTGTCTGGGTGCTTTACTGCTCTAGTATTTCTCAGGTTGTGAGGCAGAGCCCCAACTCTGACTCTTTCGCTTCAGTTCAGCCAGACCTTCATTGCATGGTGTCCATGCCCTCAGGATTTTGCAGGATTTAAGTGCTGAGTGACCACTGAACTTCACCTGTCAGGTCCAGAAAGATACCCTGTAAGTTTGCCTTCTGCTCTTTGCTTCCAGGGAGCACACTGGGTTGGGGCTGTGAGAGCTGCTGAATCAAAACATCTGTGGTGTCTGGAGCTTTCATGTTTTCCCTGCTAAGCTGGAGTGTGCCTGTGACTGCAGGAGGGTAATAGATGTGCTGGTGCCCTGCTGCCCTGCTGGACACAGCAGACAGCAAGGCTCCAGTAAAGCCATAAAGTACACTCCTTTTCTGTTCCTCATGAAAGTCTGAACTGTTGTTCTCCATGTGGTTTGGATCTAACTTTTACTTCCTCAAACAGTGGTTGTCTGACGCCCATCTGCAAACACAGACCTTATGGCTTTGCATGCAAAATCTGCCAGGCTGCTTTTTGACCAATTTCCAGACATTTCTTTAGCATAATGCAAAATCCCTTATGTTTTCACGGCCTGTGAAGGACAAAATGTATTATTGTTCTATCCAGAATAGTTTTTAAGTCCTTTGGGAAATACTTGGATGCAAAAAAGCCCAAGGATCATCAACTGATGCAGGTCACCAGATACTGATGTACCTGAGAGGCAGAGATGAGCTGCAGCACAGAGACTGGGCCCTGAGAGCATTGCTGATCAAAACATATTGAGCCCAAAGGGAAGGAAGCTCTGGTTTCTGGCCAGTGCAGTATTGTTCCCATCACCGTGGGAACACAACAAATGGATGTGTAAATACATGTATTTTACAGCGTTCAGAAATGATGGATATGCTCACATCCTTCCCTAACATTATCGTTGATCTTTAACTACCACGTAACCAGGCAGCAACAGGTGCTTTGTTCTTTTGTTTTAGCATGATTTAGATTCAGAAGTCCCTGTTGGGCAAGACCTGAGTGGCCCTGGGGGACAGCATAGCTCCCCTGCAGCCTTGGCTGGAAGGGAGAAAATCCGAAGTGAATATGGATACTCCAGTATCCAGCATCCAGTCTCAGTAACCTCACAGCCCACTCACTCTGGAGCAGCTCCTGTTACAGGACAGACCTCCCAAGGGAGGTGTTCCCATGAGCTCAGAACCCACTTTTGTGCCAGATGTTTGAAAGAACCTGGGTGCTGCTTAGATAGCAAAATCAATGGCCCTGATACACTGAGAATGTTAAATGTGAGAACAGGTATTGAACAGTTTTTGAGACAGGATAAGAATTTTAGCTGGCATGCTTAAAAAATCTGTCTCCTAACAAAAAAAAAAAAATCATGTTGAGAGTTTTAAAAGGCATCTAAGTGACTATGACTGTTGGGTACCCAGTGCTCACTAGACTGAAATGTATGAGAAGTGCAGAGATCTCTTGGGCTCCCTTAAATGTGCCAGCTGATGGCTGCAGCCACACCTCAGCAGCTGTACTAACCTTTCCCAGTCTGTGCTGGAAGCTGTGGGGCCTGTGGATGGATGGAACAACACTGAAAATCTGTGATTGCTATTGATAATTACCTGATCTTTATCATCTGTCCTATTTATGCAGCAAATGTGTTATAAAAGAGAAGGGGCTGTCAATGTGCTCCATGTGAAACTCAGCAAAAAGGAAAGTTCCTATGTTGCGTAAGACTTTGTCTTCCTTGGAAACTATGGAAGGAGGCTCCCATATTTTGTCTTCTAGGTACAATGCTTAATTAAGCTTGAGGAATAGTTGACAAGATGATTATGAGTAAAAAAAGCCCATAAAAATTGAAGATCATCGAACTGTGTGAACTGTGAGTTGGATAGTAGTGGACATTTACTGACTGCACCCTGTAAGCCAGGAAAAACAAAGTTTAAGTGGGGTGGGTTCAAAGGAGGGAAAAATGGATGATTCTGGAGTGCAGACCAACTGGTTATGCATTATTGTTATAGAAATATATGTAGAAATAATATTTTTATAAAATAATTGAGGGGAGGTTAACTGGAAACTGCACTTTCAGAGAGCATTGACTGTATCTGGTCTTTTTACCATTGTAAGTCCTCCAGCAGTACAGCTGTCCCCAGAGAGCTGCCATTAGGAGAGATTCTTAGAAGTTGGGACAGGAGACAGCCTTGGAGAGTGGATTGCAATGCTCTGGGAAACCACCCTGTTCACCACCACAGATACACAGAATCAAAGGCATCTCTGACAGCCACAGCTGCTGCATTTTGGTCACAGGACAGTTTATAAAAGGGCAGTTATGGATTCAGATAGCTACTCTCAAAAAATTGTAAATGCTGTATGGGATCCCAAGAGACTTCATGTTCCTGTCCTGAAAGAGCTCTGGTGATGGAGATGCCATAGTCTCTCTGGGAAGTCTGATTCCTTTACGGTGCTTCACTATGTACATAATGTCTAACCTCAGCACTTTAGGAGTCTAAACCCAGGATTTCTTGCCTTATCCAGAACATTCATGAAGAACAGATTCATCAGGCCATATAGAAATCATAGAATCATACAATATTTTAGGTCAGAAGGGACCCCATGGAATTACCTAATCCAACTCCTGCTCAAGGCAGGGCTAACTTCCAAGGTAGCACAAGACTTTGTCCAGTTGAGTTTGAGTATTTCCAGGGACAAAGATACCACAGTGTCCCCAGTCTCCTTAATCAGCCTCACATGCCCCTGGGTTGGCTCAGCCTTTTTTGTAACAGGATGGTATTGTTGGTTTATGATCATCTGGTGACCTCCAGCAATTTCCAGGCCTTTCTCTGTAGAATGTCAGTATTTCAAATTGAATGGACTAATCCCCTGTCCTGTGTTTAGGTAGCTGATTATCTCTGCTTAAGTGCTGTGTTTTGCATTTGATCACATTGAATACCATACCATTTATTTCTGATCCTATTTCCAGTTTGGCAGAGCATTTTGAATTACAAACCTTTAGCATAGTAGCAGCCTTTCCTGGCATGATGTTGTCTCTAAATTCCATGGTAAAGCTCTCTTCTGAAAACAGAACACTGCCTTTCCTTTGGTAGGTGGACAGAGAGGTTCATTTATTTGCACCCCTGCCAGAGCGATGACAGAAGTGGAGAGAAAGCATCAATCTGCATTGGTCTTTGCTAATAATTGGACTTTGTAAAGATAAAACAGCAAATGGAATTGATTCAAATCTATTTAAGAGTGATTCCAGTGTGTTTGAGATCAAGCATGAGACAAGTTAGCAGCAGAGACAATTGATCGTGGGGCTTTAGAGAGAAAAAGAATGTTTAAGTTGATTTACTTAGAATTAAATAGTTTTTTAAGTCATGGTTTGAAAGCTGGCTTTTGGTGGGAACTCTGTGCACACAATGAGCATGTTTGGCCTTGAGCACATGTATCTGGTTTTAGTTAAGCCAGGCTGGCCACACTCATTCCACTCTGCTCATGATCTCATTCCATGCTCCTTGTCATGGTATCTGCACACCATCCAGCAATATATTAAAGCATGAGTAACGTGTCTTATGTTGATTATTCTGTCACCAAGGGAGAAATGTGTCTTGTCTGGTAGGGAACTTAGATTGTTTTAAACAAAGCTCTATACTGACTCTGGAGAAAAGTCAAGAGCTGCGCCTTGTATTAGGAGGAAGAACTGGCAAGGTGTCTGCTGGCCTTTGGGTAAGGCCATTTTGGGACTCAGACCAGCTACAACCAGAGAAAACCATGGTTTCTACACTGCTGAGCTCTCCCTGCACTGTGGAAAGGCCATTTGCCCTGCTGCCAGCATGCTTCATCAGCTCATACACTCTGATACTTGGGGCACCTCCAAATTCTGCTATTAGTCCAGGAAGAGAAATGCTCCTAACAATCTTTATTTTGCCTTTAATGAAATGACCAGGTTGGTGTTAAAAATGCAATGTGCTGTGTGTCAGCTGAGTGGAAGAAATGTCTCCAGGCTGTAGGGAGGAGAGGGAAGGCTTGAAAAACTTGTTCAGCTGCTCAGTGTTCCTATTTGTGTGTGCAGTGAGCGAGCTGAACCCTGTGTCCCTGCTGGGCCTGTGTTCAGTGTGTGTTACCACAGGACAAGTTTTCTGCTTCGGTCATCTGTCAGACTGGAGGGGAAGGGCTCTTGCTAGTGGCTGTCATTAGAGGCTGCATCATTCTCTTTGCATATTTACTGAGCTAGACTCCAGCCTCAGCTCCCATCTGTGGGATAAAGGAGGTACCTCTCTACAGCATCTCAAGTGTGAGAGCTCCAAAGCCCTTTATAGAGTCTAATTTAACTTCAGCTTGTGCCTGGAAGAGAACTGCTCCTTTTTTTTTTTTGGAGAGGGGTGAAACTGAGGGACTGAAGGCTGAGTCTAATTACTTCTTCTCTTATACATAGTCCTCAAAACAGATTGTGAGTCAAACATGACCCCTTCTCAGTTCCTGTCTTCCACTGCTCAGTCCTGTTCTGCTAAAAAGAGCAGGAGAATCTGTGCTTTGGCCCTTTTGCACAACCCACAGTTGGCATTTGCAGTCCCTGGCTCCCAGGTTTGGTCAGTAGCCTCCCTGCAAACAGGAGCTGGAGGACCTCTCTGGCACATGGGCTTTCCCTGACCTCCCACTGCTGCTTTTTCTCTGGAGAATAGCCTCCAACTCATTGAGGACGCTGTGGATCCAAAGCCTCTGTGTCTCTGGCTCCTTATATGGTAACATGAAGAAGTCTGAGCATTTCAGTTCTGATTTGGAGTTACCCTGGTTGTCTTCTTGGCTGGGGAACTAGAAACATTAAAACCTCAGGCAAGGTGGTTCTTACCACCAGGAAACCATCCCCTTAGCTTCAAGCACCTGTGTGCTGCTGTCTCACCACTGGCTTAGTGAAGACCAGGCTGCATTGGCAGCAATGAATGTCTCCTACAAAACCTTTGCAGGAGGTAGATTTTTAAGCATTCCAGGCTTTTTTTCCCTTCTGGAAGGAGCTTTAAGATATTGGTTGTTATAATAGCAGAAGAAAGAAGCTGAGATGGAGGGAAGGAGCCAGACAGGCTGTGGGATAGAGTTGGCTTCTCTGGCAGAGAGCACACTAATATGGAGTTGATGGTGGGCAGTGAGAGCAGGAAGTAATGGAGCTGGGGACATCTAGAAGAGACTTGAAGAAGTTTTGCACTTCTGAGCCATCACATCCAGACATGCAGGAGGTGGAGTAAACATTCCTGAATGAGGGAGAGGTGTCCTTGTTCATCCTAGATACAAATGCATTTTGGTGACTTATCCCTACCTCTGACAAAGCCACCCTAGAAGGAGGCAGAGCAGTGAGCATAGCTAAGGTTTCCTGATTGCCAGACCTTCATGTTTGTTTCTGGAATGTCCTTGAGTGACTTTGCATGAATTTATCGAAGCCTGGAGTGGTGCAGTTTTGCTCTGGGTTAGCAAAGAGTGCTTTGACAGGGTGATGTGTTCTTGTGCTGGAGTTCAGCCCACCCTTCCACAGGCTGTGTCCTCAACTGCTACAAGCCCATGGCTGGCTCTGGTGCTGGGGGCACATGTGAGCATGAAACCACGTGGGAAGTAACTGCACTAAATGATTAGAGACATATTTAAGGGCAGAAACAAAGGGCTATGGTAGCAAATTTCAGGGGTTGTGGGAGTTTGACATCTCTTCAGGACCAGCTACTAGCATTACAAAAAGGCATATAAGGATCCTTTTATCTCCTGCCTAGATTTCATGCTGATGAGACCAATCCTGACAAGCACTGAGAGCTGCAGTCCCTGCCAGGTACCCCCAGTGCCTTGTCAGCCTCAGTTTTTAAACGTAACCTCGGATTTCTTCTCTGGCGGCGCAGGTTCCACCATACTGGCAGAGCGGCTGGGCCTGTCGGCTCCGGGCTCGCCCACATCAACACCCAGTTCCCCCACCGTCCTCTGCAGTGGCGTCTCTGGCCCCTTACTGTCTACGTGTGGCTCTGGCCCCCTCTGCAGCTCCATCAGCGGTAAGAGTGGTGGGATCCCCTGCTGCCTTTCCTTTGCCTCCCTTCATAGTCTCACATTTATCTCCCAGAAGGGCTCTAAAACCACAATAATCAACAGATTATTATTATCCCATCGGCTCCCCTGGGGAGGAAGGGAGAGCCTCTGCGAGGGCTATTTTCAGTCTGTTTTATGTGGAAGCTGCTTGGATGCCTAGACAGCAATATTTCTCCAGCCCCTTTCATCGTGAAAGGTCCCGAGGGGAGCAGTGGATTTTCTGCTGCCTGCGTGGCCGTGACGCAGAGCTCCTTCTGGAGAGCTGTGAGGCAGCGACACGTCTCACGCTAGCTTGGACTGCAGCTAAGGGTCTGCTGCACCTCCCCCTTCTCCCTCCACACACCTTCAGTAAAACAGTATTGCTATTTCTAACATGCCAATGAAGTGCAGTGATACTGAGATAATTGCACATGCAGTAAAAAAGGATAGGCTGTTCTGCAGCACTTTTAAAACTCCAGGCACCTCCACGATCCCAAGGCATTGATGGTGGGATATATAACTTACCAAATCCTTGTTGCATGGGAACAGCTGTCTCTTGGCTTGCTCTTCATGGGCAGCAGACCCCAGTAGATATTGCCCTTCTGCTGCCTTGATCTTTGGCATGTGAACCAGGACTCAGCGAGTGGGACAGCAGGTCACAGAAAGGAACCCTGGTCCTGGAGCATGCATTTCTGCTAGGGTGTGATTCCTCCCTCTGTAGCTGCAGGGCAGAAATTACCTTGGGATGTCAGGAAGCAACAGGAGTGACCATGTTTTTTTGTGTTGCAGGCACAGCTCCCAACTCTCCAAGCAGCTTGCCTGAGTCACCCATCTCCCCGTCCATCTCAGGGCCCTGGGTAGATGAATGCACCATCTGCTATGAGAACATGGTAGACACAGTCATTTACTCCTGTGGACACATGTGTCTCTGCTATTCCTGTGGGCTGAAGCTCAAGAAGATGGCCAATGCCTGCTGCCCCATTTGCAGACGGGCCATCAAAGATATCATCAAAACATACCGCAGCACTTAGAGCAGCAGCAGAGCCCGTGGTGGGGACTGGGCACATGGGGAGGAGGCTGTGAAACAACACAGCTCTCGGTCTTTATTCACCCAGGAGATTCAAAACCCATCACCCACCACCACCCTGACCTCCTCTTCCATGGACAACAGATGAGACAAGCTTAGATGCTGCTCTAAGCAAGCCCTGGGGCTGAACTCCAGCGTCAGGGAAGTTGCGATGGACTACTCTCCTTTGTGGATTTTAAAGTTTATCTCAAAAAAAGCCAGCTGGTGCAATCATCCCTTTCTACACCATGCACAGCAGAGGGGAGTCTCCACTCTTTAGCAGAGACAGCAAGTGGTAAAAGGTTCAGTGCTACCCATCACCTTCCAGAGGCACCCCACATGCAGAGACAGCTTAGCAGAAGACAAGAAACAAGCAACGTGTTTCTGTGTACAACCAGCCTGACCAGAGGAGGCTCCTTGGAAAGTTTGGAGCAAGGCAAGCATTGACCCAGCAAGGGAGGTGCATTGAGCACACTCACAGCAGAGAGGCTGGGGCCAGTGCAGAAAGGAAGATTTGTGAAGCAAAACCCACTCCATATCTGCAGACAGAAGAGCAGACCCATGGCAGCCCCTCGAGGGCTGTCCCCAACTCCTCCATTGCCATTCTCTGACAGAGGATTTCATGGTGTGTTTGGCAACAAATACTGGCAACAGCTCTGCTCCCTCCCAGCAGCATCAGCCACCTCTTGTCACCATCCTGCTGCACGACAAGCGTCTCTCAAACCCCCTCCCACCAACCTGTGTGTGGTCTCCACGCAGCACAGGGGAGTCAGCAGCCTCTCTTCTCCCATGGGCCTGTGGGAGAGGGAGGCATAACTCCCTCACCTTTCTCCCTCTACCATCCAGACAGCACTTGTGAGGAAAAACCCCAGCCTCACCGGGGAAGAATGTACAAACCCACACGTCTGTGGGTTACCTTTACTGGTAACTTTATCACTGTGCTTTAAGACAAAACCAGCCAGGTGGTACTCAGCTCTTCACAGCCACACGGCAGGACACGGCTGTCCTTATGTCTTAGGAATTAAGGAATGACAAAAAATAACTTGAGGGGTTTGATTTGCTTTGGTTTATTTAAACAAATCCCCTTCTCTCCTGCCTGAGTCAGGAACTCAGCTGTGCCCAGCAGGGACAGTGGTGGCCCCTGGGGGTTCCCATCCAAGAACTGCTGCTCTGCCACAGCCACAGGTGTGACCCAGGACTGCTGGCCCTGGGTCTGGGCTGGGTGACTTGGCAGCAGTAGGAGCTGTCTGCCTCCCTTCCCAACCCATCCTGCTGCCTTCCAGGGCTGCAGGGGAGGGAGGGACGGTGTCTGGGTCCTGAGGGGGGGTCAGGGCTGGGTGTCACAGCAGTGGACTTTGCCCCACCACATCACCCATCTGGCCAGACCAGGAAAGGCTGTGGAGTCACACCCTTCCAGCTGAGCTTTTTCTTGCACCCCAGCATTTGGTCATTGATGGGATGGGGGGAACAGTGTAGTGTAGGGATAAGGCATTTAATGCACACACTCACTGGACATCATGCCCTGCCCTCCCAGCAGCAGGTGGGTTTTCACCACCCACACTGGCAGAGGCTGCTCCTAAAAACACTTGGAAAACACATCCTTGCTCTGTCTCTCAAGGGGATGCAAAAAGAGACTACTCACTGGGGAGCACATTGTAGAGCCTTTCTCTGGAGGTGCCACCTTTGCTGCAGCCTACCCAGGCATCTGCAGCTCCCCCCAGCCAGCACTAACTTGAACACTGATACTCTGGGTGACAGGGATTATCTTATTTCCTGGTATCTCTGATATCTCTGATGTACAACCCAAGCCCAGCCCTGTCCCCAGGGCCAGCTGTCAAAAGCTCCAGAGCCCTGATGCCCTCACTGAGGGGCAGGAGGAGGCCGGCTGGCACAACCTGGGGAAAGTCAGAGCAGCCCAGCAAGGAGCACAGCTGGTCCTCAGGCACACAGCCAGCTCCAACTGTGACCAGCACACACAGGGAGCTTTTCTCAGCAGTTAGGCAAACTCCAGTGCAAAGATTTCAAAAAGGAGGAACCCAAGGGGTAAGAAGGTGTTGATGAAATAGTGGATGTGGGGAAACGTGCAATAAGCAGCCTCCCGAGCCTTCACCACACCAGTGGGACCAGTCCCCCTCTCCATGCAGGGAAAGCCAAGGGGTAAATTTTATTTTTCAAGAAATTCTGTCCATGGGTACCAGTGCAGTGGTGTGAATTCCCTTTTCACCTTTTAAATGAGAGTGTTTTAATATATTAACTGTGTTTGTTTTACTGTGGACCAAACTCTAGGAGTTAGCAGAAGTTGAAAACTCCCCCAGCATCTGAGTTCAAAAATTGGAGTTCAGTCCTGCCCCTGCATAGCTGGCCTCCAGCTGTAAGCAGGGAGGAGAAAAAGGCTCTCTCCAGGGAGGAAAAAAAACAAACCAGCAAAACCAGTAAAAATAACAAAAATCCTAATCTTTTGTTTTGTTTGATTGGTGTAGGTTCCCATGTACCTCTGTATTGTGTCATTTGCATTTCATTGCTTTACTTTAAGATGTTTTGTGTTCTGTTTAAAGACAAGAATAACTCATTGTGAAAAATTGGATAACTGTGATCGTGAATAAAGTTGATTTAGATATCCTGCAGCAGCATGGGTGACTGAATATTTACCACTTCATAAGTGCAGCAAAACACAATGGCCAGCACACTGAGAGGCTGAGGTAAAAGCAAGGGTGGCACGAGACCCTCTCCTTAGGGGGGGATCTCAGGCTTTCCTTGAGTGCTTGAGGATGGGAGGGCGATGGGGGATGGATTTTAATATCCCCTTGATGGACACCACACACACATAAGGAACAAAGGAAGCCACAGAAGTAAAAGCAAGGGCTAACAGCATTCCTGAAAGCTTAGGCCCCACACTCCTGAGCCTCTTCATGCCCTCCCCAGAGAGAAATCCCAGCTTCTCTACTCTCACTGCCTTATTCACAGTATCTTCTGCAACCACAAAAAAGCTCCCTCTAGCAGCACAAGAAGGAGAATGTGTGCTGTGAGGAATCCCAGGACATGCTGCTCAGCCTAGCAGGGGGCAGGGGGGTGGCTGAAGATGAGGCAGAGCAGCACCACCCCAGCCCTGAACGAGCAACACGTTGAGAAGGCCCCCTGGCAATCTGTGGTCTGGCCAAGCGAGATGCTGAGGTAAGATGCAGATGCATAGCAAAGGACACAAGGACCCAAAGGGAATTGGGATTCTCCAGAGGTGATGCCAGTTCCCTCAAAACCCAATCCTCTGATGCAGGAATCTGCTCAGGAGCACACCTACAATACAACAAATATCAGATTCTCTCATCATCTTTTTGTTTAACTATTCAATAGATGAGAGACTGTCTGGATCACGCTCTTGTCACAGGACGTGTTTGAGTTGGTATCTCCTCCCTCAATGTGGGTGCTCCATCTGCCAAGGGCCAGGGACATCCCAGGAGTGGTGGTCTCAGCCTCTCCAGTTGAAGCCATTCCACTCTAACAGTTCCTCAGTAGCCTAAAACATTCCAGGCTGGGCAAAGCAAAACCACTTCTCTAATCCAGCTTTCTCTAATACCAGCCCAAGGAGATCCCAGCTGTTGGGACAAGCCTGTGCTGCCCTCCAAGAGCTGTTGCAGCTCCTGCTTTCCCTAGGACAGGAGGACCTCTAGTGAGTCTGGAAACCTCCTCATTCCCTCAGGAGCAAGGGACAGAGTTGCTCAACACAGGATACCCTAGAAACTGGTGGCACTGACTTGACAGACATGCTGAGCCCAAGCACTGCCACAGATTAGGATGAGTGAAGTGCTACTGGGCTGGGCCAAACTCAGATCTTCCCCTTCCTTAGCATCAGCAAGAGGGACCATGGCACTTGTGCCAGGTTTCCGCTCCTCCAGCCTCAGCCTGTGCATTCCCTCCTGCAGCTGCCACAGCCCCAGTGAGCTTTGCATCCTCAGCTGCTGAGCACCGCTGGAATCGCCCTGCCCTGCCCTCCCTCCCCGGCCATCACCATCACCTCACCACATCCAAACCACAGCTGCCATTTGGCCATTGCTCCCTGACGATTCTCCACCAAGACCAGCTGTGGTGCAGCACTGACCTTCCCCAGCGAGGCCATCCCCGCTCCGCGGCCCTGCCGCTGCTTCATGCAGGGCTGTTCCCGGGGTGTCCCGGCTGCGGCACAGCCCTCGGCCAGCGGGGAGGCGGAGGAGACGGAGGATGCTCCGAAAGTGCTCCAGGAGCTGCAGCGCTGGTGCGGCATCGCCACCTGGTGCTCGGTGCCCGGCGCGCAGCGCCCGCTCCTCCCGAGATGGATTTTAACAAACACTGCTAATACACTTAATAGGACCAGAAAAATTCAGTCTTGAGTGCAGCACAATTCTGGTAGTGGCTTTCTGAGAAAAATGGGCAAGAGTGGAGCAATTAACAGAGAGCCACAGTGTACAAGGGAATACATCAGTATCAGCGATTGCAGCATCCCAAAAAAACCCTTTCAAGCTGGTTGGCTCACTCAGCACAAAGGGAAGAGGGGGAAGAGTTTCCAGTCACAATTGCCACTATGTTTGTGCCCAGGACTGTGTGCTGCATCACATTCAATTCCTGGCATCCTTCAGAGAGCTGGGGTGCCCAAACAGGATTCCCTGTGCACCACCCCCCTACACGCCAGCACACAGGAACATCTACAGTCAGCCTGGGAACTGAAGAGCTAAAATAACCTTGTTACCCCTCTACTATTAGTAGAATTGTTAGAACCTCCTCCCCCAATACATCCCCTAATCCACTGCCTTTGGAATCCCCAAGAGATGTCCCTGCATGAGGAGAGGGGATCCATTACCAGAAATTTCAGATTTACCCGTCTGCTGCCTTGCACAGCAAGGACCACCTACTTGTTGAGCTGTGTGGGCCTCCAGCCTTGAAAGATGGGTAAGAGGAGTCAGCAGTGCCCAGCAGCCTTGCAGGGTCAGACCTGAGGATGCCATGTTCAAGCACCACCTGCAGGCTCTCCAGGGCTCATCCCACCTTGCAGAGTATCTCTAATCACAGAACCAAAGGACCACTTCTGTAAAAGTATGCTTTTCTTCTTATTTTGGACCTATCTTTCTCAAAAAAACATCCTTACTTGAGTACTGGAAACCTTAAGAAGTTGCTCAACACACACAAAAGTTCTTCATGTTTGAGGGCTGAGGTGACTAGTCAATAAACTTTGTGGAACAGAAAAAATACAAAAATACAGCATACAGTAACAACTTGGGCCAGGGAACAAGACAAACTCCTGTGTCCATTTAGCCTAAGATGAAATTCACAACTGCCTGAACGCACAAATTACAAGTTATTCTGGGAAAGATAAATACAGTGGAATTCAAGAAGAATCAAAACAGAACCGAAAAAATCAGAAGAAAAACCCCAACAAAACAAACCAAATGGATCACAATTAAAAAGGTCAAAAATTTATTTTTCCTTAGGGCATAAGAGGCATTGTAAACAAAATACCAACAAACAAACAAACAAATCATAAGTCAATTCTTACAGTCTGCAAGCATTTGAAGATAGAGTACCCTTTTCCCACCTCCCCCTGAACACTGCAAGCCTGCTCAAATGGTAACAGGCAACAATCCTGGGCCCTGAAGGTCCACGGAGTTTTGCCATGTCTCAGGCTGGGACTAAATTTCTCATGTAAGAAGGACACTGCATCTGTTTTATCAAACACTAAAAAAAAAAAAAAAAGTCCAACAAAATATAAATATTACAGACAAAGATCAGATTTAGCACCACCTTTGGTCCAAGCAATCGATGAACTGGGAGATGACAGGTACAGTTTGTTTAGCAAGTCCTTTCTGCCTGAGTCTTTGAAAACAATAGAGGTTCACATTGCAAGAACTTGTAATAACTGAGAAAACAGTCCTCCAACTCTGGCAGTCCCTCACAACCTCCCAGGGTCCTGCACACAGGGAGGGGGGAGCACCCTGGCTGGGCAGCAAAGATCACTCAGAGCACTTGGCAGAGCCCTGCGGGACACGGCAAACGCTGTGCCAAGGGTCTGGTCCTGCTCTGGCCCAGCAGAGCTCTGACTCCAGGCATGGCTGAGGACCAGGAAGAGCAGTGAGTATGCATCCTGAATTTCCCTTTCCACTAACATCTGCCACCCTCCACCACCTGTCAGACTGTGAGCTGCCAGGGTGGGTGATGGCAGATGCCTGGAAGGAAGGAGCTGAAGTTGCCTCAATGCAAGTTATTTCAGCATATCTGGAACATGCAAATCAGGAGTTCTTTTATCAAGTGTAGTTTACTCCAAGGCCTTTTTAGGCTCATTTTTTCCAATACACATATGCCCACCACAGATGCATGGTTCTGAATTTTTGCAGAGAGGTGTCACTGACCAGTTGCTGTGCCACAGCCAAGACACAGCCACGAGGACCTGTGATATCCTAGGAGAAAACTTAGTCACATAAAGCACCTGGCAGTATTTCATGTTTCTTGCAACTCCCTCTTCTATAAGTGTCCAGAACTCAAATTGTCTTTTCCTTTCCTGCAGGAATTTTTGAGCAGTCCTAATTAACCATTATTAAGTGCTTTTCAGCTCCAAAATAACACCAGCTCTAACAAATGCCTACAGAGAAATGATGAGATCTATTTTTAGGCACAGTAATCTGAAGTCTTTGTTCTGCATCTTCACATGTACAATTGCCCAAGATAAATGGTGCTTCTCATTCTCTGGTGAGAGACCCATACAGAGTTTTCACCTTTGCAGACAGAGACATGATTAACATTTCCCAAACAAGCACTTGTTTTTAGTCCACTGCTTCAGAACACGCTGCTCTAGGGAAAAATCCCAAACCTCAATTACTTTATATTGTTTTGCAGTTCTCTGAGCAAGCAGCTGGTCATGGCACAGAGAGGGGGGCAGCCCCTGTGAGTGCACTGCCTGTGCCACACAGGGCACAGCCATGAGGACAGCTCTGAAAACAGTTCTGGACTGGGCACTGCAGTCAAGTCAAGTCTGCAAACCTGGATTAAGGGGGAGATCATGCTTTGCACAGCTCATTCCCTCCAACACTGTCATACCCAGAACAAATGAAAACATCGTGCTATGAAGATTTCATTAATTCCTGCTGGGACAAAGCCCCTTTTCTGTTGTCCCAGCCACAGAAACAGGCCCCCAGTACCATATGTATTAGCTAAATCCTCACAGGTCCCAGCTGGTTTGTGCTGAAGCCAGAGGGAAATTTCTGGAGAGTCACTTGGCAAAAAGGAGACCTGTGTTTTCCTCACCACTAATGTATCTTTTGTGCTGGCCCACAGAAAAGTTGCTAATTTTTTTAACTAGTACTTTAATCTGCATCCAGTCTTTACAAATATTTACACACAGACTCAGGGACTGGTCACAGGAAGATCTGTTTCGTGCCAATTCAGACAGACTGGGGCATCCAATCCCTCATTAACAATAATTCTTGCCATCAATGGCAAAAGATACTGTTAAGTGCAAAAAGTGTCACTTTCCTGGATTTCAGTTTTACTGGGATGACTAAGAAAGCCAATTGGATTTTTTTCATGCATGTGATTTCATTTCCTAGGAAAACCTCTCATGGACCCAAGCACATCTGGACCCTTGCAGGAGCCTTTCATTGTACAAACAGTTTTATCCAACTGGTGAGCATCTCAAGTTCATTAAACAAAAACTGAACAATGTTTGAAGCTACAGTTATTATTTCTGTCTTCAGCTCACATTTGCTATGACATGCTGTGAGTGTCAAGATACCTGTCACCTCTCTAAGAATTAATTCATGACCAAAAAAAAAAAAGCTCTAACATCTACATGATCAACAATATTCACTCCACTACTTTCAGTGGAGCTGGATCAGAGGCCACAACAAAACATGGTCCAAAGCTGTTACCACAAAAAAAGGATTTCCCCAGACTAATTTTTTCTTCTCTTAGCTTAACTTGCAACCCAAAACAAACAAAATGGTCTCCTGCCCATAAACTTCCTTAAAATAAAATAAAAAAAAAGCTCTCAGCTAATTCCTTCTCATAATTACTGCAACAGAAACCACACCAACTTCTAGACCTTTTCCCAAGCAGAACAGACAAATTGGTTCCCATATTAAAAACAAAACAAACAAAAGACAAAAAAGTGTCACCAACTTGACCACACACACACTAAGACCAGCCACACATTTCTCTATCTCTGATCACCGACATACTCTCCCAAAATTCCAAGCTCCCACCAGGTACATTCCCACCACCTAACCACTAAAAAAAATGGAGCTCTACACCAACACAAAATGACAACAGCATCTAGTTTTCAAGGTCACATTAAGAACATCAACCACCCAAGAAACCCACTGCAAAACTTCACTTGGACCAGGCCCAGATCCGTAGTTTTTTTGTCTTTTTGGTCAACTAAAAATTTGGTACAGCAAACTCTCTAGGGGCTTCCAGGCCAGACATGTGCCATTGCTCTGCTAATGCAGAGGAGCACAATGGCTCAAACAAATTTCAACCTTCCTCCACCAACAGGTTTAGGCTCCCAGGAACTCACTACCCACAGTTTCCCAGAGATAATCTGGGCTAATTAACAGCTCTGGAAACAGCTACAGATGTACACAGCCAGTTGAGCTGCTTTCAACACCCACCTTGATTTATCTGCATTTGAACTTTAGCCTAAGCAGCAATCAATCAAGCTGCTGGCAGGACTTCTCCTAACATGACATTTGATACTGAGTCTCAACTGAGGAGGCTCATCTACATCATTCTCCCTAACATTGCTAGCAGAGTAATAAGCACTGCTGTCTGCAATTAAATCTGCAATAAAGGAACAGCACTGATGCCATGTGCAAGTCAGCCAGACAGCAGAAAAGCACTCACTCTGGACACTACTGGCCCCACAACACTCACTTCAGACCCCCAGTACAAAAAAGCCATTGTAATGCTACACACACTTTGATTTTGCAATATTCCAGGTTTGAACTCATCACGAGTAATGAGCAAGATTTTTCAGCAAGCTTGTTCAGCATGACACAGAAAAATTCCTCCTATCCACTGGAAACAATTATAACTTCCTCCTTCCCTGAAAGTCCAAGATAGGAAGTAGTTAAGTCAGCTATTTACTGAAATACTTAATTTTTTAAAAGGTTTATTTTTCTTTTCTTTTTTATTTGTTCCAGTTTAGTAATTGCTGCAGGCTAAGCTCCAGTGACTGCACTATTCTTTTCTGTCCTGCTTCAAGGGAACAGAAACAAACCAAATTAATGTGTTTTGGGGGACCCAGAGTCAGGACAGAATTTGATGCCCCTCTAGTGTAAACCTCAAGCGTGATGATGGGATTTTGTTTATCTATTACTACTTCCCAGGTGACCCAGAAGCAGTTCAAGAACAAGCTCTCAAACCACAAAAGAACTGTTTGCACAGAGAAAGCTGCCATGTTGCTTACTTTTCAGTCATCAAACAACATCAGTCAGTAACACCTTTGGTGGGGAATATCTGGAGAAGCCTGAAATATTTCCCTAAACATTAAGTGTTATATTTTAAAAATTCTCTTACAGTGCCAAGTGATTCTCCATCCACCTGCTTTTCTCCTCCACCAAACAGGGACCAGGACAGGTACCATTGTAACCAAATAACCCTGAGCATCAGGGAAAGGTCACTAAAGCCAACATTTTTCTGGAAGCACCGCTAGCACAGGGTTGTTCCTGCCAACATGGACAGGTCTAGAACAGCCATGCCTGCCCACTCCACCAGCTGCACCTCAGGGTATGCAAACTCCCAGACACACAAACTGCCTCAACTACAACAAGCACAAAACCTGTGTTTGTCTTCTCTTGGTGGATTGGTAGCTTCAGGATACAGATTATCATAGCATATTAGGGAGTGAAAAAAATAAAGTTTTCTCAATAGGGAAAAATCCTGTCACAGAGCAGTGATGTATTTAAACCATCTATACAGAGAAAGCACCTGCAGTGTCAGACCAAATAATTTATGGCCTTATTAGAAACATCTTTTTCCTCATATTTTATCTATCTCTCCCCTGCCAATATAGTTACTTCTAGTTTCTTTTCTAATTTTGTTCCAAATTATCAACATAATTCCCATAATTTTAATTCAGTAACAAACAGGAGTCTCAACTCAGGACAGTAGTGGCTTATGCTGACAAGAACAGGTCTGTAAAACGCCAGTGTGAAGCTTTAAACCAAATTTATTTATAAAAAAACCAAACACAAACCAAAAAAAAAAAAAAAAAAAAATTGCACTCTCCAACTAAAAATCAACACTACCTTGATGCAAGAACAAATGAAGAACACAGTTGATGGGACCAGCCCAGCCCTGACAATATAAAATGGGGGAGAGTACTTTGTTCTGCCTGTGCCAGCCGTGCCCGCACGCCGCGCGGCGCAGCTCCCGCTCCAGGAACTGCTGCGGAGTCCCAGCAAATCCTGGTGCAAGGGCACCCAAGAGAAAAGATCTCCTCGTTCCACCCTTGGCAATGCATGCACACCCCACAAAACTGACACCCCAAAGTAGAGTTATGGGTGACTTTTTACAGACACCTGTGCTTTGCTCCAAATTGGGCCTAAGACGGAGGAGGAAAAGCAGCAACAGCAACCTACATCCCAACCCAGAGTCAGCTGACTGGGGGCTCCTGGATCCGGCCTTACATACAGTACTTTATTGAAAATTACAGACACACACAACAGACACGACTGCTGAGCAGCACAGAGGGACAGAAAGAGCAACACAAGCACTGGGCAGCGTTAGCAGAGCCCACTGAACAGTTCAAGTGTGCAGACACATTCCCCATGCATCAC
This sequence comes from Notiomystis cincta, assembly GCA_013398075.1. Classification (NCBI taxonomy): domain Eukaryota; kingdom Metazoa; phylum Chordata; class Aves; order Passeriformes; family Notiomystidae; genus Notiomystis; species Notiomystis cincta. The sequence goes on from VZRX01020341.1 coordinate 319,032, forward strand.
TGCAGTGCTGGTCCCTGCTCCTAGCAAGCAATGAAAAGCAAATGAAAACAAAATAACTTAGACAAACATAGGCCCTCAGACCATCATACTGGTACTGCTGGCAGCTATCACACACTGCACTGACACACAGCACTTCACTACGTGGCTAAATAGCATCTGAAGCCGACAGAGAAGGAGCTGCTGGTGATGGAAAACCACCAGCAAATAGCAGCAAAGCTCCAGCTGGTTTTAGAGAGCTGCAAGATTTGCAGCACAGTTGATGATGGCAGGGCAGCACCAAGGCTCAGCAGCCCTGTGCATCCTTTGGAGGTGCAGGAACAGAGTGCACAGAGCTTGCTTTTGCTGAGAACGGTCCATGCTGAGCACCCACAAGTGTCTTCTGTCAGTGTAATTCTACTGATGCTCGTGGGCTTCTTGTCAGTTTAGACAAGGGCATGTGAAAGAATTAAGTTGGCTCCTCAAAACCAGATTCCTAATTGGTAAAGTATTAGAGGTTTTCCAAAATCATGTTTGATACTATTTCAGTACAGCTGCAGAATTCAGTTTTTCCTGTTTGAATGCAAAGGTCTCTGGTAATATTAAGGCTTTTTGACAAACTTAAGAACAGCAGGACAAAAATTAAACAGAAAACTGAGGTACATCCCCTCTCCAGAGCAATGAACTACAGCCACAGGAGATGTACTTCCCAGAGCTCAGAGAGTCAAGTGCTCTGGTTTTCACATTTCTTTTGCACCTTACAAAAATAGTCCAGTTTTTCAAAGGTAGTAGATTTTGCTGCTACCTGTAAAGTCACATTATTTTTGACAGATGGAAGTTCTCCTTCCATTCAAACAGAATTTAAGATGATACCTCTTTTGAAGAGCAAAGTTGCTGCCCAACTTTATTTAGAACCTGAGAGATCCACCTTTGCAAGCCAAGAAATCAATATCCAAAACATCTGTGAAATTCTGCAGACAAGAATTAACCCAGATAAAAGGGAGACTTTTTCCTCTTAGGTTAAAACTAAGGACAGAAAAAAAAGGACCTGTAAAAATATTCCCACAGCTCTTGCAATAAATACAATTAACAATACAGTATCCAAAGTTGGGACTGCACCAGCAGAATTATCTTCCCTTCTGAAGTTACCATCAATTCTGAAGCACAGCAGAGGACATAACCAGCAGAGACAAACCAGAAGACAGAATCATGCATGGATGACAAACAAGAGTGTTTCAAGCATAGCTCAGAAGTCCTGTGTTGATGAAGATGTTAATGCACATTCTATACATAATCCTGGCAACATGCTGCACAATCCTTATGCTTTCACTAGCAGGTGATACTTTTCTATGGAAAGCAGCCAACCCAAGCCACCCCAGCTGTCAGTCTCTACCTACCCAAGGGTCCTGTTTTCATCCAGTTGCCCCCTCCCCTGCATTTCCCCTTCCCTTAAGAGTGCATGAATAGAGAATTGCAAACATTTCACACTGCACGTTCCACTCCAAGTCCTGGATGAGGGGCCTGTTTATTCTATGAATATTGCACTTATCCACTCATTGGATTTGCTTTTTCTCAAGAATGCAGAGTATTTGGGAAAAAATAGAAAAAATAATAGGATACAACACAGGAAAATATGAGTTATTAACAAGCTAGCTATGAAGATCTAAAATTAAATAGTACTAGTTCTATTCTGTTAATACTAGTAATATGAAAATAATGAATGCTTTATCAAATTCCCTTGTTTTTCATATAAGATAAAAGCAGTAACTTTCTTTTTAACTGAGGAAAGCAATGAATATATATTACAATAAAATATGATTCATTAAGATCTGAAAGTGATGAAAACAATTATATAATGCCTTCGTCAAACTTTATAAAGCATCACAATGGAAGGAGTCTTTGGGGTGCACATCCACAAGGGACAAATGGATTTTTTAGCTATACCCATGCAAATGTTAATGTCCATTTTGAAACTACCTGCAAGACAATTTCAATCTTTCCTAATTGTGTATTTGCTATTATTGAATACATCAATTAAAAAACTTCCTGTGGACACATCAGTTAAGTACCCCACCACGTGCCCATCATCTCTTTTATCTTGAAAGGTTTGGCTTGCAGAGGGCTGGTACATAGACTACACTCACCCACTGCACAGGGTGACAGCTAAAACAATGAACAGGAATTGCCTCCCATGGGAAGGACTCCTAAAAAAATGCATGACTCTTGCTGTTATGAGAAAGTGTTTTGAAAGGGGAGACAAGGGAAACCAGGAAATAAACTTTTCAGGCATTATATAAACCTCAATAACGAACTCAGAAGTGCTCATTATTATTAAAGTTGCAGTATACAGCAAGACACAATTTTCACATTCTTCAATTTTGTTCTCTGGCATTGGAGTTTGGAATTTCTGCTGGTCCAAATTCAAGGCTTTTTGGAAAACACAGAGAGTGGGTGAGAGCAAGACAGCAAGAGCAGCCGCCTCTCCCCCAGAGGAGGGCCCCCTTCAGCTGCAAATGGCTTTGCTCAAGCCCTGCAGACTCTTCCTCTTAATCTGGTTCAGGAATAAACCAGAAAGAGAAATTTAAACAGTACTATTGATTTCTGCATTGAGTGTTCACTGAGGTGTACATTACATTTAAATATTGCTCTTGATCCAGTGTCAGTTCTGACAAATTTAGTAAATAAAAGGCGACATTAGCATTTTTAGAAAAGAGCTAAAACACTTCTAGCACTACACTGTCCTCTGAGTACTCTGCCAGATTTTCCTGCCCTGCAGTCAGCTTTTCTGATGTAGCTTAAGGCCTTTCCCTCTGTTTCACAGCTAAGAGTGAAGGGCTTGCTATTTTGGGTATCAGAACTGACCAAAACTAGCTGCTTGCTGATGGAAAAAATAATTATTTTCCTGATATCTCTCAGCTGAGAGAATCAAAAAATGAGAGAGCATCTCAGTGAGAGATGCTATGACAATGGTAAGACGGGAATGGTAAAAATTGCATTGCAGGTATTTGTTTTAAAAGTGCCCTTTTAAACACAAGCAGCCAAAACAACCAAGTGAAGGGAAGCCAAATGGAGGCTTTTCCACCAGGGTGGAAGCCAGTGTGCCAAGTGGTGGCCACCACTCATTTCTGGCACCAAGGAGGTCATCTGCACTCCATCCTGTTTGCTGGTACAGGAGAGGGCGGAGGGAGGCTGTGAGTGTGGCTCTGCAGCCCATCTGCAGGGTCTGGCCCCTCCTCAGGTGGGCATGAAGCCTTTGAGATGGGAAAAAGGAGCAACTGAGCCATAGAGCTGCTGCATGAGAAAACCCTGGCAGTCCTGCAGGCACCCTGTGTCACCCTGCAGTGCCTGCAGCACTGCAAACCACCTCTCCACAGAAGCCAGAGCTGGAGGAGCACGCCAGCAGGATGGAACAGGAGCTGGGGGGCGCACAGACGTCTCTTACAGAGCTGTCAGGCACAGCCTGAAGCCTCCTAACCTGAACCTCACGGAGAACTTGCATCCATTGGGGCCAGCCCTGTGCAAGGCACACGGCAACAGGCACTGGGACTGTCTGCCAAAAACAGACAGTTTTTGTGCAAGGACTCCTGCAAGGACTCCTGCAGCTCAGAGGTGCTCCGGGCTCAGCTCTGCTGGATGCAAATGTGAGTATTTCCAGTGGTCTGGGCTCTTCTGTCTCCTTGCAGCTCTTCCCTCCTTGGATAGGGGTTCATGTCAGACCATAGCATACTCAGAGAATTCAGTGGCTCAATGCAGAAGATCTGGGAGCTGTGCTTTACATCCCCCCAAAGAGATGACCTAGTGGGAATGTCTTTAAACAAAACTTTAGAATATTTTAAATAATAAGTTAATTCTTAATAAATATGTGCTTCAAGAAAATGATAATTATATACTGCACCTTTAAATAATGCACTTAGTTCTCTGCATTGACTTCCATTTTGGTTTCTTTTATTGTTAAAGTGCATTAATTCAAAATAATGAACCACTTCCGCATCATTATTGTTAAAATAAATCATAACATTAATACGAATCACTAAGTCACTACTATTAGTACTGCAATCTAGCAGATAACTCTATGTATTGCTCTATTTAATACTGTCCAGCAGAAGAATATAATACTTCTATTATAATCTCACAACAGCTCCAGCAGTCTTTTATGGCTGCTACCATATCAGTACAACTAAAAATGGGGAGAAGTAAGAGAGACAGGGCCACAATGTCTCAGATACAGGTCCAGGAAGATGTAGCAAACTGGACATATACTTACACATCATATGGTGAGACATTAAGGTACAAAGAGGACCCTGCACTGTGATATGAGCTGTTGTGCAGTTACACCTCCTTCTCCTGCCACCACAATTTAAAGGGATCCCAAACCAACAGCCTCCCCTCCCCACCTGCATGCAGAGAGCTGCTCGAACCACAGCACTGTTTGTAGCCTGTAGTTCTGGCACCTGGATGTTGTTTCAGCTACTGAAAGGACCTCAGTCACATTAGCTGTAGGCAACTCTCTCAGTGTTATCATGGAAATTAATAAAACCCCTAAACCACACACACACAAAAGGAAGAAAAAAAAAGGAAAAGAAAAAAGAAAAAAAAAAGGAAAAAGACAAGAACAACATATAAATTTCCTAATTTTTTTTTTGGCAGTGAAACATCCCCTGTAACATATGGTATTGTTGTGCTATTTTACTCAGCCCCTTGATCCCAGCTATTTTGAAGCCTTTATAACCTTTAATTTCCAAGCCAAATCAGTATGAAGCTCTGGTGGAAAAAAGGGCACGTAATGCTTTGTGTAAGCCAGTAGTGAATTGGTCTGCCCCTCCCCATTAGTACAGATTTACAATGCTGCCTATTATTTAAAGGAATTAGATATTGATCTTGAGTGATTAACAAGGCCATTTAAGAAAACCCCCAAGCATGACTTCCTTAAGCACAGTTGGGATTTAGTAAATTATCTTTACAGTACAAGACTACCTCACAAATAACTCCACATTCCGAGCCTTTTCCAATGGATACCTGTTCCATTTCCCACACTACCCACACCGTGTGCCACGTTTCAAAGCAGAGTTAAGAAAGGCAAACAGAACTGGAACTGGAAGAGGCAGCTTTCTGCTTAGGTGCATTGTAGACCAAATTGCTTTGATATCAAATCTCTGAGCCTGAGAAGCCCAGGCCTACTTTCCAGTACAAATGTACTCTTCGGATTCAAGTGGGAACAGAAACACATATTTGGCTCCTACTTCAGTTTTAAAACCAGACACACACACAGAGAAAATACAGTAAACCCAGAATGCACAGAAAAGACAAAAACAAAACACAAAAGCAATTCCCCAAAAATATACAAATTATGTGCAGACTGAGTTTGATGGCTTTTTTTTTTTTCCACTCATTGTAAACACTGATGTTGCAGAAAGTTACAAATATTTCTCACTAATATCTTGGTGGGCCCTGCCAGCAGTCAGCACCCTTGGATTTGGACCAGAGGACAAAACAAGAATTAACACATTTGACAGTTTTGTCTTTAGCGTTTTAAGGGACTTTGTTGACTTTGATGAGTTTTGAGAAACCCACCTCTGGGAAGAGAATCAACCAGTATCACCTGGCAGGAGTCAGGCACAGAACCAAACAGGAAGCCTACACAGTAACAGACGTGCTTAAGCAAGGGGTTTGTAGGTTTGTTTTCACAAGCACCAGAAGGCATCACTGCCCTTGAACACCTGAAATCCCAACTCAAAGAACAAGACAGAATGAAAGGAAACAAAAAGCCCCCAACCCACACCACGTGATGGCCGTTTCCGGTGAGTTAGCCGTAACAACACTGGAGTCAGAGACCAAAACTCTCCACGATGAAAAGGCTCCAACTCTGGACCTACCAACTGTTGAGTAAAGTTTAAAAAAAAAAAAGTGAACATCTCCAAAGGATTAGAGTCCCTCTGTGTTTCAGAAACTTTCATTTGCTTCTCACTTCATTTGCTTTTCCACTGCTTGTGGAAAAGCATTCAAAATTCTTGGGTATTCCACGTATGGACAAAAATGAGGAGAAAGGGAGCCAAGGTTGTAAAACAGTTTGGCACAGAACTCCCCAAGTAGATGCATGTGTATTTCTCTCACAAAAGGCACACGTTTGGTTTCCTATCAATAATGGGAACGATGGGATGTCATACCCTGTTACACATACAAGATTATTAACAACTTCACAAAAAGGCATTTGACTATGCTGCATCTTCCTCGTAGTTGCTTACATGTAAACCCCACAAACCTCTCCAGAACATGGCAGATTTGTCCTCAGTACAGACTCCTTTGTACAAACCAGAGCACAGGGAAACGTCTTTTTGTGTAGCAATTGTTTTTTCCACATGTACACAGCAGGAACAGTATAAATTAGGGAGTTAAAGATATTGCAATATTAGTTCTTTTTCTCCAAATAATTTGAGGGCACCCAGCCTTTGAATGGCTTCACACCATTCATGATCTGGCAGTACCACCAGCCATTCGGGTTCCTTTCGAGGACCTCCATGCAGACACCTTCCTGAAACCCCGCAGTCTCCTCATCCCCTTCGTAGTCTGCGATGGAGACATAGATGTCCTTGAGATTGTTGTGGATGAACTGGGATTTCTCAATGGGCTTTGGCCTGACTGTGGACACAGGGATCCCATTCCTCTGCGTGGGGAGGTTGGAGGTGGTCTCAGAGCTCTCTGTGCCCAGCCGCTCCGGCTGCTTTCCCTTTGTGTCACCAGGCTGTGACCACGCGTTGCTGAAGGAGGAATTCCGACGGACGGTCTTGAGTTGATCTGTGGCTGTTAGAGACTCATTTCTGCGCAAGGAGCACGACAGGTTGTTATCCTTTGGTGGTGGGGACACAAACACTGACTGCGGACGGACGGCGAGCTGCCTCACACCATTCCTCATTTTAACTGGCCCCGAAGCTTTTGAAAAGCCACCAGGAGGTTTGCTTGGGATGGGTGGTGTTGCACGTTTGCTCTGGTTGATGGTGTTCAAAGCCTGAACCCTCTTCTCTATCTTCTCTAAACTGTTTGACTTGTTTTCATTTTTCCTGTTCCTGGCAAATGACGAATCAGTCTCTGCTGATGTAGTTTCTCGCTGGTTATCAGGGAGAGCCAAATAATGGGAAGGAGCCCAGCCTTCCATGTCTCCATACTTCAGGTACCACCATCCACTGGCTTGCTTTTCCAGCACTTCCACTTCTACTCCTGCTGGGAAACAAATTTCAGAATCCTGTACCTTTTGGTATGAGTCAGTGGTCACATAGAAACATCTGGAGTCATTTTCTTGCTCCGTTTTGGCTGTATGGCTGGAGCAGAAGATGCCGCGGGAAGGAGCCGTGATGAGATCAGCCGAGCTTCTCCGAACAGGGTCGTCCTGGTTCTCAGAAGCTGTGCGGGGAGGGCTCGCAGACTCTTCACTTCTTGAACCTTTGAGTCCACCTCTGAGCTGCCCAGTTGGCCTCAGCTGACGCCTTAAAGTGCTAATATCCATCTTTTCTTGGCTCTGAGAGTCTGCCTTGTTCAGGAAGGGTTTGGGCCTAACGATTGGCTTTGTTCTGATGGAAGGGCTCTGCCCGGGATCTTTCTTCATGCCCGTTCTTGGCACGCTCCGTAAGCCGACGTCTGAAGCTGATCTTGGTTTTGTCTCCTCACTCCTGGTATAGTGACATTTTCCAAGATCAGGCTGGACGTTTTTGTCTGTCTTGAGCTTCACAAGTGATGATTTAGGAGAGCTGGAACATGGAGAATTCCTTTGGATCAAGGACAGAGAGGAACTTTTCTGAGAATCAGAATCCCCACTAGATTCTTTATTGGACAAAGCATCTTCCACGTAACGCCTGAACCCCTCGTTCTCATAGATGGTTTCTTCTTCATGAGCAACTTCTTCTGAAGACTCTCCGACTTTGAACTTTGCTTTCTGAAGTGATGACACAGGTGAGGGCTTGAGGGGCTGGAACAGTCGTTTTTCAGGAGTGCCCTCTTCGTGATGGCTTTCACTCACTTCACACTCCGAGTCAAAGCCAAAGGCAGGCACATCATACTCAGGTTCTTCATACTTCAGCTTGTGGGGAGAGTCCTGGGTATCTCCTGAAGAAACTGCTCCGGGAGTTGTTCCTTCTTCAGAGTCTTTTGGTTTACTGGGAGGTGCTGGGGGAGGAACTTTTGGGCGGGTTAAAGTACTGGTTCTTCTGTTCAAATTTGGTTTCTTTCTCTTGTCAATGTAAGATGCTGGAGCCCATCCTTCCTTCTCTCCAATCTGCACATACCACCAGCCACCAGAATTCTTTTCTATAACCTAAGAGGTAACAAGGAACATGTTACTTAGACAAAAATCTCAGCACACTGTTTTCCACTCCTCCCATTTCAACCCACTCCCATGCAACAGAGAAACATTACCATTTTTCCAGATACACTGTTAAGCCTCACCTCTGCTTTTTGTCCTCCACGAAAGCTTATGCCATCAGAGATGCACGACTGGAATTCAGCGATGGTGTAATATTCCACTTCCACAGAGGGTGGCTCTGGTGGCTTGGGTAACTGAAAACCCTAGGGCAAATAGGATGCTTTGTTCATTTAAACCAAAGAAACAGTCAGCTGAACAGCAGTATGAAAAAGAAAAATGCTTTTATTCACTAAGACTCTTCCTTCTTCCTGTGCTATTTCCTAATGGTAAGTGCCCAGTTCTCCAGAGAAGGAGCTGATGTATTGATATGGGCTAAAAGAGAAAAGCCTTTCAACATATGCACTGTTCATGCCACCTTCACCAGCTATTAAAACTGTAATAATCTTTATCTGAACAGTAAAATGTTTTACTTGTGTGTGATGAAGTGTGAGCTTCCATTCTAGTCACATTAAGAGCAGCCCATTTAGGCTGAGATTTTGTCCAGACAGACCTCTGGATGACACTCCACAACTGCAGAAAATTGCACCACAACAGACCCCTAACAGATTCTGCCCATTATTAAATATGCTATTTTAAATGGTGGCAAATGGGATAAGGGTCCTTTCAGGAACATCAATATTGGAAGCTTTTCAGATTAGCACATCTGCAGGGCAGCTAGATGATGGTGAAGCTGCACAGCTTCTCTACTTCACTACTTAGAGTTCTATGGAAGAACCATAGGTCAGAGCATCCACAGACAAACAGGACAGACAAAGACACAAAATGATCCTGAGCTATCAATGGCAGAAGGGCAAATCACACACTGTGCTTTATTCTCCTTCCCCTTCATTTCTAAGATACCCTTTCTGTAACTAACAGTTGATGTTTCATCGTGCACAGCATGTGGCATTTCACAGAGGACGCATCCCTGCACCTTAGGAACCGTGTCTAACAATGTTATAATTGGATGTTTCTGCACTATAAATGCTGAAATACAGCAGAAGCACAGCATAATAAAATGCCTTCAGATAATAGGATGGTTTGGATTAAATGAAGATAATTGGAAACAGCAGATATGCTCAGGGTTTCACATATAATATCACTGTTATTTTTAGCATGGGATTAAGTGTAATAGTCTTGCCAAAACAAAGTCTAATTGAAAATAATGCAAAGAAAAATAGGAAGAAAATGCTAATATGCTATTCATGAACATTGTTAAGAAGCATCTCTGGTGACAGAAAAATTAACAGTTGCATACTGCTCATAAAGCAAAGATTAAACACTATGTATTCTCTAGATAAACAAGCTATTAGCATGACTTTTATATAAATACACTACTGAGTAGTTCCTATTGAAGATGACAGCTCTAATCTCAAATTGGTACAAACTTCCAGAATTCTAGCTTTGGGGATAAGAAATCTTAGGGGTCTCATTTCTGTGGCATACATCCTTCCACAGGATTCTGAGCCACTTTAAACATACACAAGAGTGAAGTTTAGCCACCTCAAAGGTGGTAGCAATGGAAGGAGGGGACACATTCCCAGTGGCTTAAGGTAAGAGAAGGTCAAAAGTTTCAGTCTGGGCTAAGGACACCCAGAGGAACTTTAAACATTCTGAGTCATCCAAACAAGTTTTAATGCTCATGCACAGAACACAGCAGCTTTATCATATTCTTCCTTCAGACCTAATTAGCTGGGGCAACATTTTGAATAACAGAAAACCTGATTTATCATTAGGATGCCCTGAGGTCTGCTCAACACTGGAGCAATGAAATGAACAGGCATGCAAATAAAGGATCCCTCCCACCTTGTACAGCTGCACAAAGTCTCACAAAGCACCCAGACACCTACCCACTGCTAAGATAAACCATAAACCAATACACACCAGGCTGGACTCTCTTCGTGGGGGTGGCCTTGTTCTTAGATTTGGAGAACCTGAGCAGGAAAGGGAAAAGGGAGAGTTTATTTAACTTTGCAAGTACTGCTAAAGACATTTTTCAGCAGCTCTCTGCTATTACAGTTTGAGAATAGAAGTCAGTATTTGCAATATTTAAGGCATTTCTATGAAACAAGATAGGAAACTATGAGGGTGTAATAGAAATACCAAGGTAGCTTAGCTATTCATCTCTGCTAAGCCAGCAAATCTGGGAGGAAATCACTGCCAGAAAGTAGTGGATTGTATTTTCTCCTGGAACTGACCAGCTCCATTGGAGAATGGCCAACAAGAACTGGCCTAATACCTGTTTTACCCCCAGCAGTAAAAGTAATTCACTAAACACTCACACTGCCCTCTCTCCTAGTATTCTGCCATTCCTTGCACAGAATAGTGTCAGTATCTGCATTTTGCAGATGAAGTAGTAAAAACATTATAGCAACTTGCCCCCAGGAAAACAGCAGAACAAATGCAAGAGAAGACACAGGTGGTCTCCTCAGCTTGAATATGCCATCACATCATCTGCATTTCTGGGGTAGAAGGGCACATTTTAGAGTGTTCAAAAGCAAAAAAAAGTGTTATTCTCTGGAAAAATTAACAAAGTAAACACATGCAGGCTAAGGTAAAGAACCACCAGCCAGCCTGTGTATAAAGTGGAGTTGAATTTTATCACTATTAGTGAAGGACCACACTCTGGAGTCCCTGTACATCTACAGACTATGCAAAGGTGTTTGTGTGGACTTGGCTGTAAGGCCTGGACATGTGGGACCTTAACTGACAGGCAGTGCCAGCCCTGAAAGGAAGGGAACAAGAATTCATTGCAAGCCCATGAAAACCCAGACTGCTTTAATGCCTTACTTATTTGAGCTCTTTGTGGTGCTATCCTTGCTATGGCTGGGGAGCCCTGGGCCAGTTTGGAAGCCTGCTTGTCTGGAGTCATCATGGCATTGCCATTAGAGTCATTGCACAGGATGGGCAAACTGATTTCCTTCTTGGTGATATGAGTTTCTGCAGACTCGTTTTCTGCTTGAGCTTCCTTGTCAGTAGATGATTTCTTGTTCAGCAGGTTACTGATCTCCATGATGTTTCCTATGATTTCCACTGGCCCAGTTAAGTTCTTTTTCCTAGATGGAAGATCATCTTTAGCCTTCTTCAGATATGAAGCTGGGGCCCAGCCTTCTTTGCCCAGATACCTGCAAAGGGAAACACCATCACATCAAACACAGCCTTCCCATGCATTTCAGGTAGAACAGCTAAAGCAAAAGTGACGGATGACAACACCAAAGTTTGCAGTTCTCAAATAAGATTTTGTGGCCTCCATTTATTATCTATTGATCAGACATATCAAAGTCAGTTGAGCCAGCAGTGAACTGTGTAGTTGAAAGCCACTAATGATCCTAGGAAGGAGTCTCTCTGGACAAGAAATAGTTATACACAAGGTAAAGAGCTTCACCAGTTTGTTTTATGCCTCCCCTAGACACTACTAGGCAAACTCAGCATCCTCCCACACAGCAAAAAAGAAAACTGGTGGGCAAAATATTTTAATAGTCTTTAAACTTCCTAGTGGCAACTCAAATTGAAAATGGGCTAAAATAAGGGTGTACAGCACCCAGTGCAGAGAACCTAAGCCTGCAGTTTATGACCATAGTGCAAGCCTCTCTCCCTGAAATTACAAAGAACACTGGCCCTCCTTCAACAATTCCCAGCTCTGCAGCTTTCTCTTGCAGAGCACATGGGACCCTTAAACTACTGCAGCTTCTTCTAGCACTGTAAGATCAAGAAACAATTTGCCTAAGGAAAAATGGCTTTGATGGAGACTCATTTTCCTGAACCAGCTAGAGGCTATTAGAAGAAAACTGGGACATGTGAACAGACACCAGAATCCAGTATGTGCTCCTGTAACACCATCCTGAGCTGATCACTCTACACTTCAAACTGAAGTAATTCTTCTACAGCTGGGCTTTAGGGAAGATGTTCTTTCTAACACCTCAGCAGGGATTTCAGATTACAATCAGATTCCAGGGAGGACCATGTGGATGAACTCTGCTTTTCCTAGTGAAACCCTAATTTGCTATAGTGCAAGTCACTGAAAACCTTCTCTCTTTAATCTCTCAAGATACCCAAAGCAGACACTTGAACTTGAGTGGGAAAGCAGGCACCATTAAAATCCTGGTGCTCAGGAAATCTACAGGAAGTATAAAGGTTAAAACAGTAGGACTCTAAGGTTTTTTATTGAAAATGGAGCCTCATTAGACAGCAGAGGAAGGAGCTGGGGCACATGGGATATGAGAAAATAATTCACTGGCAGGTGAGCATCTTTGTCATGACAACACTTGGATTCTGAGGTTTCCAGTGAGATTTCTGCATCAAGTCTCACGCTGGTCTCTCTCAGCACATCCACACACTTGAGAGTGGCTCTGGGACTTTACAAGGGAGAACAGGAAAATGCAGTATAGATTTGATTCTCTAGACTTCTTTATTACTCTTCCTGTATAAAAGCAAATAAAATTGTTGTACTTCTAGCAATGACTACAAGGATCTTTCTGCCCAAATTCCTGCCTTGTCCTTCCCACCCACCTAGACAAGCAGGGTACTAGAGATTCTGCTTCTCCCTACATACCTGCCTTTTGTCACACATGAAGGTAAAGATGTAGGATCTCTCCTGCTCAGGCAGTTTACTGACAACTTTTTCCAATGGTTCTGATGTCAAAGGAAAGCTTCCCTACAGCTCTGAGCTTTGACTGATGCATGGAGACTAAGGAGAAGTAGCAATCTGGTACTAACTTGATTTGACTACAAAAAGATACACAGCATCCACCGTGTGATACTATGGCAAGAAGCAATTTGGATCTATTCAATCCTGCCCCTTTTGAGGCTTTCATGCTAGGCCTCAAACCAAGCCAGAAGAGGAAAAAAGCCCTCAATACATGCCACAATTCCTGTTGTGTCAAGGCATCACCCAGTGCCGTTTTCCAGCCCCGAAGACCTTTTGGCTTCATTCCCTTTTGCAGTTGACAGCCCTTTTGCAGAGCTGCTGTCCAATGCTCTCTGCTGTTTTTGCATCAGGTAAGTTTTTTAAAGGATATTTGTGAGTTTGTATGATGTGGAGGTGTAAAGGTCTCTGTCTCAGAGAAAGCCACAGTGGCCAATGCACTGAGCACTCCAGTTCCAAAGCTTACCTTCAACAGAGCTTGATTGTGCAAAATCAGCAAGAAAAAACAGTTTACATCCATCTTAGTTTGTGGGAGACTTAACATGTTTGAGATCAGAAAGGCAGCCACAGGCAGGTTCTGTAGTGGCCTGTTAGTTCTCCTGCCAAGTGTGTGTATTTGGATCAGCCTGTGTAACCCCAGTGCTACAAACACCTCTGATCTCACACGGTTTCTCCCAGGGAATAATAGCAGCAATTGATGGACAGTTAATAACTCTGGGCAACATACCCTCTGTAGAGAGACTGTTGTAGGCTACTTCTTCCTGTGTTAGCCAATTTAACCTGAAGTTAGTGCTGAGCAGTAGTTACCAGAGACTATCAGTTTATTTCTGCAATATCAGAAATAAAAATTACTTATGTAAGTGAAATATGTTTACATTTTTTACATCAGTCTTTGAATTTGGTATTCTTTAAATCCTCTGAAAATATAACCTTAGAAGATTCCTTGATCTTCCCCATTTTATAGGTGAAAAAAATAAAGCAAGTGTTAATCAATTTCAGTGAAGTCCTGAACCAGAAACAGTTTTTATTTCACATCTTAAGAGTTGAATCACAAGTATCCTTCCTTCCTTTCTATTCAGAACCTACTGGAGACATTTCAAACTCCATCCTAGATCCCTCCTCATTTCAGTGCTGCCAGCACTTCCCAGCTGCACTTCATTCATATGGGCTGAGGCTCAGAGCAACCACAAAATGAAGGAGATGAAGGCAAATAACAAAATGCTTTATTTAGCATATTGGTACTTACTTGCCCTGCAGTCAGTCCATTCAGGCACCACAAGATTGTATCTATTGCTGTCACCTGGAGGCAAAGTAAGATCTAAATGACAGATGCTAATGCCAGCTATGGGCACACTGGGAAGCACAGATCTACTGAACTCAACACCACAGGAAGCAGGATCCCAGGGCAGAGCCTTTCTTTCATTTCTCCCTAGTCCTCATTTTTTCTTCTTTTTTAAAGTCATAATGTCTGTGGGGCAAAATAAAGACAGGCATCAATATTGCCTCTAGCTTGTACAGTATTGAACTGGGAGGGTCTCAGAATTAGGTGCAGTGATTTGGTTCCTTCATGCTTCCAAAAACCTCCCTGTTTATATTACATGAAGGAAAAAATGGATTAAAACCATAGGAATGTTAAAAAAAGTCAGAAGTGCCTCTGTAAGTCTGAGAGTCACATCTGCTTTCCAGCTCCAGAGCACTGGAATTACTCCAGAGGGAAGCAAACTAGGGAAAGAAAAAAAAAAGAAAAAAAAAAAAAGAGAAAAAAATAAAGAAAAAGAAGGACAGGAAATGAGGATCAGCACATGGCCAAGAATTTGGAGAAATTACATATTTAAGGTGGAACAAGCTAATGTCTTTAAGGTGGATTCCACTTACAAACTACTGGATTTGTTCTTCTCTCCACACACTGAAGTGTGTTCAGTCTGTTATTCAGCCCAGGATTCAACTGCAATCTCCTCCTGCTCCCTCCCTCTCCCCTCACACTCACAACAGGAGAAGAAGGTGCTCCCTCTAAGGCACTCAATACTCAGAGAAGCAAATTTCTGCAGGAAGGGAATCCTCTTCCCAGGGGTACCTATTAACTGCCCTAGAATTCAGGGCAGTTTATATGTAACAAACAGCACAAGGAGCTGGAGATCAGCTGCAAAGGACCAGCCTGCAGGGATGGATCACATCCTCATTATTTCCAGAAGTGTTGCCCATGGGAAAAACCCTGTTTTTAAGAGTTTAATCCTCCAGCAAGAAAGTAGCACAGTGCTCCAAAGCAGCAGAGAGGAGCACAGTTGGTACCCCATATACTTGTCACACACATAACTCATCTTCCAACAAGAAGAAGGATTTCTCAAATCAAAATGCCTCTTACAAAAAAGCTGAGCACTTCTGGAATCCCCAACTATCACAGGGTGGCTGGGGCATCCACTGTCCTTCCAGACTGCCATGAAATGAAGGTGCCATGCAAACCACTGCAGTAAGTGTCACTATGCTCCAGGAGGAACTCCTGGGGTATAGAAAAATTTGTCTCTTGGGTTGACTCAAAGGAGTGTGTGAAGAAAGGGGGAAAAAAAATATTCAACTTATTGTAGGAGTGTTAATAAGGCAAAAGAAAACCTGTGGCAGTAACCAGGCTACATTGCAGAAAGAGAATAAAAAAAATAAACTAGAGGTGTCTTGCAATGGCTCTCCCCTCAGAAAACCTGTGTGCTAGATTCCCCTGTCGAAAACTTTGGATTCCACTTCTGTAAACGATTAACAAGAAAAAAAAATGTGACCTGACCAAACCCAGGCATTTTTGAGTTCCTCCTATCTAGAGTGCCTTCCTGGCTCCACTGCTATCTTTATTAGCTTATTCACTCCATGGGATCATTAGATAGAAAACTGATATTTTTTTCTTCTAAGTAAGGGAAATCAAGAAAAACAACAACATTGCTTCAGTCAGCATTTTCACAGTCCTGATTCATAGCCGATAAATCAAGCAGAATTCAAACAAAAACAGGTTATTACTGGGGGAGGGACAGAGGAAAAAATCACTGTAATTACATGTTGAATGGAAAAAGATGACTGTATGAGATGTTCTGCACTGCTGAGAGATAAACCTCCATTTTTAAGCTACCTGTTGTATCACATCTTGTTTAAAGAGAAATGGGATGTTGCAGCACTGCTGGATCCACATGCAGATAACAAGACAAGGGGCAGAACCATGAAAAGGCACTAAAACCTAAATGCTGTGTGAACCTAGATGAAGAAAGCTCTCATCAAGTGCTCATCCTGACACCCTACATCACTGAGACAAAATCTAACCTACAGTCTCCCCATAAGCATTAACAAAGGAGATTCTTAAGGCAAAACTCTGCTATGACTGCTGTTCCAACTACACAACAAAATTTAATACACAATAACAACTTCACCTGCCCTTGAAATGCAGTCTCTCTACATTAGGAGTATCTAATGTGGACAGACAAAAATCAAAGCAAATCAGCTGAGACCACTGGTAAGCTTGCAAAAGGGCTGTAGCCAACAAACTGATCTCCTATCCCTGAAAGTAACACTACCTGCTCCAAACAGCTCAAGAGATCACAATCAGCCTTTCAGCATTGCTAAAAATAGATTTAAATAGGGTGCAGAATAACTCTTATACTGGAAACACATTAAAATTATATACAACAGAAAGCCTTGTTAGGGCTCACAGATCTTAACTCAGATACGGGCTTTTAACTTGAAGCAAGAAAAAAACCCTCTAAAACTGCAAGTTAAGGCATTTCCTCACTGGAATGGTCCACAGCCTTTGCAGACACTGCAGTGCTACTTTAATCACCACTGTATCACCTCAGACTTTTCTTTACATCTCTTCAAGAGGCATTATGAACAATTTGGGCTTCCCTGTGCAGCCACAGAATGATTTCAATGCTAACATTCAGTGCATGACCAGAAAGGCTCATTGTCACAGTTCCTGCAGGTCCCACAGCTTCTTTACCTGATGTACCACCATCCTTCCAGGTTCTTTTGGATGACCTCCACGGTGACCCCTTTCTCGAACCCAATCTCATCCTTCCCCTGGCTGGCGTACGGCTGGATAGTGACATATTTCTCTTCTGGTGAGGGGAGAAAAGGCAACATCAGTTAGGGTCAGGATCAGTCCAGCTGGTTTTCTGCACTGCTTGCTTTTAAACTGTTATGCAGTGATTACGTGAGGCCATTACAAAAGGCGGAGCCCGGCTCAGGGGCCCACTGGTTATTTATGCTGACGGCATGACAGATAATCAGCCCCTTGCCACTACCCTGCTGCTGATAATCACAAAATGTTTCCATGCCAATAATGACACAAAGTCCCCAGAGAGCTCCCCCTCTTCTTCCCTCCTCCCTCCCCCTCCTCCAAGTTCCTCGAGCGGGTAAGGGAGAGGATTTGAAGCCGGACTTAACTCCCATACTGTAACTTGACAGAATCAATGCGGCTGCCAAATCAGCCGAGCGTCACCGCGGGAGCTGCAGCCAGTTGGCTCCTTGCACACACACATGGCTGCACAGAGCATTGTGTTACTGAAACCCGAGCCTGCCTCCCCAGAGGGACACATCTCCCCAGCACACAGGGGCTGGCCCAGCACACTGCTCTCCTTGCACCTCCCAAGCAGCACAGGTCTACAGCAACGAGCTTGAAACACTCAGAAAAAACGTGACAAAAGAACAAAAGAGGTTTGCATACGACGGGAGAAGATACAGCAGTTGCAGTCATGGGTTGTGAAGTGTTTTGCAAACATACTTTTGCTAAGCCTCGCTCCAGAGAAATGCATGTGTGACACTGGTGAAGGAGGGCCAGACTAAGACACACTTCAAAAGCACAGACTGGACTTCAAGTATGGTGTTTGAGCCAAAAACTTAGCATCCCTATTCATCTCCACATCCCCTTCCCAGCTGGGCAGAGGTCTTAAGCAGACTTGCTGAGAGCAAGCCAATAAACAGAGCAGAACAGACACTTGTCAACATCTTCTTCCACTTACCCAGGAGTCATTTACTGCAGCATTCCCATCACACCCAAGGTCAACCTTTCCCTCTGGAGCTTAAAAAATTACACCTGGCATTGAAAACTTGAACTACCATCCTTCCTCTGCAGCAGGAGACATGGAGAGTGCCACCAAAGCCCTCTCCTCAACCCAAACTATGGTGCATGTGACAGCATGAGTTTCTGTAGCCAGATTTCAGGCATGGAAGGCAAGCAACTAAGTGCACTCCAGCCAGCCTTCCCAGCACTTTCTACCAGCAGTCACAACAAGGCAGGGAAAGAACAAATAGAGGGCTGTCAGTGCAGAGGAACGGGCAGGAAGTGAAGTGAATCCAAAGCTCCTGATCACTGCAGAACAAAGGAGCTATGAAAAGGTTGCAGCAGCTTGAAGCAAACACTCTTACAGAGAGTAAAACAGATCCAAGCAGCTGTTTGGTTTTGTGGCTCCACTGCATTTTGTTGCTGGGTGAAGCATGGAAACTTTAATAAAAAATAAACCAAAGACAAAGTAAGAAATAATACCTCAGAAAGGGGAAATAATGTTGACAGAGCACTGATGGCAGTGAATTCAGCAAAGCCACATGTCTGAAGTCAAGTTCCCTTGACTGGTTGCATTTGGATCCTTCTATTTCTGATGGGGCAAAATCTGTCAAAACCTTTGCTACCAAGAGGAAAAGACTCTCTGCTGCTCTCCCCTAGGAGGGCTGCTTAACTGGCTTGTCACTGGTAAGAAATTCCAGCTACTTTGTAATTAGCACCATCAGCGTATGACATCTTCCCCACAGAAATACTCCACTACAAGATGGGGCCTGACAAATGAATCCTGGCAAATAAAATTCCAGCTTCCAAGTCACAGGACAGGACGGTTTTCCTAGCTAGGTTTCTGCTCTGTGTGGTAGAATTGGACTAATTTTCCCTCGAATTTCAAGTCTACAGCAGAAGGCACTCCATGTCTGGTTTCCAGTGCATGCAAAGCAGTAAACTGAACTGCAGAAGATCTCTGGGCAGCTAGATCTTGTCCCTGTAAGGGTCAAAGGAAAGTTCAGGGCTGCTGTGTCCAGATACACATTGCTTCAGACACTTCCAAGGAAGTTTCTAGGACAGTAACACTGAGCTAAGCCTGTATTTGCTGAGTCTTGGAAGAAGGCCCTCTTTTTTCTTTCCCCCATACCAAAGCTGCTTTATAACTCAGGCTGTCAGAGGTCACCCTTGCCACTACAACTCTCACAGAAATTGCTGTGTTTATTCTACTTTTCCTCCACACAAACACCAGGCTCTGCTGCAGCTAAATCCAGCTCCTCTTGCTGGGCAGAGTGGTCTCACTCTTCAGGGACCTGGCTTCCCTTCTTCTGCACACAACCATGCCTAGAGCGCTCATTCCTAGCTTCCAACACAACTTCCCAAACTTCTGTGTGAGGAATTGAGACAGTGGTCACCCATCAAAACCAACAACACTGGAGGCTGAGCACTCAGGAGAAACAGTAAGGCTCTTCTGAACTGCCACTGCCTCATTCTGCCCATTGAGCACCTTCATTGCTTACAACTTCAGTCAAGACTACTGCTTTTTGAGAGGAAAGCCCTGCAGGTGACTCCTCCTTATACAGAGGAAACCAAAAAAAAGTGAGTGCATGGAAACAGGGAGGGAAGAGAGAGAAGAAGGATCTCCCATGAAGCAAGACAATCAAAATCATTAAAAATCCACTCAAGAAAAGGAGGTCCCACAATGTTTTTGTTTAGCAGCTCTAATTTTACGCCTACAGATAGAAGCCAGGAAGCCACCATTACAGCTTCCCCTTGCAAAGTACTTTGACAGCAAAAATTACATTTCCAAGATTACACACGTTTGGTTTCTGTCAATGCTGCAGGAGATACCACAAACATACATGAGGTTTGTAACTTAAACAGTATTCTGGAGATATGGGCCCCCTTGTAATCAACGTGTAAATTCTGTTTTGTTTCTCAAAGATTATCTCTAGCCAGTGGACACTTTATATAAACTAAGATTTGCTGAAGGGAGCTGGGGAGCTTTCAGTGGATGTGTCATTGAAGAGGACTGATAATAGCATTCAGCATATCAGATTATTATTTAAAAGTCTTTAAGAGAAGATATTTGGCACTTCATGACTGATATGCAAAGTTACTGTAAAGACTTAACATAGATAAATGTTTTCATGAGAGGATCAGCAGAGCATCAGACAGTAAATGACACTGCTCTGAGTTACACTGACAAATCTGATCTATCATGCTGGTTTCATTCAGCTTCTTTGACAGGCAATAGAATAAAACAGAAGTCAGTGAACCATCCCAGACCTACTGCTGAAGTTATATGCCCAGATCTACAGAGAATACAAAAGCGTATAATTTTGGTTCATTAAGTTTTGACTTAAGAATTACCAGGGAAAAAAAAGACAAACAAAAGGATAATTTGTATTCCCCCAGCTGCAGCTTCTGTTACATCAACCTCAGTGTTGAGGTCAAGTGGGCAGAATAAACTTTACTGCATGCTACAAAGCACATACACCAGCTATAAGGCTGCACTTAGAAACAATGGGATGGAAGTCCTACCCTCTTTGAGATGAAAATGGCAAGAAGGCACCTCTGTCCTTAGTGAGCATCCAGAGATCCATTAATTGCTCAATTAGCCAACTTCACTGACATTCCTTTACCACTAATTTGCAGGCCAAAGACCCTTCCCCAGCTGAGCTGAAGGAGGTTCCTCTCTGGAAACTGAGCTGCCCCAGGAAATCTGAACAAGGCACGCAGGAAGAAGCGAAGCCCGTTTGGCAAAGAGCTGTGATACAAGTCTGTCACATCATGCATTATCCAACTGCAACCTACTTAGGCTGGAAGGAAAGGATCAGTAAGTGTCATTCTCTCTCCTCCCCAGACACAGACACTATTTAAAATATGCACAACCAGAATTTTTGCACTATTTCAGCTGCCCAGCTCATACCTTGCTGCTGTAGCTGTGCTCTGCCCAGCTCTCCCAGACACCCTGGCAGTCCAGTGCTCAGTTCACTACTTATTCCAAAGCCTCAATTCCCTATCAAAGTATTTTTCTCCTCTTTCCTTTCCTCCTCCAAATAAAGGCAGGCTTCTTTTTGCTCTGGTTCCATCTAAAATCTCCTGAACAAATAAAGTAGAGAATTGGGACCAAAATATAGGGACAGATCTTGGAGGATCACTGGGAAAACAGCATGGACAGCAGAGAACAGTCCCTATGCACTTGGAACAGCCCACAATACTACAGAGAGGGGGCCTTTTCTAGCAACAAAGATTTTCCCCCAGAAAATGTGGCACAGGTCAGCTGTCCAGCTGGACAGGACAAGGGATCTGAGCTGTACAGTGCCCTGCATTACAGCCACATACTCTACAGGGTCTATACAGAGGTACACAACAGCCCTGCTACAAGGAAGTCACTGGTATTTGAGAGTTATATATCACTTCCTCACAAGCTGTCAACATCTAATGTCCTTCCATAACCACTAGAAGAGAAAAAAAGAAGCATTGGTTATGGCATTTTCCACATCAGGTGACCTGTTAGGACACCTCTCCCACAGGAAAAACCTCAGGACAGCTAAGATGAAGCTCCATTCCCTCCTGAAGAAATTGTACCTACTTGGCTGACAGGGCAAGACACTGAACTTGACAGCCTGTGAGGCTCCTCCAATCCCATCTGTCAAACCAGAATTCCGTATTTTGCATGTGTGACTGTGCACACACACACTATACACTGAAGTTATGAGGTGTCTTGAAAAGGCAACTTGGTCCCTCCTCTGGCTGTCTGGATTTATACTTAATGTCAGGTCAAGGAAAGCAGACCTATGGTTTTACTGCTCAAGTTGTAACACAGAGCTTCAGTAGCTCCTTCCAAACCTTCCTTATTTGATCTTCCTGATTCCCTTGGCACTGATTATTTCAGATTCCTCCTAATCTATCACCAAGGTGATAGACTTGCCCCAACATTTTCAAAGTCCTCCACTGCTGCTGCTCCTCACTGTCAGAGCCCTAATCTGGCCCTTCAATGACTCTTTTGCACAGCCACTACAGCCACCTCCTGCCTGCTTTGCTCCCTTCCCAGCCTTTCAGCACACGCTGCTCTTTCAGAAGGCTCTTGGCACAGCAGTGCTCTGGCCCTTCATTCCTACCAAGTGCATTCCCAATTCTTGAATTTTCATTCAAGAACATTAATTCAAGAACTCCATCTTGAATTTTCAAGCCTGTGTGCTGTGCCTTGCTTTAATGCCCTACTACACACACTCACATGTTCATGTGGATTTCTCACTCCTTCAAATTCTGTGATCTTTTCCCACTCAGCCTCATGCCTTTCATATGATGCCTCATGAACCTGAGCACGTTCCTTCCTCAGTGGTATCAAATTACCTGAAACTCTCAAATCCTTCCTAAAATAAGCCTTAGCTACCCTGATTTCCTGCCTTACCAAACAAGCTTAGTTTTAGTCCTTCTCTGAAAGCTTTTAAAAATGCCGAATAAGTATCATTTTACACTGTGAAAACCCCTTTGGTTGCAATAAGATTCATGCCAAATTGCCACTTGCCCACGTTCCTTTGATGCACAGATCTCCTTCTCTTTGTTTAGGCTGTAAACTATGTGGGACAGGAGCCTTGCCTTTAAGCAGCTAAAATACCATGCACGTTTCCAGCCCTGCACAATCAGTCTCATCTTTCCCAGGCACACAGCCAGTGCTCAGACATTTCTGATTCCAAGTTCTGAGCGCCCCGTTTCGCATTCTTCTCCTTCACCTCTGTTTTGTAAGTTTGCCCTTTTCTGCCTCCATTAATAAGTGTGGAAGTTATCTGCAGCACTTTGGGAGCCAACCAAATAAGGGACTCACTTCCTTTGCTCAGCTGGTGCTTGCACATGCCCCCAACTTTCTGTGACCCCATCCTGGTTTGATATGCCGGCAGGAGTAGGGATGGGGGGAACTGGGCTAGAAATTAGCCAATTAATGATTTCTCAGCAAAATGCAACAGGCCCCAAACCCACATCTTCCAAACCACAGAAGAATTTTCTTTCAAAATACTTTCCCCTCTGTCAGCAGTCTGTGTTTGCCCTCCCCCACTCCTCCGCTCCACCCCCCCTTTGTCAGACCTGCTTCTGGAAAAAGTCTCACTGTTCCAGAAAGCGATGCATTAATTCAACACGGACTTTGTTTTACTTGCCTAAATAAGCAGAGAGAGAATGACTGTCCACAGTTATCAGATGTGTTCATCTGCAGACAGGAGCTCTTCAGCCTTTGTCCCTCTTCCCCTCCCTGCCTATTTTGTTTTAAATAACAGAAAACCTTGTGCCAACAGATAGAAAAGAAGAATAATGACATTTCTTCTAAACAGCTTTGTATTGCGCATGCTCTTACTTCAACCAAGCAAGGAGCAATAAACATTTACTACTTTCCTTGGAGAACAGAGTCAAAGTAAAAAAAAACCAAGCATAAAAAAAGAAAAAAAAAAAAAAGAAAAAGAAACCCAACCAAAGCAGAGAACAAACTAAGTCTGAAGCTGTTCTGTTTGATTTAGCACAGCAATGTCACTCACAGACTTCTGCTGTGAGTGACAAACATTTCATCACCATCAAGCAGAAGCAGGGAAGAGTGAAAACAAAGGGAGAAGTCTCATGGAGGGGGCTGCCAAAGAGGGCAGAGCAGCTCTGGTAAGATGCAGGAAAGGGTAAGAGTGCACAAGCACATCAGCCTGGATTACCAGTACTGATCAAGTGCTCTTTGCACAGCTACAAAACTGCCTGCAGAACCACCCCCCTGGGCTAGGACATGGGGTTCCAGTATCAAGACCAACTCAGGATGAGGTTCAAATATCAAGACCACTGGGTTACAGGGCTGCCTTCCTTCTATGCACTATCTACCTTTCCCCATCAAGCTCCCTCTCTCCCTAAGATAGGCAAGCAGTGGGAAGTTCTAACTTTAACTCTTTCAATGAATATCTTATTCCTTGTGCTAGGAGCTACTCCTAAGTAATAGGCTCATTTGGCAGAAATTCAGCCCATATGTCTCTATACTGTTGGTATGAATAACTTTAAAGTGCTTGTCTGCATTGTAGCAGCTCCAGTTGAAAGCACTGGGCATAAAACCAAAGTAGCAATAACTCAGGTCAGATATCTGGCATGGGGCACAGGCAGGTAACCTCCCAATTTTACCCATCAAACTGTAAAAGCACAAATGACTTTTCATTAAATTAGGCCGTAAACAACCCTGAATTCCCTTCCAGGGGAAGTTCCAAATAAATGCATGTGGAGATTTACGATTTAACCCTGTACAAAATAAGAACTCTGTAGCTTGCAGATCTAACGAGTGTCAAGTCTGAGGAAAACTATGAACTTTCAGGCTTTTCCTCACAACCCATATTTGTATTACTGGAGTTTCAGAATGTATAGGAAAAAGTTTAGAAAATGTATCACATTTAACATTAAAAAAACCTGCAAGCTTTGCAGCTACATAAGAAACATAAACCAATGTAATCTCTTGGATCTGGGCACACCACAGACCATTTTAAAGAGAAAAGTTCAGCAACAAAAGTCATCTGTTTCTCTTTGTAGAAACAGACTACAGCTGTTCCCCTTGCAGATTTTTTTCAGGTTTAGAAAAGGAGCACTACCATTATATTCAACAATTTGTCTTTCATGTCTCTTATTCACAGACCCAGTAACATTGCTTCCAAATATCTGAAGGTCAGAGATGCCTAGCCTCTTCAAATGGCTTTGGAAAGGGTAGAGATAAATAAGCCATATGCTACCCCTAATAGTTCTCCCCCATCAGGCAGTTGAACATGGAAGCAAACATTCTTCCTTTCTGCACTCAGGCTTTCCCAGTGTTTTTAATATTCAAGTCACTTAGAAAATTTTGCCCTTCAGAAACAATACTTGATTCCTTTGGTTCTGGCCTTAAAGTGATTCTATCACGGACCCAGCTGATAAAAATGCTTATAAGTGGTAACCAAGTGTAAATACAAAGGGAGGCATCCTTTACAACTTGCTTTTAAACTCCAGTGAACTCCTGGAGCTAACTCTTCCAGCAGCAAGGACTATTTCAAGCAGAATATTGCTGGGTGGGAAGAATTTCAGCCAAAATGTTTAATTGAGTTTGTTTCCAAGGAAGAGGCCAAGTGGGGAAGGGGAAGCTGTTCTGCTTGTGTTGAACAATTCTGGCAACCTCCTGTTTGAACAACTTGAGTTCTTCTGTGCTTTGGAGCAAGGACTTGAAGGCTGGCAGGGGGTGCATATGTACACTTTGTGCATCCTGTCATTTCAGAGCAAACCCACCCAAATTTGGCCTTGTTAGAAGTCTTCTGGGCTGGGATGGGAGGGGAAGAAGGGAGAAAATCTCTCCTGACCTCATATAAACTGTGCTCTGTTAGAGAACAGCAGGCTGGACACCCTGAGAGACTCATACTTTCAACAACTGCAGTTTGGAAGGAGTAGATGTCTGTACAGGCTGTGGCTCTGCCAGATCATGAAGCCACTGTCTCCAACTTGTGCCCATTTATTCAAATCTTTACTTCCAGTAAGCCTACTCTTGTGAGAGCTCCCTAAGCTATCACCTCTGATGACACTAAGTAGCTTATTTTTAGGCAGTCTGGCTAGCTGCGGCTGAAGTACCTTGGAGAGACCTTATAGAAGCAGCTCAGTCACAGAGGGTGCCCCAAACCTTGGACAGAATCACAGATTGCTGAAGTTTGTGCCAAGTTCAAGTGCCAAGATTCCATTTGAGATAAAGCACATATTCTCCAACACCCTCAAAACCCCAGCCCTGATTGGGCCTAATAGGGAAGAAACTGTAATGGAGCACAAAAAAAGTAAAGATGGAAGAGATTAGGGGAGCCTGTAGTGGGGAAGACTGCCAGGGAGAACACTGACAGTGGTCAGAGGGCAGGGCTGGAGAGGATGCACACAGATGGTGGGCACCAGACTGCAGGAGGGAAAACTTGAAAATGCAACTTAGGTCCTTGAGTCTCACCAGCTGACTGCTAAGGGACTGCATATGCAGTCTTAGTATTTTGTGGAGCTTTGTTTGCAATACTGTATGAATATGAGAGAATGTATTTGTTTTCACCAGTAAATAAATTGTTTAAAAAACTGATTCCCATAAATTCTCCCAGTTAAATTGCCAGGAAGCATCTGGCAGAGTTTGACAAAGCAAAGTAAGTAGCTCCCAAACAGTTGGGACACAGAAATAAGCAGACTTTTTTTCCCCCAAGACAGCATTTGTGCTTATGAGGGTTTTTTGATACCTTCAGAGTGCATTTGGTGGCTGAGAAGCAAGACTTTGTCTTCTGCAGGTAGTTCCAGGTGCTTGCTGCAGGGTTAAGCTATGACAGGAAGAACACAGCTCTTGTTGCTTTTTGTTTCCTCAATAATAATTTGACACAAAGTTAAAGGGTCACTGAAAACCTGGGTGTGCTTGAGACACAGGAGTCTGCACTTAGTACCATCATCAAATCCAGAAGGTAAATTTGGCACTTTAAAAATACATTCTCTCCTTAATAGGAAAAGGCACCTTTCCATCAACTGGGAATTATCTCTTGTGCTTACATATGGATCCATTCCCTCACTAAGGTTGTCTGAAAGGTACCCAGAGGTGCAAATGGTGCTTTGTGTCCCCTTTCCTTTCCAAAGTGCAATGAACACATCTGGATGATTTTGCAAGTGGAGCAGGAGATGGATAGGGGTACCTTTGCTCTGGGAAAGATGATTCACCTGCTCTTAAGAAATACTTGGTTTGGAAGGCTCCTTGGACTTTACCCAAACACAAGGTGTCCCACGCCTACCCTGCCATAGTCACTGCTAGATTAGCAAAAGCTAAAAGAACACAAACCAAACTAAATAAAATAGTGCTACTGGTAGTATTTTAAATACCTAGGAATGATGCCAAAAACTCTCAACAGTTCTCCAGTCTCTCTTTAGTACCAAGCACTGCTTGCAAGAAAGAGAGGGACTGCAACTGGAATGATTTTCATCTTTCCACACCACTCACTTTTTCAGCGCACACATCTCTGACCGTGGCTTTTTGGCATTCAACTCATTTTAACAGCCCTGAAAGTATCACTTGTCCTTACTGAGGTAGGAAAGACTGAGCACAAATATGCCAAAGTTAAAACACAACAGATGTGAGCTTCCCCAACAGCACAAAGAGTCAGACTGCAGAGCTGCCCTTGGTTACCAGCCATCAGCTCCTGGGGTGCCTAATCCTGGCTCCAGGACACCCATCAAACTGTCATAAACAAATCCACATCTGGACTCTGGAGCTTTGGCCCCTCACTACCGAAGTGCCAAGGGTCCCAACACAGAGCAGCTGAAGCTGCAGTTTGGTTTTTGGTGCCCCTGAGTGGCTGGTGCCGTAGGAAGCTGGGAATTCACCTCGGCTTTGCTGCCTGTTGACTATCCCGCCCAGCGTCCATCGCCGGTCCAGGCGCCTCAGGTGAGCCTTGCGTCGCTTAGAAACTAGTTTGGAACATGGATGGAAACAAAACAAAGGGAAAAAAAGGAGAAAAAAAATGATGGGAGGGTGAGGAATAAAAACAAAACATGGTATTTACAAGCACTGGTCTTGTTAGTGGGAATGGGTTAGGTGGGATGCAGATGTTTTGTTTTAGTTTATATGGTACAGTGGAACAAGTTAACTTCTTGAGCTTGAGCAATGTGAGCCACCCAGAACTGTCACAAATTGCCACTCTTGCTATTGGCTTTTCTTAAAAAAATAGTAATTATAATTAAAAAAAAAAAATCAAAAAAATATACACTCCAAAACAAGCTGCACAACTAAAGGCAACTTGTCCAAGGAGAGTGCAGTGGCAGGACACATCATGATTGCTGTTGCATCTCCTAATTCAGCTGCATGACCTTTGGGGAATTCAGTCTACTGCATATGACATCAAACCCAACAGGGCTCTAAACCTCTCTAAGCAAAATTATCACACCATAAACAAACCCACAAACTCTTATGTAAGTTTCCTCATAACAGCAGCACTCAGGAACTGAGCCCAAGTGAAAAGGGTCTGATGTGCTTGCAAGACATGACTTGCATTCGTGGCCACAGCTGGTTCTCATGATCAAAACTTCTAATATACAGATTATGATATAAGGAACAACCTAACCTTGCAATTATTGAACAGGCTCAAGAAGCTAACAAGCCAGGACTGAGTATTAGTTACACACTCAAACAATAACTTATGCTTAAAGTATAAACAAAGACAAGACACTTATGGAAATGGCACTGTGAGAGCAGCTGTGCACAGAGGACACCACTTGTTTTCTGGACCACATACTTAGATCTGTACTCGGTTTCTTCCTCTGCCTGTACAGGTGTGAAAGACACTGGAACCATTAGACTGGCACAGAAACACAGACAAACACTTCCATTTTTTTCCATTCAAGGGCTTCCATCCTAATTTTGCAACTCCTGCACAGGTGTTTGGTGCTGCTGCAAGGGGGTGATAGTTGAAGTGCAAACACAATCATTTTACTAGTGAAGTTGGGAAGCTGTTCATAGACTTTGATATCACATCATTAATAATAATTCTATTCTGCATGTGTGTGCTTATTTAGGGATTATACCCTTATAATGGAGCAGACAGAGTGACTTTTGACTTTTTGTCCTTTATATCTGTCAGGGACTTAGGCCAGACTTTTACATCCATCTTGCTCTCCTCAATTTCTCTTCTGCTGTAAGGCCCAAACCTTCCCACACCATCCTAAGTGGAGGTGTGGTGAATGGTGTTGAACAGGTACATTATTTAGTCTGTGGTACTCTGTACTTCCCCTTTGATCCCATGTTGGTCAAAAACCAACCACAAATTTTCAGACGAGCCAAATCTCAAGATTATAGATAGCTGTAGTTTTGGCTCATGGAAATCAGTGATCCTCTTGGAAGCCCATGGAGGGACAGAAGATGAGCAGATTTAACCTGGTGACTTTCCCCAAATCAACAGGACATTAGACTGCCAGTTACACACATGCTACACAAGAGACAACTCGGGACACCTTGCTAGACACACAGATCACAGCAGAGACAGAAATTAAGTTGCAGTAAAGCTGTCTGTGTTAGGAGGTTTCTATACAAGAGAGGAGGAAATTAAATGCTGAATGTAAAGGCTTGCAGGATGCAGGGATGCAGAAGGGGTACAAACCTGCTTAAGGCATCAATACAGAACAGTCAGCTTGCTCCTTCTCACATTGGGAGTTTGGAGGATTTAGCCATCCAAGAACACCCTTGAAGACAGTGGGTCACACAAATCCACCACACCACGTCCTCACAATGCATGGCCATCCAGTGACAGCCCTTTTATACCACAATGATGTTTTTGTACAAGCCAGGGTTTTTTCCTCCTTAACAGCACTGAATTTTGCCATTTGATCCCAGACTTGGACTTGGTTGGTCATGCCACAGTCACCAGAAACGTTGCTTATTAACAAGTGTCTACACCTTTCCAGAGATTATTTGAACATGTTTACTTTATCAGCTCCTATAGCTATTAAATGTTTCTTTAGATTGCTTTCTGATTGATTTCCAAACCTTGCAAGATTGTGTTGGTCTAAACACAGGCCCAGGTAACAATCAGCTGTCTGCCTTCACCCAGACAAAAGTGTTATGCAAGCTCAGGTGCAGGGAGGAAACACTTTGCCTGTCTCAGGGAAAAGACTATTTAAACAGAGACACGTGGAAATATTACTGCTATGTAGAGGCAGAATTATCAGTGAGATGTGTTCAGCACCCTGCTATCTTTACTGGACCTGCCACAGCCAAGCAGACTTCTGGCTTTGCCTGGCTTGTGGACTTGTTCCAGGTAAGGGGCTGATACACAAACCTCCCTCCATCAGTGTTTCTGTGCTTTTAAAGGTGGAGGAGCAGAGATTGCACAGTTGCAGGAAATCAGTGTCTGTTGGAGTCACTCTGAAACTTGTGTAAGCTCTAAATTCTGGGGCTAAGGCACTTAACCCACTAAAAATGCCTTCCTCCTCTGTTACATCAGAGTCCCTTTCTCCTGCCTACCTGGAGAGAGCTGGCAAGTTTTCTAAGTGCAGTCACTTTGATACACCTTTATAAAGACAGTGAATCCAAGTAACTCTTTCCTCTCTTATGAAATAATTAAATGGAGAAGAATAGCCCAAGTAAAGAAGAACTGGAGGGGAAGAAACAAAGAGTGTAGGAAGTCTCAGCTTAGATGGTTAATAACATAAACCAAAATTATTAAAAAGCAAGCAAACAAGAACTGGGACACATCAAAGCAGCTGCAGAAGTTATTCAATTAGATCTGTCACTGAGATGGAACTGAGCAGAAAGGGAAGGGCAGTCTCAGCTTTCAGCATATCTGGATTTGGATTAAGGCAGGGAGCAGGACTGCTGACCACAGGTGAAGAGAGCAGTGTAATGGATTAAAAGGGACTGAGAGGAAGGAGATAAGGCATATTTGATGGATTTTCCATTACCCAGGACAGACTGCTGTGTGGCAGCATCCCTGTGCAGAGTACACTCCAGAGGACAACATGAAAAGAGGAGGAGAGCTTGAAATGAAAGCAGTTTAAGCAATAAGGCTGTCAAGCACACACTGTATTTAAGAGTCAGGAAAAGGGAGGAAGCTACAGACCAACAGACAAGGCATTCTTCAGTGCTTACAGACCAGAGCAGCAAAGTTTTGTTCTTTAATAACAGGGAAACTTTACTCACTGCTTTTGCAGCCACTAAGATGTTGCATCATACCAGTCTGGTTCCTGGCCTACCAGTGTACAGCCAGTCTGTCTCTAAACCAGGATATGGGTAGACTTGAGCAGGGAAAAATGAATTACAGAGATGAAGATTTCAGTAAGCCACAGATGTCACCCCTGGAGCCCAGCACAGTGTTCAGCTTTGCCTGTGTGCCATTTTAATGGGCAGATGGTCACCCTAACACATCTCTAAGCCTCCTGCCTGTGCTAAGGAAAGGTCAGCTGAGTTTCCACAGACATTTTGCATAAGTGTCACGTCAAAGGCACCTGGATTTAGCAACAGACTCACTAGAATGGAGCAAATCATAATAAAAGTGTCCTTTGTACACAGTTGCTACACGAGAAGCCCATTAAGATGTGGTTAGTCTTTCATAATGGAACTGAGGAACATGCAATGCTGAACTATTCCATTTCTGGAACCTGAATGAAGCATCTTCAGTAAAAAAAAAAAAAAAAAGCAGTGTGGCTAAATACATATACATGACAAATGGCATCTCACTTTTAACAGAGTGAGACCATACCAAATAAAATTACCTTTCCACACAACCACAGACCACAGCAAACAGCAGTGAAACTAGTTTCAAAGATTAATTTAAAGGAAATTTAGGAGAAGCAACCATTAAAGTTAAATCTCACTCCTTTTAATGGCCTGTGGCTCTATCATGCATCTTCTTCCAATTAGAAGCTCTCACTTGGGGGGAAAAAAAGCATAAACCAAGTGAATACCAATTTTCTCTTGGTAAGAAAAAGCTTTCCATACCTTCCCCAAATTTAGATGTGTTGATATCAGAGTCATCTCTGGTTCCATTTTGGGATTCCAGGTATGTAGCAGGGACCCATCCCTGCTCCTCTGCTGTGCTCACAAACCACCAACCTACAAAATGAAGCAAAAGAAGTTTCTCAGTCAAAATTTAGAGGAACAAGAATAGTAAAATGCTACAAGAGAACACATCAGAGTCAGCAGCTGTGGTGCATTTTGAGTTATTCTGCAGCTTCCTAGAACAAGAAAGGGTTTAGTTCTATTATACCATTTCTATCAGATCCTCTCCCAGTGGTAGTGTGCAGGCTTGCTAGAAGAAGGGTGCAATGAAGCAAATATTGATTTGTTTTAAGAAATTCAAAGTCCATCCATGACAACTTCGACTCAAGTTCTCTAACTCAGTTTCTCCAAGCTGGTCTTGCTACATGTACTTCTACAGTATCAAAACACTTTGTATGTGTAAATATATACATGTGAATATATGTGAAACAGCAAAAACACTGCCCAAATCCTAATATGAGGTATTTCAAAATAAGGGAAAGAGGAAAGACTTTCGTAGAAGGGCACAGGTTTCAGAACAGGATATAAAAGTGCTTCTAGAGCACTTGTAACCACAGCTGGTGTTTAACAAACATGACCTGAATTCGATGCCCTGGGAAGCTGGAAAGTACTGCACAGAACAGAAATGAAGAGAGAAAAGCCAACTGAAACCTGACTTCAGGCCATAAGCACCAGTTATTTGTCTTTCCACCTGAACATCCAAGTTTCAACCACTATCTACAAAAATGTGAGGTATTCAGCAATACATATGGATATAACCTTTAGGTCGTATCTGTGGATGGATGAATAAAATTATATGCATGCCAGCTTCAGATTAAATGCAATCCAACTAAACTATCCTTGTCTCTTTTCTTGTTTGGTTATGCTGATTTATTGAATCCACCACTGGTTTTGACACATAATCTCTCACACAAGAACTTGCTGCTCTCAGGTATGAGCACAACTAGATTCTCTTCCATTCAGGTAAGGCCTGGGTTAAGACAACATGAAAATAAAAAGTCTAACAGCAACCCACTTCTGTTATTTTCTGTTATTTTCTGTGATCCCTCAGTTTCCCCAGGAAACATAAGCTGCTGTCCTGACAAAAGGACCATGCAAACCATTGTCCAATACCATCCTTCCTGCTTCCCCACAGGGAGTTGGGAAAACAGCTATTTCTGCACATGCACCTCAGAACAGTTCACAGACTTTGATGGCTGCCGTAAAAACACAGCAAACTTCACAGAAGCCTGCCTGTGATGAGCCTGGGCTGTAAAGAGATGGACACCAACACCAGTGAGCTGTGAGGTGGCCACACATCCCTCCCCTGGCTGGGATGCCACAGCCCAGCCCAGCGAGGGGGAGGGAAGGTCTGCTGGGCTCTGCTGCCGTGCCACACGCAACTGTCTGTAAGAGGAAAACCACCCTGCTGAAACAATGCTCAAGTGTTCCTGCTAGAAGTCACCCAAGTTCATCCCAAACCCTGTCACGGAAGAGTTTACCAGAGAACAGTAGCTGCAAACCCTTGCTCTCCTCCCTGGGGCATGTGGCTAGGAGACAATGTACCCCAAGCAACAACCCCTCACATGCCCCCGGGCAGCTCCTAGGCAGCTCTATTTATTTACCCTCCAAATTCAGACAGAGATTTCCATCTTCTGGCCCAGCAAAGGTTTGGAAACTTTGCCTCACAAGGCTCATGGTTGGAAAGTTTAAATTTAGTTATTCTCCCTCAGCAGGAGGTGGATTCTCCTGCCACGAAGCCCACAGCAGCGACCATGCAGGATCTGCCAGACCGTTTCAAAAACACATCTTCATGGTTGCTCCTTCTTTCGCCAGTAACGTATCGACACGGGGAGCAAACACAGTTTAACATACACTTATAATTAGGCACAAAACGCGAGAAGCTGGCTTCCAGCTGATGTTAATTAGACTGGAATAGTTTACGTAAACTCTTCCTCAGAAAGAAATTAAACACAAGCGCAGAAAGGACTTGCCTACGCTTAAAAATGTACATTTGGGCCAAATTCAAACCATGGTAAAACCATCTTTGGAGGGCTGGATTGCACTTCCCTGACGCCAACCCTGTGCTAGCCCATTTCACAATACAGCTCCTCTGGTTTGGCTCAGTGGCCTCCGAGACAAGTTTAGATCTTTTGCCTGGGGCCATAGGGCAGCTGAGCCTCCATCCACCTAGACATGACTCAGGCTAGAGCTCCTAATCGCCGCAGAACTCATGAAAGTTGTAATTTCTTTCTTTCCTTTATAAACTCTGCACAAGGGTGAAGTATAAATGAGAAACCTCTGCAGCTACTGAGAAATCACAGCAGTTGTCCAAGCTGAGGGAAAACCAGCCCCCCACTCTGAAATTCTCTTCCCCCCTTTCAAGCTTGCTTCTCAGAAGGACAGAAGAGAGGCTTTAATAGAGCCCATTGAAATAGCATGTCAAGAGAAAAACTTGTGTTTTCTCAGACTCAACAACTGAGAAGACTGAGAAACTTCCAGCAACACCCCTTGGCAGCAGAGAAGTCACAAATGGGTGCTCACAAGCAAAGATGTGCGAAGTCTCAGAGTGGCCGAGCAGCCACTGCTGAGGCAGCACATCCCTCATGAGACCAAAACCTAAATTATGATGGCACATCCAAGCCATAACCCTACAGAAAGGAAATTACAGCATAGTGCAAGAATTGACTCCTAGCAGAAAATGGCTGCAGTGCAGACAAGCTCCTCCACACAGCCTGTGCATGACAGCCACAAACTGCAGAACTCTGCCCTGCTCATCATGAAATACTTGCTCTGCACCATCCCCTCATCAGAACCCTTAGGGCAGCTGCTGTTTGGTACCACCACCCCTTCCCCCTCCCACCACCAGGTTCATGGATATTCATGGTTTGCAGACAAATTAGACAGATTGGTCTTAGTTTGTACAATTATAGCCCTGGCTTTCTGCAAACAATCCCTTGTCCCCATCCCCTGCCATCTTTCCCAACCCAGAGCATCACAGAAAGCTTGCTATTGAAACACAGAACAAAACATTGCATTTATTTTGAGTTCTCCTTCTATGCTGGAGTTTAGCTTGACTTCACGATTCATTATTAAAACCATTCTGCAGCAACATCTGCAGGGAATTATGTAAAGTTATCTCTGTGCACTGCCAAGCCAGTCTGAGGTTCACTCTTGCACTCACACCATCTGTAAAATTAGGCAGTGCTTTACAGCTTGAGTTAACCCTTACAGGTGCCCCTGTCTCTCAGACACCAAAACACAACTCTAATGCTGATGTGGCATGGATGTCTAGACCAAGACTGCCCAGCCCTCGACTCTGATGAGGATTTAAAGGGAATTTTAGGTTCACAGAGGCACAAAGAGAGTTATAAGCAACTGTGCCCACATCAAGTTCAACTTGAGCTTTGCTGCATTACTCCAGCTGCCTTAACACTAAGGCAAGAACACAAATTTTTAAGGTAGGAGTGCAATTTTGTCCCCACATATGTTGCTGCTTTGGTAGGCATCTGTCAGCATCCCTAAGCTGCAACAGCCAAGATATCTCCCCATTCACAGAGTCCACCTAGGCTCGGGCAACTCACAGGCATTTCACAAGTTACCAAGAAATGACCAGTTCCACTTCACTGGCATATAATGCACATGGCAGGATGGTGATTGCAAAATGGACTGGTCACACTGGAAAATGTCTAAATCACAAAAAGACTTGGATTCTAAAAAATCATGTTCTTGCTTATAATTGTATTTCCAGTCCTCTTACCGAAAGGCTTTTGCAAAAGCAAAAGAATTAAGCAAATGTTAACCATAACGTGCACCATGGGAAACTACTGGAACATAGTTAAAGGAGTATATTTTATGCCAGTTTTGCTCATGTTTGCGTGCATCCTTACCCATCCATACTTGGATGGATGACACCCACCAACAGGAGAACAAGCCATTCCCATTGACATCTGTCTGGCCATAATGATGCTATGAAACACTTTAAATACATAAAACTGCTGGATCATGATGAACTTTGGTTTGTAATTCTCTCCTCAACCATTAATGTCTCTGCAGACTTTGATTGTCATTTTATGAGCTTAACTAAAGTAAACAGGACTGATAACACCACTGTAAAAGGGTGGTATTTCTCCAGCATGAGTAGACCACACATTCTTCTAAACAAATACTTAAGTAACACTCCACCTCTCAAGAGTCTTGGAAAAATCCCACTCAAGCAGCAGTCTGGTACATTTGACACATGGTCTACGGGCTTCAGAGAGCTGTTCATTTTTAAGACCTTCTACCTTGAAACTCTCTCTTGAGAGTTTTTTTGATCCAACAGCATAAATCGTCCTACAAAGCAGTACTAGGTGCAATTAGGTCATTCCAGACCAGTCACACAGACCTTTTCATGCCAACAGCTGATTACTTCCCTTCAGAGATATGATCTACTTCATTAAAAAACAGTTAAGATAAGGGTGCTGCTGCACAGTTGAAGGCACTTGCTTTTTCCACCCCTCCAAAGCTCTTGCCACACAGTACATATATATTTGATACATATAGGACACTCAGTTGTAATTGCCTCTGACAGACCTCTCAAGAATATGCAGGCACCAGAAGTAACTTTTACAAGAGGGATTTTCTGCAGCAAGTTTATTCTCATACTCACTCCTGTGTCTGTGTGCTGCTAGACACTACCACTGTCCATGCTGGCTCTGCTCTCTGTAAAAGGCTGTTTCAGTCCCACACACTTGGAAAAGGCACAAGCTTGAAACCACTGAATTCATATGAAGGCCAGTGTCCAATTCTTAGAGTTTTATTCTTACAATTCACAGAAGAGGCATCTTTCTTTCAAATATGGAGATACATGCTAGAGATCTTTCTGGAACAGAGCTGACTGCACTTTAGAGTACAGAAGTCTGTGAATGACTCACTGCAAGGCAGACTAAGGCTGTCATCTAAGGATGAATTTTTTAAAGCTGGTGAAATATTAAAGGCAGCTTTCACCTCAAAAAACATGATGTTTCCCAGCCTGTGTGCACTGCAGACTTCACTGCAGCCACCATTTAACCATGAAGCAATGTTTGTCTTGTTTCAGAGATGAAAGTAAGGCCCAAAGACATGCCCCAGGAAGAAAGATGTTTGTGGAAGACATCCTACTCAAACACAATTAAGATCCCCAGCACAGGTTCATAGCCTTTTATGTGCCACATATTTATGGGCCATATATTAGGATTCCAGATCAGCCTCATATTATGATCCTTCCAGCCAGTTCATATCCTAGAGCTACACGCTGGGAGCATGGTTCACATGGGAAACCCCACTTCCAGCAGGAAGTGTTCCAACCCCAAATGTCTGTGTCTGATTGCTCTAACATTCAAGAGTAAAGGCTGTTGCCTTGCAACCACTCTAGGTACTAAATTCTGCTTTAAGAACTCAGGAATAAAACTCACCATCCCAAGTTACTGCTTAACTCCAAGAGGTTTTTTTATTTGCTGCTGAAATACCCCAAGAGTTCACTGTGCTGTGGTAGGGCAGAACTGTTGGCTTTTTAATGTAAGAGAACAGAGAAAAAAGAATCAGACCTGTCCCTCCTTTCCTGATAGTCCTGATAGGCATGGAAAATTGGAGCTTCTGTATGGATTATGAAACAGGTCTCCCACCACAGTGTTAAAAAAAGTGAATGAAGATCTACAACCACAGAAACTCTTCATTTTTACTTTTTAAAAGAGCACTTCCTGTTCAAAGAAGAGAATTAAGATTTTAAAGGTAATAAGCAAACATTTTGCTCCTGGTACCAATAACCCCAAGGTCTGAAGGACATACCTTAGAAACCACACACATATTCAACAGTGGGCACACACCCACAGGGTACAGTCTGCCCAGCAAGCTACCCTCAATATTTAAAACTGAGTAATAGTTTGAACATTTAGTGAAGAAAGTACACATTGAAGGAGTATGTGAAGCTGCACACTCCTGTGCCTTGTGTTCAGTTAAAAATTTACAGGTGTCCCTACAAAAACATCACAGAAACCTGACCTTAAGAGCGTCACTCTGGACCCCTGACAACCCAACGCACACATGGACTGCCCTGGAAACACTCTTCTTTCCCTCCTCAGGGAGGGTCTGAAAGCTGAGTTATGTTCTCATCAGAGTACAGGCTGCAGCAGCTTTTGCTTAATTTGCTGATTGAAACAACACTTGAGGGCTTCCTGAGGAGAGGGAGAAGATGAGGAGCAGGAGGAGGTGGGGACTTCTGGAAGGCTGAAATTTGTTGATGTCATTTTTTTGGCTATTAACAGGACAGCATTTTGCCTTATGGAACTAAAAGCTGGAACAAAAGGCCAAGAGCTGAGACCACAGTTTGCTTTCTCCACCAATATTTGACAGTAACTGTAAATGATTAGGACTCAGCAGCAGCATAGGGAATTGCAGTCCTTGCACTGCTTTAGGTGTTACTACGTGCAAGGAGAACAGAAGTGAATCCCAGAGTCTGGGTGCTGTAACATACCCTTCCTGCACTGCTTATTAAGGAAACTAGTTGGATTTGCTGTCCTAATCCTTTCAGTCTGTCTTCTTCCTAGACTTCTATTGCCAACCTTGTGACATTTGTAGACAGAGACTTCTCAGCTGTGCTGTTTGTGAAGCCCACTGCTGCTGCTCCTACAGCTGCAGAGCTGGCTGGCACGGGGAGCCCACTACCTGTGAATAAACATGCTAATTAATGGTGCCACACAGGCTCTTCCTGGACCCAAAGCAGCTGACTAGGTGTGTACCTAATGATACAGAGTCCCAAAGTGCCTCACAGATTCTGGCTAAAATATCTAGCTTGCTTGGATTAGTTCCACATCACATTATATGCATAGATACACATGTATACATGTGGAAACTCACACCCTGACCTCTGCACTCAAACACATCACCCTTGTCTTCTGCTGAGATTGGAACTGTATTTCCTCGTACTTTTGGAAAAAACAGAAGTGATCAGAACATGGGAAAAGTTCATGGGAAAAGAGAAAACTGGATAATATACAACTCAGCTCTAATACTTTATGGGTTACATCATTAGCAGAGACGATGGATATTCTGAGTATTAGACAACTAGGAAATACCACATTACTGTATTTATTCAAATATAATAAGCTAGTAGGCAACAAGCCTTCCAGAGGTGCACATTTGACAAAATATATATTTATCTCTCACTAGAGTTGTGACTTCTTGTGTCTGTGTGCACAGGGAGTTGTTCAAGTACAGCACACGGTTTATCTTTGTGTTCTGATAATACAAACTGATAGTTACAGACTCCAAGTGCTGTATCTGCAGCTATTTGCTATGGCCCAATTGTTACCCAGGGGCTTCCCCTCCCTGTTTAAAAAATGGCCTCAGATTTGTGTATTGACACAGCTGGAACGAAGGAATCTGCCAAACACGTTTTCTACAATTGGCACATACATCTACAAAGCCATCACATAATCCAGCACAAATTACACATTGTGTTCTTAAAGAGAGGGAATCAACACACTACCTACATTAACAGATATGGAAAAGTCTTGGACATTGCCTGTAATCCCAGATCAAGTCCCACCACATTCCAGGTCACCAGCTTTTATTAAACCATAAAATACTCTGGTCTCCCCAAGACAGAAGAAGATGAAAGCACCACTGGCTAAGCCTGCTTGTGTCCAACTCCAAAACACACACAGCCAACATGCCCAGGGTGCTAGCCAGCATCCCCAGACCCCTCACTTTATGGAATCTGCAGAGCAATCAAGTCAGTCAGTTCTACAGATCAGTCAGCACCCAAGAAGTTGGAAAAAAAAGTTGTTTACCATGGCTCAAACATCCTAGTGCCTTCTCAAAATAAATTTTCAATCATCTTTCCATTCCTGCTTTACTTTATTTCATGAACACCTAATGGTGAAATTGTGCAATGTCAGCTGCATTCCACACAGCCCAATGCATCTGTGTGTCCAACCCACAGTACCAACTCAGTTATTACAGAAAATACCTGGTTACTGATCACAGACTTTCCTTTTTTTTATCTGATCTGTTTGGATACCAGATTTCCTGTCTGACCTCAAGTTCTGGTTGTACTATACATCTATTTTCACCTCCTCCTGAATTCTTTTTTTTCTTAGAAAGTGACAGATTTACAGTGATCCTTCAAAGATGAAGTCTTTGTGATTCAGTAACCATAAGGCAAGGCGAGATCACACAGACTGAACAGACAGTACAAAAATTTCTACATTAAGTCTCTATAGGCAATAAGTGGTACCAGAGGGTCTCTTTCTTTCTTCTTTCCCTTTCCCTGAAGTTTTCTTTACTTCAGCAGATCCCAGAAGTTGACCAGTGAGGACACTGTCTGCTGCTAACATCTTCCAGTACAACTTCCCCGGTCATGGGAAGTTCCTGGGGTACTTTCCTTCCTTCATGTTCAATTACAGCCAAGAACCATTAGTTTTCTTCTCCAAAAGGATTTCTGTCCCATATCTCCTTTTGTATTGCTATTGTTACGAAGATGCTGCTCAAGTAGGAAAGTTAAGCAAAAAAATCCATCTCCTGCACTCCTTAAAGCCTGTCCCCCCACCTCCTCTTCAACAGCTCATCATTTAAAAGCTGAAATCTACAGACTCGAGGTTTTAATGGACCTGTCAAACTGATGCTGTTGTCACCATATTTACAAAAATCAGTAATTTACAAAGGCTCCCAACCACAAGTGGGTTTGGCTGGGGTGCAGAGAGAGGAGGACTCCAGCAGACAGGGCAGAATACACAGAAATTTGGTGGGCAAACCCAGCCATGGCAGAAACAAATAACCCACTGCCTTCAGAAAGGCTAGGCCAGTGTAGTCAGCGCCTGCAGCAAATTTTCCAGAGCCATGAACAACTGATTACAGTAAAGGCATGCAAACAGATGGTTTTCCACCCCATGGGGCACGGGGAGCTCAGCCCTAGAAGCCAAGGGAGACTCTATTAGTCATGACCAGTTGTGGGGTTGTATTTTCTGTGGTCAGCCAACGGGGTGCAACCATCAAGCTCACAAGTAATTTCCTTTACATTCACAGGACTTAATCTTAAAGAAAACACATTTTGTGTCCAAGCTTTCTTTAGGAAAACATGAATAAGCTTTCAAACGGGCCTCATAGTAATCTTGTCCAAAGATTACAAATTACTTCCTAGTGGTTTAAAAAGTTACAGACCCCTAGCCCCAGCTGATAGGAAATGGCCTTCACAGGCAGCAAAGAATGGCCAATATTTACTTCCCATACAGATTGACAAAAGTTGCTTTTGTTTAAATTTCTTATTCTGAAGTCTGTAGAGAATGTGGTGTCAGTTGCTTA
This sequence comes from Notiomystis cincta, assembly GCA_013398075.1. Classification (NCBI taxonomy): domain Eukaryota; kingdom Metazoa; phylum Chordata; class Aves; order Passeriformes; family Notiomystidae; genus Notiomystis; species Notiomystis cincta. The sequence continues at coordinate 359,887 of VZRX01020341.1, forward strand.
CTGGGAATTCCTTATAACTTCACAGAATCAGAAAAAAGAGTCTGAGAACTAGGAACAAAAACTAGCAGACTACCAAACAGCACTGCAGGTGCTAGAGTCAAGATCATACAGGGATTCCATATTTCATTTAAAAACACATTTGCTGCCTCTGAGGCACACTTGGTTCTGTCAGGACAGAACAGAGCAGCACTATACAAGAGCTTGAAGCAATGAACAAAGGCTACAGAATATCCAACAGAAACCTGAGGGTAAAGCAATCAAACAGTGATATTAGTGCAGTCTAAAGTACAGCTGAGTCACAAGATTAAAAATGCTGGCTTTTACAAATAGCTTTTGTGGGATCCTTCTGAACCACGATGCTCCTGCTAAAGGAGCAGAGACACCTCGGTTTGCTGCTGCCCCACTCAGACAACCACCTCACAAATGGCCATTTCCACGTCCTGGCTGTTCCCTGAAGCCCTGCTTCAGTCCAAACACAGCTTCTGTCCTGCTCTCTGTACTAGCTGGATCTGGGGAGGCTGTACCCAGGTGGAATGTTATCACAAACTCTGGTGTAAGCCAAAGGGAGCGTGCTGCTCTCCCTCTCTGACACCGCTGCACTGCCTTTCTCCAGAGCTCCATTCAAGCCCTGTTTCCGCAGTGACCCCGGGAGCTGAGCCTCAAAGAGCTGCCTGCACACGGCTGCAGGAAATGACAGCTTTGGGAATGAGTACCAGAGTGATGAATAGCTGGCAACAAGAGCAGCCAGTGCGTTAGTGGGCTGCCAATTAATAACCTACATTGTACTGAACAGGGACATACATGGGCAAGAGTATCACTGACACGCCCCAGAAGAGATTACAAACCCAGTGCACTATTTTCTGAAGGGTTTTTCCGGGCTTCTCTACAGTTTAGAAACTTAGACTTGTTACTATATTCTGTTCAGTGCTCCCATTTGGAGATCATAGAAAACTGGAAGAAAAAAGAAATGGAGAAAAAGATTTGCCTTTTATCTTTATTCATCATGAAGTCTCAGACAATGAGAACAGCCTATGCAGGTGTAACAGAAGTGAGTATTGGTCTTTAAGGAAGGGGTAACTGAGATTAACCATGTAGACTTTTAAAAAGCAAGCAGGAATAACTGGGGTATCTGGGTCCATTAGCTCTAACAAAAAAGTACCTCAGCAGCATAAGAGAAAAAGTGAAATATAGGAAAGTTACTGAGGCAAAAAACTCAGGTAAGACAAATTCCCCCCAGCTAAAAAGCACTCTTATATTGCAGAAAATACTCTCCACACAGCCAAGTAACTAAGCATTACTTTCTACTCATTCTGGCTTAGCCTCTGCATACAAAGGCTGCACACTTGGCTCAAGCAGCTTTGCAGGGGGGTTGCTACATGGCAGTAGGCATGTGGTTTCCCTGCAGCTTCCTTGGTTCCCTCACCTGGGACCTTGACTTAAAAGACTGATGTTTAGGCTTTGGTTGCTCTTTACAGACTGGAGGGGCAGTCCAGACTCAGAGCAGAGAATCAGTGTCTCAAGAGACCAAAATCACCTCACTGAGTTAGTCTTGCACTATGGGAACATCAACAGCAATGTTTCTATTAACCCCTTTCTCATGGAAAAAGGCCACGCTGTGGCAGCTTCAGATGCTGGTCTGCCTCCAGGAAGGTACAGTTAAGTGCACAATAAGTCAAAGTCCCAATACATAAACATTTTCATTTTCTGACTCTCCTTTCTGTCTCCTGAAGCTTAAACAAAGCCAGAGCAGGCACTAAGCACAGATTTGCTGGCAACAATCAGGGAAGCTGATCTTCTGATGCTAAATAAAGGTTAGCAAGGCAAATTAATGACGTGAGATACAGAAGAGCTGTCAATCTCCATACATTTCACGGAGCCCAGAAAAGACAAATAGATCATTGTGAGACTTATTCCTTTCCATTAGGAATAAATCAACCATGAAACAAAGGCAAGAGTAATGCTGTCCTTGGGTGAAAAGCTGAGATTTGCAGACCTTCCGTTACAAACACACGTGCATTATACAATACAGCACCATTTAAACTAAATAAGCTGCACAGTAAGGGATTACCTAAACCTGCTAGACAGATGATATAGAGACACAGTGTTTATCTTTTCAACAGGGAGTCACTTAAGCTTACCCTATGAGTACATGCTAGATTAAACCCTTCCCTCTCCCCAGCACAAGGCTACCAAAAGAGGAAATGCTGGACTGCCTGTAACTACCCCTGGCCAGAGCCTGCTACAAGTGCTATGCTTTCATGTATCTCCTGCTATTCCCCAATCACTCTGAAAACCTTCAACAGAAAACCTTCAATTCAGGCCTTTTGCAATCTTGCACTTTTCAGGATCTCACTCTTGGCAGAACAATGGCTTTTTTAGGGGATTTTTTTTCTTACTTTGTTTCCCCTTCTCTCAAAGCACACTGATTTCCCATTCTTGCTCTAGGAAAGGTTAGTGATGGAGCACAGAGGCTGCACATTCACTGCAGGATGGTCCTGCAGCTGGGGAGCTGGCCCAGCTTTGGGGAGTTCTCCATAAGAGAGCTGAGAACCAGACCAATTCTTTACGCGGGAGGAGTTTTTCCCTCCCCAGCTTCCAAGTCTTAGTTACTTCCCTTCCCCTCCTCCACCACCCAGATCTGAACAGCGTTTCCTTTGTCTGTTCCCTGTGTAGACTTCCATTCTCTGGAGACGGGGCCTAAATGTCTAGCACAACAGGACCCTGATCTCAGCTGGGCCTTAGGCACTGCCATAAAAAACAAACAGAGATCACAGAAGCATGGCTCTTGCAATGTAAAACAGCCTGGACAGCAAATAAGTCTTTGGATAGGTCTGTTAGCTGACATACTAATTACATTATTGGAATGCTATGCTTTCACAAAAGCTTGTATGGTCTGAAAGTTTATTCCAGAACATCCCATTTGGTGACTGTGAGTGCATTTGGAAAGGGAGCTGGAGCTCACTGCAATGCTAACGAGGTCTGAGCAGCAGTGCACCTCCAGCTAGACCAAGGAGGTTTCTAGCACACTTCAGGATGACTAAGGGACTGAAGTCTCCTTGGCACGCCTCCCTCCCAGCACACGTGGGCAAGGATCACAGAGTGGAAAGAACCCAGCCTGGGGAGAAGAAAAGTGCATACTCCTGTAGCCATCAAATCCCTGCTGGGGAAGGGGTTTTCCCACTGCACTTCAGGGATGTCCATCCCCCTCCCTGTTTGCATGGGACAAGCCCCCTGTCCCCAAATTCTCAGGCTCCAGCTCGGCAATACACCCTGCCATGCAGCTTGCAGAAGGCAACCAAGACACACATTTTTGGGAAGGACAGCTGTCACTTCCACTTATGCACAGATTCCTAACAGCAGGCATGAATTTCTTGGTCAACAGTCTGGCTGGTAATTGACACCACCTGAAGGTTCAACATGCTCCTCATGTTCCTCCTCCCATGTTAAGTTATAGCACAGCTCTTTTGTGCTCACAAGCCCTTTTCATGGAGATCATTTGCTTTCTTTGGCTGATCCATTTGTCATCAATTGCTAATCCAAGTCAGTGAGTGGGGTTGCCTAATACCAACACATGCAGCCTTCCCAGTCTGCCCTGCTAATGATCAGGTTAATCCAGATACCAAACCATAATAGGAACTTTTTTAATAAAATTTGTAAGTCAAGCTTTACACGGTACTAAAATTAAACTTAATTCTCTGTTCTACAAGTAATTGGATTTGCTGGTCACCTACCAGCATATCCCACCTCAATGCTAAGATATGGACCTACTTGCTAGTTCACCCATCAAGCTGAAGGAAAATGAAAATGCAAAGGAGATTCAACATCTGATCTGTCCTCTTGCATCTCTCATAGGCCATTAATGCCACATCATCTGGCTCACCAACACTGTGCTAATAACCTTTACCAGACTACTCATTCTGAGAAATATGGGTTTTCTCAATAGCTGAAGTTGCATAGAGAGGCTATTCCAGAAACACAAGCACTGGCCATCAGTACCTCAGGAATTACCCTACAGGTATCTAACCTGCTTCCTAAGATACTTATTGAAAATGTATGTGACAGGAAGGTGGAAAGATTCAACCTCATGACACTTGTCTAATTAATGTTATTTTTTCTAAGTTTTCTCTTCAGCTTCACTTTTTGCCCATCCATCAGCAGAGCACGCCCCTACAGTGAAGGAGCCAATGGAAGTTGAATCTGTCTTCAAGCAGAGTTGTCTCTTTGTTTCTAACCTGCATCTGTCCAGAGGCACCTCTGGTCCTTTCCAGCACTGCTTCCTCACCACCACAGAGGAATGGAGTTCAGCATCATTCATGCAATTTTCACCTTTATTTTTACAATTTGAAAAAGTACCCCCAGTAGTTTACTTATTTATAAAAACAGGAAACTTTTTTTGACCTGGATAATCTGAGTAGGCTGTAGAGCAGGAAAACAGTGAAATGCCCCAAACTGTGTGTTGTAGTCAACTGCAGGCTTAAGCACTTTGCTCAGCTGAGAAGCAGAGCCAAGGAGTGAGCAACATCTTTAAAGAGATAAACCCCTCATCTGTGAGGAGCCACTTGCTTCTTCACCATGGTGCCATCAGGCCTTTAACTCATCACAGCTTTGCACTGTCACTTCCAGCCTTCTTCCCTTTTCCCTTCCAACTATGTCTCAGGCCTTCGGATGAGCCTATGCTTATTTATTAGCAGCTCAGTTTTCAAATTCTGAGCCAGAGCCAGCAAACAAGAGCAGCTTCTCCAGATGAGGTCCTAGAAATTAGCTCCACAGGCTTGAAAACAGCAAGATAACAACCACTGTATTCGCTTCCTCTCCAAACTCAGTGAGGATATGCAAGGGGCACAGGTACTGCATAGCAAGTGAGAAAGTAAAAGCAAGATGAAGCCTTTATGACTGCAGCTGAAATTACAAAAGACACTTCTGGCCCAGAGAAATTTAAAATATACCTTACCTACCCAGCCTAAACATTAGGACAGGGTCAGGGAATGCTTTCAGGACGAAGATCAAGGGATTTCTTACCTGCTGCTTAAAGCCACTGTACCTTTGATGAAACACTGGTAATTCTATCCAGTTGTGAAGTTAACAAGCAGCAGCAAAGTCAAGCACAAAGGACCCCTGTGGTCCTTCCCTCAAGCACTGCTAGCAGACCTTAAGGTATAATGCCTCTTCGCTGCACAGTTTTTGGCCTTTAGCTTCTCAGAAGTATCATTAGGGCAGACCAGTGATTTTCCTATATTTATTCTTAAATCAAAAATAAACATGCAGAAGTGTGAGCAAAGTGTGACCTCAGATCATTGTTTCTGTGCCTGTAGCTATAGCATTTAAAAGGAGATCAATCAGAAGCAAGTGAGATGCCTGCCTGTCTTTAGCCAGAGCCAGAAGTCTCAGGAGCATAACATTTCATTCAGATATCTCAAAGGACTTCTCACAAAAGAGATGAGGTATTGATTAAAAAGAAAAGCGTCTGATGCACCCCCTGCACACTCAAGCGAGCTGTAAGTTTGAAGAAAAGGAAGAAAATGAACTTTGGTTTGACTCCTCTGTGGCTGAAATTGCTCTGTGACAACGATTCCCTGCTGCCAACACACACTGCAGCTCCGAGAGCAGGAATGGTGGTGTCCAAGCCAAACACACGCATGGCTGGAGAGGCTCACAGCAGATCAGACAGCTCTTCTTTGTCCCAGTACATGAAATACATCTGGGGCACCCCGGCCACGTTAAGGGCACATTCCTTGGCTGAGCTGATGCTTGCTGAGCACCGCTGCAGGCACCAGTGACTCTCCTCTCTGGAGCACTGATACAGCACTGCCAGCAGCTCCCCAGGGTGGCAGACAGAGATCCCTGGGAATGAGACTTGTGAAACAGCCCTGGACGGTTGATATTCTCACTCAGATTATCTAAATCCCAGTGGAGAAAACATGCCAAGAGCATCCTTACTCTGAATCACAACAAAATGCTCAGTAAGAGGCTGGATTTACAGAAAGCCAGCTGCAAGCAAAGACAGTCCTTGGTCAGCAGTGTCACAGCATCCTGAGGAGTCTACTCAGATCAGCAGATAAAACTTTATATGCAAGTCCAGCTCCCACCTCAAAGTCCAATACTTCAATCATGTTTTGCATCTGGAATCAAGCTGTTGCCACTCCAGATACAATAACTCTCTAGAGGGTCTGTTCTCCAGAGACACAAGGCTGCAAATAGCCCATTTGTCAAGGGGTGTTTTTTTGGGGGTTTCAATTTCTTTTAAAATGTGTTGTTGGCTTGGTTTTTTTTAAGTGAACAGAAATATAAATTGGTATTACAGTGATGGTATAATCTAATGAGAAAATAAAAATATATACAATATGGAGTTCCCTTATCCATTTCCTTAAATATAGGAACTTTTTTAGTCACTTTATGACTGGCCCATGGAGAAGGTAGGAAAATTTACATTGAGTCAGAGTTTAATGGCCAAACCCAAAAGAAATGTAACAGGCCTTTGGGTTTGTACACCATAGCTTTTTCATGGATTTAGCAGTAAAACTTTCAACTGTATACTATGAATGTCCAGTTTAACATTAGTAAATACAAGTCACATCACTGCTCATGTAAATCAGAAGTAATTTGATGGCGCACCAGAAGATATAAGAAGAGAACAGATATCTCCAGCAGCAGGGAGCTCTTGTCCATGCAGCATGCCTGACTCCAGCATCTTCCAGTCCTCCCTGTGCTAGTCTTGCCAGAATGTTCACACTTTGCAGTGGTTTCAAGTTTCCAAATCAGAATCTGTGCTGGATTTTCAATTTTTAGGCCTCCCCATGCCAGCAGGAGGAAAGGGAAAAAAAAAAAAATATTCTGAAGAATTTTAATTTTTCCAGACTGCATACCAGGTTTAATTCCTTATTTTCTGTTACTATTGTCTATAAGCTCACTCGACAATTTTCAACTCTTCAGATTTACAGCCATTCCTAGCAAAGTATTTCATCCACAAATAAATGCAACCATCCTTTTTCTGAAGGCAAGAGGAAAATATATAGAAAGCACACAGATGTTTGGCAAGTACATCAAAGCTAGGCTAGGCAGTACAAAAACCCTCCCCAAAACCCTTGACGTTCTCAGTGCTTTAACAATACAATCAAATTTTAAATATGAACAGAGGGGGATTCCAAATGGGTACATACCATCTACAACAGTAAATTAACTGGAAGTGCACAGAAACTTGGACTACAGAGAGCTGTACACTAAATTAGATGTCTTCATGAACCACTTCATTCTGTGAGATGAGGCATACCGAGCCTGAATAAATCTTTGTTTTTCCCATTAATATGAAATTAGATGAGGTTGGCCAATGATATCAACTCCTGGCCAGTAGGTATCAACTTACTGTCTTTGGCAAAGTCCTGCTGCTGTGTTCTCACGGCTGGGGAAGATGGTACTTGGCTCCTTGAACCCCACAATTTGCTGCAGTCCCAAGCAGAGTCACTTTAGAAGCTTTTGGACCTTTGGCGAGCACAGAGCACTTTACCCTCCGACAATATTTCATAACTTCAGCATGTAATACCTTTTCCAAGGGAGGACAGATGTGCAGGAGTAGTTTCAGTCTTCCAAGAAGTTTTCCATCAGGATCTTAATTTTTCTCTGGCTGTGCAGTCCAAGAGCATAACCACAGCCCCTGCAAGGCTGAAGACAGGAGGCTGCTGCCCGAGCGATTCCTGCTGCCAGGAGACCATCCAGCTGCCCATCTGCTCCTCGGGTTTGGAGCCTGCCAGCACACAGCTACTCCACTTTCTGGGAGCATTTTGAAAAGGGCATTGTGGAAGAATAGCTTGAGCCCAGCTTATCCTACAAGGGAAATTTCAGCCAGAAGCCATTTTGCCAAATATTCCGGTTTTTGAAGGGATAGAGAGGTATCATATGGAATGGCTGGAGGAGAAAGACAATTTTCTTTTCAGAATACCATATATCCCAGTTACAGGAAAGGAACCAGCAGTAATACCTATCTGCACTCACAGGTTTGGTTTTGGGTTGTTTTGTCGGTTTTAAATTTTGCAGTCTTTGAAAAGGAGAGGGGCGAAGATGAACATTCTGAGCTCAAAACATTTCACTCCTGGCATGCCAAAGCCAGCAGCAGAAATGCCTGGATCTCCCACGGTGGCTTGGCTTTGTGCCACAGTAAAAGAAGCCACTTCACAGTGAGCTCTGTCCTTGAGGGAACACACTTCAGCTCATTCTGCTTCAGGGAGAAAGGGCTACTTCCCTTCACTACAGAGAGCCCCAACCTCCACGTGTGTACGTGTACTGCCCCTGCCCAAACAGCCTTGGGGACTGAGGCCACAAATAAACTGTCATATTCCACAGAAAGGCATCAAATCCATGATGATGTTTGAGGTGGATTACTATGGGCTACAGTACTAGAAATGCTGCAAAAATGCAGAAGGGAGAAGAAACTGATAAGAAAGAAGATGGTTGCATCCCCAAAATGCCAATGGAAAGTCAGAGTTTCAGGAGAGGTTTGGAAGCTGAGCACTGAAGGACAGTCACAGGTTAACTCTCCAATAGCTGCATTCACCTTGGGAAATGTTATTTGTTTTTGCAAATTACTATTAGGACACATTAGTTTTTGCTTACTATCCATTTTCTTTTGCCAGGAAACCCTGATGCTGCCACCACATGATTAAGAAGTCACTCAAATTCAGCAGAAACCCAACACTCCAGTGTCTTTGGCTGTAGTCACTCTACAGAGAGCAGTTAGGATCCTGTGACATTTTTCCTCCTGTGACAGTTTTCCTCTCCTCCAAGACTGACATTAACCAAAAGTCTCCTATTCAAAACAAAACGCTAGACAGAACACAACCCACATTCCTATTTTGGGCAAGTCTGGATTGGAAACCTAATTTCTCATCTTGAACCCATGTGTAGCTGTTTAAGTGTAGTTCAGGAGCCATATGATATTTAGAGTTTATTCCTTTGAATGCTATAGAAAGCTAATAAAAGAGTGAGAATCATCAGCAGAATGTACCACAAAATGCAACACAGAGTAAACTGGAGCAAACATTGATCATTTCACACCACTGCTACCCACCAAGGACCTTCTGCAGCATGGAAGAGATATAGTCTTGGGAAACAGCAACTTCATGACAAATTGAGAGCTTGAAAACTCCAGTTTTTTGAAGAGAGGCTGGGTATTCTGCTCCCACCTCATCCCAAGCCTGCTCCTCATTTTCACGAGGAACTGTATTTGGATTTTCCAGAGTGGCTGCCACCTATTCAGAAACCAGTCTTGAGCAGAAATAGCAAGGCTGCACTGCTGCCAGTTATTCAGCCCCTGCTTGGTCACGCTGTAAAGTCCTCTGTCTCTGAAATCCCTTCTACCAGCCTTCAAATGGTAATTTCTGAACACTTTTGGGCAAAATTCCACCAACAAAATACTATTGCTTTGAAACAGAAGAGGACAGACAAACATCCAAATACAAATTGAAAGCACCTGCTCAAAAGACTCCACTAGTATCTCAACAGTCCTTGACTAATCAACACCTTACATTTTTATTTTTAAAACCTACTTCTGCCACGGTTCTTGGACCCCTTAAACCAACATCATCAAATTCCACTACGGATTTAGACTTCGCAATGTGACTTCACTTCTCCAAGCACAGAGTGAGAGTCTTGTGAGAAGGCTTCGCTTCTGCCAGCATCCACTTCCAAGTCCTGCAGCCCTGGACAGCAGAGAAGCAAAACACAACGGGGTAGCTGCGTAAGAGCGGTCAGCCTCCCGCGCCCGGAGCTTCCCGCCGCCGCTGCCGCGGAGTCTGGGAGTGGCAAACGGAGCCGGGCCCATCCGGCTCCTGCTGCCTTGGAACGGCTCGGCCTGGGTCACCACGTGCTGTGCCAGTGCTGTGTTCTGTCCTGGGCACGGGACAGGAGGCACGGCTCGGTCACTTCAGGGAGCATCATGGAGCTGTACAAACACCCACCTAAACAAAACCTGATATGGGCTATCCGGAGAGATGGAGAGGTGCACACGAGTATCGTGCCCAGCTGGGCACCCAGTCATACGAGCTAGAATGGTCAGGGACTACTCATTGACTTGAACAAAGCTGATATCCAGACCCATTCACTGGCAAAACTGACCAAGTCCAGTCAATCAGCTGAACACTGTCTCAGTGTTGGCTTTCCTGAATGGCAAGCAGCAAAAGAGCAGAGAAAGGGGGATGGAAAACATGACCAGCAATGCGACTCATTTTCCTGCTCCATACTAGCAGTTAACACAGACAGCAGAAAGAAGGAAGAATTAAGGAACAGAGAAGAAGGCATGACAGAAAGATACATCTGAGTAGCAGACTTCAAGAAAGAAGTCGATTTTAACTATCCTTTGCCTTTCAGGCCACACAGCACCTCCCACAACTAATGCACCTGGACCGTTTTCAAGGATGCTGGCCACACACTGCTCACATAAACTTCATGGGATTAACACTACAGCCTGCAGGATGAATCACTCGTATATCTTTCTTTTTTTATCCCACATTAAAATCTCAAAAGGAAGAAAACAGTGGCTTGCTTACAATGGATTTTCTCTCTCTACTCTCCAAAAAACATGCAAAGGATTTGTTACCAATTGGATATTGCTAAGGCTACAGATACATTCCAAAGGAGTATGTAGCACCAAAATAAAAGCTCCTGAGTTCCTTTACATTGGTAGCTGTATTGTCTTCTGCTGCTCTTTAGCTATTTGTTGTATCACAAATAGAAGCTGTGTGTCTCAACTGTGAGCTGGCCATTGGTGAGCATTCAGGGGAATTTGCCTTATTGGCAGGGGAACCAGTCTTACTCCTTTCACTTTCTCCCAGCAAGAAGGACTGTTCAGCTTCAGAAGTCAAAGATAAGTAGTTCTGACCTCAGTTACAGTTTCAGTTGAACAGGGGTGACTAAAGTTGTGAAATTTGCTTTCTGAAGCGATGGCTGTTTGTATCAATCTAGATCAGGCTCACCTACAGCAACTGAGGCTCTTTCCTGCCAACTCAAAAGAAAAACACTAAGTACCAACAGATGGTTTGACTCCAGAGCTCTACCCTGTAAGCACAATTCTAGCTGTCCACCAAGACCTGGCACAGCTTTACAGCTACAGAAAAATACCTCAGCATCACAATGTCAAGGTTAAAGTAAAACTTCAATCCCCAAGAGACACAGGATTCTGATTTCCTTAAACTGAGGAACATGCTGTGTTACATTTCCTTAGATTAGAACATGCTCCTGACAGGAGAAATTAGAGGAGGATTTAGCTTTCACAAAAAAGCATTAATCACATTAGGTTCTTGACAGAAGGTATAGAAGATCAGTGAAAAGGAATTAGAGACACAGCAGAATAAATGATACCCAGGAAGGAAGTCACTAATCTCCACCTGCACTCAGTTATCCTCCTTTCAGATCTTCCCCTCTGTGCTTCCGCCAAATTTAACTGAGGCCACTCAAGTGGTCCATTCAGAAGTCTGCTTAAATATGAGGTAAAGAAGAAATAGAGGAAGAATTATAAGATCTGAGAATATGGAGAAGAATTACTAAGTTTGGCAAGTTTCAGCTGTAGCAGATGGTTTTCCTGATGTACCAAGGACCTGGCACTGTTTGTTTACAGAAGCCAGAGTAGCTCATCTGGCAGCCTGCAGCATTGCTAAGGTACAGGTGAGTTTGGCCCAGTCTCTGTTTCAATTCCTGTCACTGCAGTGCCTCCAATACACACTTGCCAAGGGCAAGTGCATGCCCAAGCACTCAGCCTCTGCCATGCCTACACATAACCAGTGGAAAAAAGGCCCTTGTGCAACTCAAGTGCACCATACAAGGAGGTCTCAACACTGGCATCTGTCACAGCTTTACAAAGGGTGAATATGTCTCATCTGTAATGGAAGTTTCTCTGAAACCAACAGTGTTTCCCCTCAAATGTCTCTATTTCCAGTACCCAGAGCCAAATTTAAACCAGTGTCAGCAGGGATCTTGCAAGACATCCCCAGAATGATTGAGATCTCGAGATCCCACATGCACAATTCTGCAGACAGTGTCCTTATTGTGGGATGTTGGTTTCTGTTTAGGATTGTTTGCCAGGGAGGCTCTGGGGTGGCATAGGGGAAGCAACACCCTTTCATGTGGCTGACTCTCAAACCTGGATACTTCTGTGAAAGAGATACTTAACTTCCCAGTTCTCAGCTAAGCAAAAAGGCTCACACGCCAACCCCCAAATGCTCAACTTCTTATTTTAAAACCAACAGGCTAACAGTCCAGGAAGTGTATAGTCAGCTCTAAAAATACAAAGACATCTGGACTGACCAAGTGTGTAATTTAACTTGTAGCTGGTACAAGAACCAGTTTTGCTTGCTGTGTTCAGAAGGAGAGAAAGAGGCATTTTCTGTAGGCCTGGCAATGAAAATAGCACCCTATTTCTGGTCATTCTACTTATATTCAAGGACATTTTGGTCACAGACTACTTGAAGCAAGGGAATAACTTGCAAGCTCATCCTGAACATATACTGTAATTTTGATTCTTTATACTCTGTGGAGCATTTCCTTCTTGGTAACAGTAAGGAATTTTAGTCAGAATTAAGAACAAAATGTCAAAGAAACTGTCCTTCGGATTCCTGATCCTGTTTTCAGGGAAACAAGCAAGTTTCACCTTCTCTCCCATGAGTCAGTGTGTGCAGTCTTGCCCTTGCAGAAATGATGACTCTTCAAAGTGGATTCTAGGACACTCAATAAACTGGCCTTGAGTTTAATCCTAGGGTTTCAATGGTCAGTGATGGACTTTGCTAGGTTCACATTACCATCCTAAACCTCCAGCAATACTCAGTTAAGATGAATGGGTTGAGTTTCTCCAAGCAGCTCTACTTTTCCTGGTGCATGGAAGCCTCCAGCAACACCCAAAAGCTATAGAAGTCCATGTGGGAGACTAAAGTGCCATTTCTGAACTTACCAATGTTCAAGCCAATGATTCAACTTAAATGTCAGATGCTGTTCTTCCAACCTCAGGGTCACCACTGCATGGAGATTTACTCTGCACCCCTCTCCCCATCACTTCCATTGTGTTTGAGCAGGGATCATGTTTGGGGCTTTCGTAACTTCATTTCAGTTTCAGCCCACTGAAATTTGTCATTCCAACTCCATTCCAGGTTTTGTCCCTAAGAGCAACCATCCTTTAAGAAGGATACATTTCACCTGCACATATGGTCACAGTTTGAGAGCCAGCACAGCACCTCAAGACCTGGTCATCAAACCACGAAGGTGTTACCTTACCTTACGTCAGCACAGACGTGTGCCTGCCAGCATTGGTCTGGCTGGTCAGGCTGCTGCCAATCATGAGCAAGTTGCTTTCTCTTTTATCCAAGTATCAAACCAGTCTGGGATTGTTAAACAAACATATGGCAGGTGTATAAATAAAGGAGCAAAGTGAAGCTTGGTCTGCAGCTCGAGTGCACCCAGCACTGCCCTTACTCTCCAGGGGCTGGGAGATAGAATTGCATCACAGTCCATCCCACCAGCATGTGATGGGAGAGAGGAAAAGACCAGCTGGAGGCAGTTCTGCAACTGAATTACAACAACTTTTCAAAGCAACACGTTAGGGCATCACATGCTCCCACTGCAGGGAGAAATAGGAGATACAGGCTCAAGCAAGGTCTGGGAAATACTTGCTGTTATCACCAAGATGAAGTTTGACTATGCTGCCAATACAATTGCAGTCCAGCTTCATTTGAAATAAAGTGATGTCCCATTGCATGTACAACTTTTAGATGAAGTCACACTGTATCAAGATACAAAAACCTGAACTTGCCAATAAATGTAGTAAGGAAAAGCCAGCCAGTAAAACAGAGCTCCAAGAGAGCCTCTCTCATCTGCTGCCTCTTCTAGAACTGCTTTGGTTAATCCAGCTGCGAGCCAACATCTTTCTACCAAAAAAATAATTAAATTCTCCATCAAGAATGCCAGGAAGTCTGATGTCCCAGCCTGAGGGGGTGGATGGGAAGAGCCAACATGCACCCCTCTGTCAAGCCACCCCCTAAATCTCATTGTACTATGGCATTCCCAAGCAGGGCAATTACTCATATAGGTTTTGCTAAATCTGAAGATGTACAAGAAACTGGTTTGTGGCAAAACTGAACTCTTTTTAACGTGAAAACCAAAAGCATGGAGTTATGTTGCTGGTCGTAACTGAAGCGCGTCTGCTAATGATTACAGCTTCCATTTTGCTGCCAAAGTATTATTGGAACTGCTTATTTGCTGTGCAACTTGGGGGAAAAAAAAATCTCTCCATCCTTTATTAATCTTGTCCTCATCTGACACAACAAAAATGCACCATCAGTCTTTTGCTTACTTTGAAAAACAGGCCTGAAAGTCACTACAAGAGCCAAAGTCTTATTGTATAATTACTCTCTCGATTAACTAGAACAAAGGGCAGAAAACATCAGTCATCATGCATTAAATTTAATATTTTGGGGTCTTAGAGACATTTCATCAACCTGCTTTTTTAAAAGAAACTGTGATATAACAAAAAACTACAAAATAATTAAAAATAAATGATTTTTTAGTTTTTTTGGTTGGCTTTTTTTTTTAAAGCAGTCACATCCAAAAGAATGTAGCTCACAGGGTAACTATGGGACTCATTGGAAGGCCTCAGCAATGTACTTGTATCTTCTTGGCCCCAGGTAGTTCCTTGCAGCAGTGCTGAGCTGGTGACCTATTTGGCTGATATACGGAACTCAATCATTAGAGAGCTTATGCATTCTAATATGAAAAGCAGATTTTCCTTGGAAACATTTTCTTGGGGCAGGTTTCAGGGTCTCAAAACTGGCAGTGACTGCATAAACAGAGGAGGTAATGAGTAAAGGCTCCAACAGGGGATGCTATGTAAATTTTTTTCCTTTTCAGCCTGCCATTCTGGGCTCCAAACAGGGCATGCAGGAGAAATGGGGAATTTAACTATCTGCCTGAGCATAAAGTCTCAGCAGAGCAGGATTAGATGAGAAGGGAAAGAGGAAGAAACTTGCAGGCAGCTGGAAATTTGAGGATGAAGTTTTCAGAGGCCTGGTAGATGCCCCACTACTCAGGAGTACCTGGATGTGTTGTATGGCAAACCTAAAGGCAGCAAAGCCTGTGTGCCACTGCTTCTCCACTCCTAGCGATGCACCCTGTTCATCTGAAGCTGAAGTGCCTTTATGCACAACTAAGGCTTCCAGTTTGTGGTTTCAGTGGTCACACCACACCCTCTCCCCAGCAGACAGACTAACAGGGCAGTCTCAGAAATCCTGGAACAGGTTTCATGCCCACAGCTAGCAAATATGAAGTCCAGACAGGCTTGGTCCTTCTCCTGCTCCTAGAGGAGGTCTGAGGGATCTCAGCGCCTTGGATATGGAGAAATCAAACCAGATGCAGATGAGAAACAATCTTTGCAAGGGCTGACTTAGATTTTTTTTTTCCCCTTTGAAATACACTTCTTGCGGTTTGAAGACAAGAAAAATCTCACCTGCTGACCTGGCAACCATGTGGGACCTCTTTCAGTCCTGCCTGTGTGAAGGCTTGGCCCCAGCAAGTGGGCTCGCTCTGCTGGCACTTGTGAGGCAGGGGTGTTCCTCTCTTTGGGCTCCAATTCCCATTTCTTGAGAAATTAGAGAAATGTAGATGTTCTCTAATCTACAGTTAGATTGAAGATCTAACAGCAATTAAATGGGTAGTATATAGTGTTCTACATCAAGCCAGGTGGAAGGAAGTTGAAAAGGGAACCTCTTTATTTCAGTGGGATGCTTAGAAAACAGCAAGGAAATAGCCTGGCCCTAGAGACAAAATATTTAATATATTTGGAGACTTCCTATTCACAGCAATCACCCTTCTCCCAAGCTGTGAGAAATTTAGAGGTGTGGGAGAGTTGTCCCACAGAGGCAGGACATCAGCTGGAGAAGAGGCAAATAAATGTAAAAGTCAAAGTGGTTGCACTTTAGATGTCTCCACAAAATGGAAAAAACCCACATAATTGAACTAGCCTCATCACAACACCAGTTGCCCAAGAATGAGACAAACAATGGGAGTAAGACTAGAAAAATTAATATAAACCACACACTATAGCCCAAAACATTTGAAAAAATATGTTCTAGAGGGACAGTTTCAAATTAGAAGTTATTTTATCACGTCTTGATCTGGAGAGATGCTTCTTAAAACTGTTTAAAAGTGAACCCTACATAAAAGTGAACACTACTGTCTTGCAGGTAGTATTAAAAAGGAGAATGCTTTAGACAAACATGACTTCATGACATCTTTTGTGTCCCTATTACTTGTTAATCATGCAGGGGAATGAAGTGAGGCAGTGTTGCTTGGAAAATAGTAATTAATTTCTTACTACTCTGAAACCTTCAATTATAAGCCCAAGGGAACACCAGTACTAGTTAACTTTTGAAAGGTTTTTATAAATCCACTGAAGGTGACTTGAGTACGACACTGAAGTGCTCCCAACTCAAGTGGGACCCGAATAACACAAGCCACAGTCAACAACTCCATCCCAACAGGCAAAACACCCCCGGCAGCAGAGCTCCAGAACAGCCTGAAGGTGTCCCAGGAAAGCTTCAGCAGAATGAGCAAATTCAGCTTCTGCAAAGGGCAGAGTTTTAGCAGACAGCCATATTTCAAATGTTCTTAATGAGCTTGTCATCAAGGAGGCAGAGCAAATACCAACTGCAGTCTGAAGCTGGGCAAAGGAAAACCAAGCAAGGCTGTCTTTAAAATGCCAAAGAGCTTCCCAGAAGAGATGGAAATGTCACAGCACAATTCAAGGGACACCCTCCCCTTGTCACAGGGCTGGAATGAATAGCACCAGCAGAAAATCAGCAGCCCACCTTAATCCCAGTCACAGAACAACAATGTCAGAGGTGGCTGTAGAGAACAACCTCATTTTGCACAGTGGTAGAGGACAACTACAAAACAGAGTAATAACAACCCTGCTTTGGTTCCAACACAGAGAATTGCCTTCCAAGCTCTTAAATAGAAACCAACGTCAATTGCCATGTAAGTTACTAAGTGGGGCAGAGGAAGCCATTTAGACATCACAAGATAGCAACATAAATATTACAAAACATAATTCAAGCATTTTGCTTCATGCAGCAACATCCCAAGCTCAGCTGAGATGTCGTGGTGATGCTCAAGCAAGGCATAGGCAGGTCTAGGACCTTCAGTCTCAATCCCTTATCATTCAAACCTATATGCAGGGCAGCCTTGAACTGCAGCTCAGAGGTAACTGCTTCAGAAATGTTGTGGCAAAATTCCTTTCCAGGCACAGTTAAATTGTGGAAAATCAAACAAGGACTTCAGCCATACCAACATGTTTTGACTGTTGAAAGTAAAACAGCCAGAAGAAGAAAGCAGCTACCATCCTCCTTATCCTTGCAGAGGCACAGAGTTAAAAATTAACCAGATTAGGAAAAAGGCAAGAAAAAAGGTGTTCAGAAAATAGCTTACAAAACAATCACCAGAGAGGTCAGGGTAGGCTGTCAAGAGCTGCTTCCAGCTTACTACATCTGCTAAAGTCATTAGACAGTGTCACCCCACCCTTGGGCTCCCAAGGGCAAGAGCAGAGGAGGGAGGGCTCCTCCTCATCTCCTGCTGACCCGGCTGTTTCTGGTGTGAGTGTAAATTCTCTCCATCCATTCAACATTTTGCAAACAGGCCACTGGAAGAGGGAGTGCCTGTTTGTATGGTTCATCAGGCACTGTATTCCCAGAAAGGAGTGGATTTCCAGGAGAACTTGGCTAGAGCAAATCATCACATCCAGTTTTACCTCTCTGCCCTAAGCTTGCCCCAGGCTTTCCTTGGAGCCAGCACAGAACTTGGATTAATGGTGATGTCCTTGTTCCTCTTATCAATACTCCATTTCCATTGACTACTTTAAAACAAGGCACCCAGACTCCCTCCAGGGACAGCAGTTTCCAAGACAGCTAAAATTTAAAATAAAACCCACCCTTTGCAACCAGATGCATCAACAGAATGCTTTGCTTATACTGTTGCAGAACAAAACAAGAGAACAACCAGCCTTGATCACTGCCTCCAAAAAGCCTGAAGACAAAGGTGCTGCTGCACTGAGACAAGCAAGTGCCACTGAGCATCCTCCTCTCCACACAGACAGCTCTGAACCTCCGTCTGCCCAGAGAAGCCCTTCTCCAGCCCCGAGCTGCAAACATTTGAAGGAGGAAAGAATCTCTGCTTTGCCAGCATTGTCCCTATTTGGAGAGAAAACTTCTACAAACACTGTTTTTTTATGACATTAAACAACTTTCCAGTAACTCCTAGCCAAAAATTCCGAATCACCCACCCTGCCTCCTCAGATGGCCTGTGTTTGTCTGCATTAGTACTACACTGGGCAGAAACTGCAGCAGGACAGGAACTGATTCATAAGTGGATCAAGTATCCTCTGCTGCTGGGCTGGTGCTGGAAAGGCAGCACACATGGCAAGGCAGCACTGCATCCAGAAGGGACAATGAAGGCTACACACACTGAAGGCTTTGTTTTTGAAGAAGGGGTTTGGGGTGGTCCTCCCTTAGACTTGGCTCTCCTTGTTAGAGAGTTAGGAACACTGGTCCATAGAGAAGCAGCAAGACAAGCTGTCCCAGGTATTTAGTGGTGGCCACTCACCTAAACCTGTCCTTGAGTTAAAGCCAACAGTCCTAGAGGAAAAGTGTTCAACCTCCAGAAGTGTTTGTTTCTCCTCCTCAAATTCCAGGCACAGCTCAAGGACTGACCAAGAGAAGGGGCTGCTGTATAAGGGAGTATTTACTTTTTATATCATGACCTTGGTCTATTACAAGGCTTAACATTCAAATACATGGCCACACTGGGAAGAAATGGAAACACAGAGAACTGAAGTACTTTCTCAGAGCAAACAGCAGGGCAAGGCTGGGCTGGATGTACAAACAGAAGTCCAGTCCTGCATCATATCTCATGAACTACACACTCTTGAAATGCTATGTAAAGGGGAAAAAAAGAGCTCACTTTCTAAAGAAACCCAACACGCACAATTGCACCTGAAATAAAGCATAATGTTGGCAATTACTGTGTCTGGCAGCACATCTGACCAGTGGATGCAAAGCTATTGACAACTCACAAGCAAACCAGGAAACTGCATTTGCAATTTGGTGTTGAGTTACAGCCACATTTGAAACCTAGAAAGCTGCTAGATTGCCACTTATCTGTTAGAATAAACAGAAGTGTACTGGGTTTGGCCAGCTTTTACAAGATAATACAACTGCTCAGAGACATCTGCTAGCAGTGCACACACTCCCCTCTGTGTATAAAGGGAGGACTGGGAAGACAAAGACCTAGAAAAAAAGGTAGGGCAGCAAAAAGCAGATGCAAGATAGAAATGGTGATCTTGAAAAAATTTAAAACAAAAGCCCTACCAACACTAAAGAAAGGTGACTAAAAATCAATGCTACTTGCAAAAACAGGCATGGCAGAAAGGATATAAAGATGCAAGACTGGTCCATGAGTTGCAAGAAACTATATTTCTCTGTTTCTACTTAGAACACTTTAAGGGTGTGTCTTTAGCCAAGATGCAGCAGTTAACCATGAAAGCAACCTCAGCCCCATCTGGAACCACATAAACCCACTTAGTTAACCCTGGAGAGCAACATCTTCAAATACAGGGTGCTGTGTTCCCTGTGAAGAGCCAGAAGTCTGACCCCAAAAGCCCTCAAGCTAAGAGGAGGGACCTTCCAACAGGGAAGCCAGTGCATGCCCAGGAGCTGAGAGCTGTGGCTGATGTCCCTCTCTCTCCTAGCTCACGACTGCAGACAGTGAGCAGCACCAGTGAAACCAAACGGTGCAGCAGAGAACACTGCCAGGCACACACCCATCTCCTGACACTGCATGGCAACCAGCAAGTCCCAAAACCTCCAAGCCAGGACTCTCAGATGAGCAGAGATCTTCCTCATGGATACTTCAGCGAGCAGTCCCACATGCCAGATAAAGAGAAGAGAGCAGCCTCCCTTCCCAGAGATTCCTCTGGGTCCCGATAAAGTTCCACTAACCATAATAGCCTTGTTTTACGTATTACATGTACTGTAACACTGAAAATTGGTCTGCAGTTATGTAATTGCAGAGGAAATGGCTACAGTCCTGCTCAGCCCAGCTGAAAACGCCATCCCACGACGCCTCCACCGCAGGCACAGCTCCCAGGGGCTGCAAGGAAAGAGCTCCCATCCTGCCTGCAAGCAGAGCAGCAGGAGCAGAGGTGCTCAGGAGTGTGCTCATACTTCACTGCCTGTCAGGTTTTCCATTGCAAACACTGCTTGACACAGTTTATAGCTTCACCATTTCAAGCCACATCCATGCAAAACTTGGCAGAGAGGGAACTGCTCTGGCCCAGTCCCTTCTCTTCCACCTTAAAGAAATCTGTCAGATTCCTGCTTTAAAGTCACAACATTTCTTTTCTGCAACAGAAATACATTTTTAAGTCATTCCAGGAGGCTTTTTTTGGTTAAGGTTTAAAAGAAGCCTATGTAGTCGACAGGCAGGACTTACATCAACTATTCACATAGTTTTTCTGAAACAACTCAGAAATGTTTAGATAGTGTTGGACAGAGCAGGTTGATTACACCATGCCTTTAAACAAATCACAGTCACTTCTAGCAAGAAACACAAGCCCTGTAACTACAGCCTGTTCCCAGACAACATCTGTAGAGACTATAAACCTCCTATTTTCTCCTGATGCATTTGTGACCATTGCTACCTGCAGATTTTCCTCCTCAGCTAAGGAAAAAAAAAAGATAAATATTCATGAGATACAACAGGCACACTCTTGGTATTCCACCCTTATAAACAGAAGTAAGCTCTGAAGGACAACTTTTGTTGAGCCAAGATAGGTATTTGCTACAAAACCCAAATGCTGGAGCCTGAAAGCTGGTACACTACTAAATAACTTTTTCTGAAGTACAACAGCTTTATTTCAGTCTAGTGAGGTTTGCTTCCATGGTAATTGCAGGAACAACCAGGTTATAGTGACCCAAAGGCTTCACAACTCAGAATAAGGTTTTTGGAAATTATTTACCACATATGTTACCCTGACCATGCTCTTAAGTCATAATACTGGACAGAAGTTTCAACTTCAAATAATGTCCAAGAAATAACTTTCACTGGCACAAAAATGAAGACAACTTATCCAACTCTTTTGATGAAAGAGAAAACCAAAAGAGACAAGACCCTACCAAATGGGCTTGTACATATCCACCTGTGGGACACCTTAAATACCATCTCTTATATGAGAAAACTGACACTTGGAAACTGTTTTTGAGATTCCTTATGTAAAAAACATAGGGACATTTGACCAGTAAAGAGAAGGTGTTTCTTTCCTACGAAAGCCATGCAACAAAGCCAAGTTAAAGTTTTTTCTACTCCAGAAAACAAAAGAACCATTTAAGTGTCCTTGGCATCAGCATGCAACCCAATTCAGGCAAGGTTTTAAAATGAAACAGTCATCTGTGCCTTTACACATCTAACCTCCCCAAAGAACAGTTAAAGGAACACTCAAAGCAGACATATGATATGCTATAGATGTGTCTATACATACAAGGAAGTTTGAAATTCTGGCCCAACAGCACATCCAACACACACTGTCCAGTCTGGCAGAACTTCCCAGCTGTCAGCTAACAAGCTGTCCAGCCACTCTTCCCTTCACTGAAGACATTGTCCCTGCTGCAGGTGACATCCATAACACCTTGCATCACCTTTGTATGGATTAGAAGAATGAGCCTAATTTATCCATCACAGGTAGAGTTTCATAACACTTACAGGGCCAACATAACCACACAGTCAAATGAATTAGTACTCATGTGCATAGTCCAATCATCTTATTTTCTTGAAAATTATATCCCCATGTTTTTAGAGGTCATAACCACACCTCTGAACCTTGCTTGCTTACACTAAGCAGATATTCAAATTCAAGCCATAATTCATGAGTTTTGAAAGTTGACACTTGAGAAACTTTTGCTAGTTTCATTACATGCCATCCATAGGTTCAGCTGCAGCTGAAGAGACAAGAAGACATCGTATTGAAGTCAATCCTGTGGTACCTCCAGCCTAGGGGAGAAGTAAGAGACTGTGTGGAGTCCTGTTCTTGGAACAACTAAACCATGAGTTCCCTCCCAGAACAGTTAAAACAGGCACCCAAGCAAGTGATGCTCTGTCCATCATCCGTCTGTGACTTAAGAGACTTTTTTTTTTCAGGGATATAGATATATTTTATATGTATATAAAGAGCAAGATCACAGCATGGAATTTCAGGCTTCAGATTTCCTTTCTTGTTTACATGGACATTAAGGAATCTGTCTGCCAAGCATCAGAATATGGTTTTAAGAAGTGTAATCCAAGTCCAAGGATGTTTTCTTAGAAGAGTCACATTCCTGTATCCACTAATTAATTAAAGCCCTGACATTCTCCATTTCTATCTCCACATACCATGTGGTTCAATACAATGTGGTCTGAACTGTGCAAGGCAGAGAGGCCACACTAAAAGAAAACACAAAGGAACTGTAACTGGAATTCAGACATTTCTTGTATTATTTAACAGCCCAATTAATTCCCTTGGCTCCATAAGCCATTATCCAAGACAAGGATACCACGAAAATGAATATAAGTTGCCACAATATAACCAGGCTTTCTCTGATGGCAGTGACACCCACTACTGACAGTGAGAAGCCATAGGCCTGGAAGGGAGGATGCTTTTCCACTAGGCCACAGTGCAAGAAATAAAGACATTTTTCCCACTTCAATCACAACCATTGCTTTAAATGGGGCAGATGTGAGCAGTTTGGTTTCCATTAGGTTTGCAAGTGGTACAGTCAGTACCCAGGAGATGGGTATTTCTGTTCACACTGGCCAGTGCATTTCCACACACAGTCCTCCTGAATTCCACACTAAATCACCAGCCAGCAAATGACTGTATCACTTGGAGCCAAGCAAGCACGAGGCTCCCATACCACAGAGAAATTACCCCTCTATTAAAAGAGGGGGAAAAAAATACAATGCATGGTCATCTTTGGATAACCTGGCTCAAAGTTGTGGAAGCTGAAGCTGAACCTCACAGCAGGGTGCCCTAAGTGTCTGTGCCCAGCACACTCCAGAGCCTGCCAGTGTTGAGAGCCCTCAGTGTGGAGGTACCACAATGTGAGCCTTGGCTTGAACAGATCCCAGCGTCAGCAGCTCCTCTGGATGAGGAGACACAAGTCACGAGTGGGCTGGAAACCAGTCCTGGACAACAGCTCTGGATTAATACACAAGGAGTGCTGGAGGGGAGGAGGGAGAGCTGCTGAAGACAGGCAGTTATTCAAACCAGCTGCTAAGCCACTCCAACCACTCACACGTACACAGTCTCTTGCATGTGTTCTGCCCAGTTCAAAGCCACCAGGCATCCAAAAGTTAAAGCACACAAAAGACATCCATACAAACAGTTCCCAAAAATCTCATTTTCTGAGTACAAGCTGGTTATTCCACGCATGGCAGAAGGGGATTTCATCTTGCTTTTACATGACAGCCTCTGCCTCTTTGCCTCAAAATTCCCCAATTAACACTTCTGCAAGAAGTTTTGAAACTGTGCACGGCCACGTATTTATCTACGCACATTCTCTCCCCTCCCTACCGAGCTCTGGGCCACGGGCTAAGCTGTCAAGCCAAGTTTCATCCCAAGCAATTTTTAAACACTCATCCTATAAATCCTCTGCAAAGGGAGTTAGTAATGGAAATACTGACAGAAACTTGAAGAGACAGCAGGGCAACTATAGCAGCCTACTATACATCAGCTTCATTAGCTGCAGATCCTTCTCTCCGTCACCTTCATTTTCCATTAGCGTACCTTGGCTAATTAACACACAAAACCTATGAAACATTCTTACAGTAGAAGGCAACATTTGGCCCTCAGCCCAAATCAACATCGAGAAACTTCAACATCCTCTGCCAGACATAGTAACTGTACCAGATGGAGCAACCGTACAGCTAACAAGTAGTGATGAGGAAACTGGGAGCAGAGGAACAAATGCAAAAATCGGACCACTGGAAGAGGGAAAAGCAGCAAATGTAACTTACCACTTTCATTTTTCTCTATGACATCCACGACCTCTCCAGCCTGGAGGCTGATCTCAGAGTTCTCCTGCTTCTCATAGTTGGACACCACCACATATTGCTCCAGGATCATGGGTTCAGAGCTAGCATCAGCACCTGGGGAAGGGAAAAAGCAAGCCGTAAGCCAGCTTCCAGCCATGGCTCCTTGAGAGCGACCTCCGTCCATCCGATTCACAACAGGCCAACTTGTCACCAGAGCCAAGCGAATCAGCAAACAACCTTGGCTCGCAGCATATCCCCAAATGGCTGGCCATATAGAAACAGCCTCCTCTGGCCCACAACCCAGCAGCACAGAGGGACATTGGAGAGAAGAAGAAGAAAAAAGGGGAGGAAAAAAAAATATAAAAAGGAGCCAAAAAAAAGTGAATTAGTTGCACAGTTTCATGATGGATTCTGAAAATAAACCTCTTCCCAACATGGTTTCCACAATCCTTGCTCCCATTCAGAGAGAAAAATCCTGGGCAGAAGCAGTATAAATCCACAGCTGAGCCATCCCCCCAGTAAACCCAAAGAAAAAACAGCTCTCCCCTTGGCGGCTCAGCTCCTTCTCCACTCTAAAGGCTTGAGCTGAAAGTCAAGAGGGGGCTGTAGATGCCAATCATATTCGTCTGCACTGCAGCCCTTAAATAGAAACACATGAGCGGGACTGAAAGAGAGGGAGGTGGGGTGGAGGGAGCGAGGGGAGGGCGGGGAAGAGTGTTTACTTGAAACAGAAGAAGAAAAAAAGTTACAGCGCCAGATCGCAGCTCAAACACGGCCACCCCCCGCCTGCCCCCCGCCCGGCCCGCAGTTCCGCATTCCCCCGGCGGAGCGGCCCCGGCGGGACGGGACGGGGCTCGGCTCCCCCTCTCCATCGCCCTTCGGGAGCCCTCGGAGCCAGCCCCCAGTTGTTTGGTTTCTCTTCGGACCGAGGGCTGTCGGCTGTCAGAGCCATTTATGAATGAGAGCAAGCACTCACGCGAACAGGGGCCACGAAAGGTGCAAAATAACCGAATAACCGCTCCCCTCCCTTCCCCCACACTACTGGTCTTTCTTTCCTTTTTTTTTTTTAAATGATTTCTGACTTTTTCACCCCCATCCCGAATTCATGCATTTCGCGGTGGAGCCACGAGGCAGGCACAGCGCAGTGCCAGATGTGGAGGGAGCCCTTGGGCTGCTGCATCTCGGGTCTGCAATGCAACACAAACAGTGCAGACGGGGCCTCTGCACTCCCAAACCCAGGCACAGACTGACTGTGCTCGGCCTAGAAACTGCCCTGAAAAGCCATGAAAACCTCTAGGTTTATGTCTTTACTTCGTAAGACCCAACATGCCTCAATGCAAAATTATGTTACAGGTTTTCTCATTCGCAGCAGTTTGGGACACCAGCATTATTATACAAATTATATATTAACAGGCAGTTCCTGTCACTCTGGATTAAGATGCAGATGGAAAGGCAAGACAGAAGTAGATATACAACTTGCTGAACGTCCCATTTTTACACAACAGGGACAGAGCCAGGAGCAGACTCCAGGTTTTCCTGAATTTCTGATGACAAATTGGCTACAAGAGACGGGAAGGAAGCAGCATGGTCTGAAACTGTCCACCAGAAAAGTCAAGGGACTGACAGCCAAGCACAGGATGCTGGGTGCTGTATTTCCAAACTCAGCAGGTTCATATGTGTTTGGGCTGGAGATGCAAAGTGATTCTACAGGAAAGTAATTAGCATCCCTGCCAAGAAAGAGGTAAAGAATGCATCAGCCATTAAAACAGCATCCTGTGAAATGAAAATCCTAGGAAGAAAAGCAATTAATTCAACTGTTTCCTGAAAGGAAACCCTATCACAATGCCTCCCCTTGGACCAGGTTTAAGAAATCCAGAAAATTAGAAGACTTCCTTGCTCCCTAAGCATGCCTCGATCTCTCCTCAAATTACGTAAGTTAATTTTCTTTAAAGAGGAGTCATCTCCTCCAGAAGCTTATGTTTAAGAGATTTAGCTTTTCTATAGATGGTTGAACCACAGCCAGTAGCAGGAATAGGAGGAGAAGACCATGAACTGACAATATGGAAATTTATAATACCAATTTTCACCACAGCTGTCCATTCCAAATAAGCATCATGTTTCTCTTCACAATCAATCACTTGACTCGTGCACTCTGCTTTAAACCAGTGCTAGTTGGGCTACCTGGAGTGCAATGAGATGCCATCCCCTGTCTCACACTGTTTCCCACACAGTCTCATCTCCAGTCCAGAATCCAGCAGCACTATCATCTTCCTTCAGCCTACTTAGGCAAGTAACACCTACAACCCCTACTTTGTTTTAGTCTTAAATATAAGTTTTTTAACCTGAAACAAAAGCCATCATGGACTTAAGTCTGCGCACGTGCACCAGCAGAGAATTCGGTGTGTAGAAACGGCAAGAGGGATTCAACAGAGGCAAGGGGAGCAGGGGACATGCAGGAAGCTATTTGCTAAACCAACACCACAAATGCCTTCTTTCCTCCAATCTACTAGGCAGTTTTCATGGGCCTGGAGTGAGGAAAAAAAATCCAAATCACAGCATTGGCTAGGTGGCAGGAACAGTGTTCATGTGATGCACGTGTCCCTGCTGGGAACAAGGAGAGGACCAGGCTGGAGCACAGGCTGGCAAACCCCCTCCAGCAGCCACAGAGGCCAAGCCAGGGACTGCCTGCCAGGGGAATGCCCTTGCCAGGAAACACGGAGAATCATCACTTCAAATCCACCTCCACAGCTCTGCTTAAAAAAAAAAAAA
>VZRX01020342.1:9301-30444 GCA_013398075.1 Notiomystis cincta
CACACACCACACACCCCCCGCTACCAGCAGAGGGAAAAAAAAGTCTCCAACCAGGTAAAAATCTGTAAACATTCTGGCTGCAAGGTCAAGTGAGCCGCTTTGAAGAGTCCTCCCGGCTGCAGTTTAAAGGTACAAAATAAACTTCCAGCAGGCGATGGGGAATACAGGATTGTCACAGAATCACCCCAAGACACTTTCTCACTTTCTGATCAGGAAGTTGTCCTAATGCTTTAAGGACAACACTTGGAGACATTTGCCATTATAGGGAAGTAGTTGTGAAAAGAGAGCCTAAGTTAGAGCTCTCCTCTGCAGAGATGGAAATACAGATACTGGTCCTGAAGAGAGTGGGAGGCCATGAATAACAAGATGCCTGCTGGACAAGTGCATGCTCCAGCATTTTTAGGGTGTATTTTAAACAACTTTCTCCCCTCTCCTCTGCTCTCAAAAGTGCTCACAGGAATCTCTCTGAAAAGAGCTCTACATTGTGTGAAAATACTTCTTCAGCATGGCCCAAGAAGAAATAAAATGAATATTTCAGCAGTGCTGCAAAGTGAATTTCAGATAACCATGGGCTGTATTTAAGAGGCTGAAAATAATCAAGAGCAGGCAGGGGAAGTGGAGCCTGGGCTCTGGGGTTTATCAAAGATGAGCTGCATTCAGGAACTTCCTGGCTACCCAGTGCTCACTGCTTGCAGAGGTCATGGCTCTTCCCTGGAATGTGCTGTGGGATTAATTGAGGGGTTACACTGCAAATGCAGTGTGCATACTTAAGAAACATGGCTACATGTATTAACTTCACAGTTCCTCATCTTTATGTTACCCCAGGGGATTTCTGCTTTATGTGGGTTTCTATGAGAAGAAAACCTTGTTTCCAGAATAATTTAAACTTCTGCAAGGCTTTATTTCATAATCTTTTTATCCCTCAAACACCTCTATGACATTTAAAGGCCTAAAGATTTCTCTTTAATAATTAAGGCTATTAAATCTGAAATTTCTAATGATAAAAATCAATCTTCTTTGTGACAGACACCCCTGTGACAAATCATTCTATGCATGATGCTGCAGAGAACAGTCAGAAGGAAGGGATGTTGTGAGGGAGCTGACCAGGCTCTACCAGGCTGCTTGGCTTTACTAAAGGCTTAGTGTCATCAGGTAACTTAAAGCATCATCTTTCTTCTGCATTGCACATTTTTATGGCAGCCATCACAAATAATCTCGAGGCAATTTATGGATACCCAGCAGAAAATTTGAGTTGCCTATAAAACAGTTAATTTGGCATGGGCAGATGACAAATGAAGCAGAAATATTTGATTATTCATAAGTCAAATGACCCCTGAAAGACAGTGGTAAAAACAGCAGAAGATGTTCTAGGATGATGTGAGGCTTCAGGCAATGTGATTTAGCACATTTTGCAGTGAAAGCATGCTGGTTTACAAGCCCTTAGCTATGTTTTGGCATGGGGCTGGGAGGAATTATCCAGCAGAGACATGCTCTGCTCTGCTGAAGGACAGAGCACTTTGGTGTCTCATCTCAGAGGAGAGAATAAGAGAAGGATTTTTCCTCTCCCATCAGCATCTCACCTGTGTCACAAATTAACTGGAGGGGAAGGAGGACTGGCACCATTCATATTTTATTTTGTACCATGCCTGTTTTTCTTATGTTAGTCCTTTGGCCCAGTTCAACCAAACCTCTATTTCGTTTCAAATAACTCTCAGGTGGATGAGCTGCTCTAGAGTTGTTTCAAACAAGCTTGTGCAGCCAAGCTGGGCATAGTCCTTGTCTACCTTTTAACCCCTGAACTGTAGGCTTCATTGTCTTCAGAGCAGCAAAAAGCATAGAAAAAAAAACACTCCTGCAGCATTTCCTGAGAAAAAATACATTAATTACTGGAAATAGCTTCACTTGGAAGAGTAGAAAACTGGTATATTAATGTAACTTGAATGAAATGACTGATGTGTCACTTGTTCTCTAGGTGGCTTGTGTTTTTCCATCCCAGCATTCAGTTTGTAATGTGAGTTTTAAATTGTGCACTGTGTTGTTTTCATGAGTTTTTTGTTGTTTGGAACAGCAGTCTGTTTCCCTTGCTCAGTTTAAAGCAGTACTATTTTTGTACAGTGTTTTGTCAAGAGCTATACAAATGGCATGGAATAGTCTCAGTTTTAAGGAGCCTTTGTAACTTTTTGTAGAACAACCCAATAATTGCTCTGCCAAGTCACTCTTGTAACCTTCATTTATCAGCAAGTGTCAAACAGATGCTGAGTGCTTATAAGGAAA
This sequence comes from Notiomystis cincta, assembly GCA_013398075.1. Lineage (NCBI taxonomy): Eukaryota > Metazoa > Chordata > Aves > Passeriformes > Notiomystidae > Notiomystis > Notiomystis cincta. Next base: position 11,576 of record VZRX01020342.1, read on the forward strand.
TTGAAGCTACTTTGTTTCCTATTATCTTGGCCCTAATATTTAGGTTTATTTAGGTCTCTGGCTCTTAAGGCTTTACGGAAAAGATGAAAAATGTAAATCAAAAGTAACCAGTTCAGTTAGTTGATAGTGGATACCAAGAGAATATCTCCCAAGGAATGTGAATTCCTCATGCACCTATGAAAACTACAACTAAAACTGGCAAAAATCCCAAATATAATCAGTAGTTGTTCTAGGATTCAACTGCATGGAAAGTATTTTAGCTCTAAGTTCATGAGCAAATTCCGAATGAAATAATTTTATGGCTACAGTGTGAACATTTTCTTTCCAATAAAAAGCTGTTATGATGCAGAGAAGGGCCATAGTGGGTTCTCTTTATTTTTAATTTAAGAGGAATAAAGGCATCCATAGCCAAAAACATATTCAATCTGCTAGTAAGGGAAAGTGGTGTGTAGGTCTCTAACTATACCTGTATCATTACCCAAAGTTGTAGGCAAAAAAAGCCACAGGGAAGGTGGCAATTTGGTATCTCACCTTGCTGTCATCAGTAAGAATTCTTTTTTTTCCTTCAGGAAGAAAGAGAAGGAAAACAATTTATAGGTACATCCAGGAATCTTTTTTCTATAAAAAGACTTTAGTATTCATAGCAAAAATCTCTGAATTATAATCAGTCTTTACTACTTGTCTCTGTTTTAGACACTTTAACTGTAATAACACATCCCATAAAATGCAATATTTATTTAATTCAATGCAATTATGTGTGGATAAAATTTAAATAGGACTGTTGTCATTTTAATTTAAATTCTTTGGCAGGCAATTCAGTTTAATGGTAGTTGATTAAAAAAAGCAAATGTTCTCTAGATTTATAAATCAACACAACATTCAATTTATTCAAAACACTGAATTAGGCACTCAGCTAGGGCACTGGAGAAGAAAAAAATTACATTGCTTTCACTAATAGCTTTTTTGAGTATGCAAATTTTTAGTCAATTGTAAATGGCTTTGCAAAAAGGAGACTGGTGTAGAAATTAAAAAAAGTAAAAACCCAACTTCTTTCAGGTAGTGAACGAGTCTAACTCCACTCCTGCCTCTTAAGGCTTTTATATAAAACAAATTATTCTGACACCTAGTGAGGAAAATTTCAAATTGCCCAATCTAGAACCAGAAGCATAATTACTGTTTGGTCTGAAATGATTACTTATTGCGATTAATGGGTGTTACTGGTGCATATTACCGTGGGAAAGGATGCCCTGGAATTTGTTACCGACTTCACCGTGGTGTCTATTAGTGAGCTTTTGCAGGATGAGCAAAAACAGTCCTCAGATTTAACGCTATTAAACTCTTCTATGCTCGGCTCCAATCCCATAGTACTGGTTAGTCTGTAAACCAGTGGGAAAACTCTGCTAAGATTGACACAAGTTTGATGTCAGTCGTATTGTTTGAAGTTCTGCTTCAGTCCTTGGTTGGTGCTCCCTGTCATGCATCTGGGTGCACACCATGTGCAGAACATCTTGGTTCAGAAACCCTCTTCACCCTGTCCTCAAATTCAGCTGTGCTTTAGGGCCTTTGCTGTCCAGTCCATGGAGTTTCCACAGTGATCAATCACATCCTGATGTTCCAGGAGCTCACAGCAGTTGTGAGTATTCCCCTGATTGCTCCATGCAAACCTGGCCAGAATGAGGCCCTGGGGTATGGAGCTGGCCAATTTCACCTGGAAGCTGAGTTTTCTGTCACCTTGCTGCCCTTTCTGTGCCTGGAGGGGATGTGCAGGTTAATGTTCAGCCTGGCTGCTTTTCACTCAGGACAACAGTGAGGCACGTGAGCCAAAAATGGAACCCATGCAGCTTTTGCAGACCCATGCACAGGGGCTGGACAGAGCATGGGGATGTGAGTGTTCTATTTAACCCTGTGGATGAACAAGAGAACAAAGCTCTTGCATGTTGTCATCTCTTATTCCCCTTGCCTGAGGTTTGGGGAGGGTGGGAGGAACCTGGCTCTTCATCCCGGCAGGATGCCTGGTGATAGGCTCTGAGGAGGTGCTGGCAGGTCTAAGCAGTGCAGAAACACTGGCACAGCTCACTTCTTTATCCTGCAAAGACAAAGGGAACTATTGCAAGAATGGAGCCAATCTCCCTTTTTCCAAATGGCACCTCTTAACTGATTCGCTCCAAACCGAGCCTAGAGACACCTCTGAGACAGAGTCAGAGAAGCGGGTATTTGCTTTATTTCGGCGCCGGGTGCGTGGGGGATCGCTCCTCCTAACACACACACACCGAGCGCTCCATACAGCACACTATTATGGGTGAAATTCATGAATATTCGTCACATTCCGTGGGATAGAAGTGGTTACACAAATTACTTCTCGGAACTCATTAATACATTAGCATATGTGCCACGCATGCGCTGTGGACTCTGGTGGTCGCACTGAGGAAGGCTCCTCTTCTTCCTCGAGGGTCTTTTTGATGAAGGCGAGGAGTCTTCCTCACAATGCACTTTTCACCTTTGGCTCTGGAGTGTGCGCAGTCCTTCACTGGATGACTCGGCGGTTTCTGAGGTGGTTCTAAACAAACATTCTCTCTCCTATCTTGACGAGGTGCATTGTGTTTCTCTTATCTAGGCACGGCTAAGGCGCATCCTGCTTCTTAGGCTTGTGACTAACATTTGTTGATTCTCAATAGCTAACTCGAGCTTACATGAGTTAACTGTTGATCAATCTCTCTCATAACAGATACAGGCTTTCCTTGGGAACTGTATTAGCAGCAAAACTGTGGATTCCCTCTAATTACACAATCTTTTCTCCTTATCTTCAAGGACAAGGATAAGACTTCCACAGTGGCTTGTTTGGTCTTTGTTGTCCCAGTTGGGACAGCTTCCTCTGATAGACCAGGATGTGGAGACCAAAGAGATCCTTTAGGTCTCCTGAAGTTTTTTTTCAGCCTCCAAAAGCATGTAGAAATTTTCTGTGTGTAAGACAAATATCAAGTCAAGCATGGTGCTATTCTGAATGCCCAGTGACCAGATAAGCATAGCAGCATCTCCTGGCATTGAATTTTATCTCCTGATTAAACTTTAACTCTGCAGCACTCTCTGGAAATGCTGGAGAAAATGGCAAATCCATGCCATGGCACTTTGAGGATGTGTCTGGCCCTGCTCTCTTGTGTCCTGGCTCTCTTGGCCATCTCCTCTTTACACCTCCAAAACAAGTTCAAAGTGAGCACAAGTCAGATTTTCTTGCCTCTCAGATACTGAAACCTGTAAAAGTTGGAAAAAAGCCATACTTGAGTAAATGTACTGCAGTCCTGCACTAATGCCAGGGTACTGGAGTAATGAATGTAATAAATGTGAATGGATGTTAATAAATGCAGATGTTTCAGATCAATTGGTATTGTGCTGTGAGGAACAATAAAGCTGAAAATGGTTTGTCAGTTTGATTAATGTACCTGTTTCTTACACAGCAGACTCTGCAGGACTTTGTATTCCTTCAAAGCAAAGTATAGATGCAAGGGAGCTTAGGGAAAATCTCTGTTTTGCTGCTCAAACAAAGTAATATATTTAATAAATATTATCAGATGGTTGACAAGAAGAGCAATCCCTTGATTAAATATTTACCTTTTGAGACTTTATCTCTATTGTAGAAAGCATCTAAAAGAAACGTATTATGAAAGAGCTCTGAAAGAACTCTCAAAACCCAGAAAAGAGTAGCAATCCTCTTGGATTAATCAAGAGTTTTTAAAAATTACAGTTCACAAGATTTTTATAATGGAGTGGATTCTATAAAATTTTCTGAAAGACATTTTAAATGTAGATTGGTACTATTTTTTCTTACATTCTTAAATAAAAAAAATTCTGGTTAAAATGTTTTGCACTGCAGTGTTTTGAAGATCAAACTGCATCTCATTCTTCAGGGCCAGTTTTTTTTCAGAATTTGACATTATCTCTACCTTCTCCACTTGCCATGTTGAGTCCAAGAGACAGTGCACAGACTTAAATGAGACTGTACTGCCAGTAAATTTTCACACAGGATGGCTCTATAACTAACAATTCTGTGATTTTATATCCTTGAATTTTAGCCTGTGTATAAAGCATTTGACAATTAATACAAAATACTTCTGTGGATTTATTACAATGCAAAATGCTGTATACAATCATAATTTTAAGAGTGCTGTTATACTAAATGTGGCACAGAATTCAGGATGCTTCCTTTTCTGAATTTTGTGGGAGAGCAATCCACACAGCAGCTGCTTCTGTATATAAAGGAAAAGCCTGAAGCAACTTGAAATAGGGACCAGTTAAAACAGACAACCTCTAGATGCAAATCCATGTGCTTAATGGCTCTTGAAACTCAGCTTGACTTTTGAGAAGTTTTTGAAACTGGTAAGCAGCTGGTTCTGCTGAAAACTTTGCGTTTCATGTAACATAAGCAGCTGTATAAGGTGTGGCAATTTTCTTCCTCTATGTGTGGGAAATGGAACATTTAAAACTAATACATGCTATGTTCATGTTAATTTCCTGAAACAAAAGGGTGTTTGTTACCATTTCAGTGAAAATAGACTAGGTCAATATCAAATAAAAGTACAAAATCCAAATTCAGCCTCTTAAAGGCTGAATGATCTATCCAGAGCAACTAACAAAAATATACATGTGTGATAGCTGTCTTTTTTTGTTTGTGGTAAAAATCCTGTTGTAAAGCATAGTTGAAAGCCTGCTGAAACTAATGTGGGATCTATAAGTTTACAGTCTGATTCCAGTTTGATGTCTCATATAAAATCCTTGTTGATCTCTTCTTCCTAAGAATTATTTTCTGAAAAATTGTATTCAGTCACAATTGTATGTTTTGAGAACACTGCAAAATGACATCTAGAAAGTGATGCACTCGTTGTTGTCAATATTTGTTTTATGCCAGGCTGACCTTTTGGTTGATAATCTTTGTATTTCTGGAGTGAAGACAGACTGATTTTGTTACTTTATTCTGATTATACTACCATGTAGCAAGCACCACAGGCTTTTGGAGGGTATTCAGGAACCAAAATGTCAATAATACAAACAACTTTCCCTCTGCTCCCAATTTAATCTGAATGAACTTGTGATTTTATAGAAGAAGGTCATTTCTGCAACTGGTGAAAGCTTGTGATCAGTTAATCAAAATGCATTGATTGCTCTAATTATTGCATCCTGAATAGGGGTTTTTGTGAACTTTACTCACCCACAATTTAGTTTTGACATGTTTTGCTTTCTATCCCAGGCAAATCTATGGTTTTCAAAATCTTCGACTTCATCAAGTATAACTTCTTTATTGAGAGATAGAACCAGACCCACCAGTGGGTGCTGACAATCTTAGACCATCCCATTTATGTTAATTGGCTGGAAAAAAACCCAGTAAAATCACTTTGAGCAACTTCGTGCAGAGCCAAAGCTGCTGCATGTTACCAGAGAACCAGTCTTGAGCTGTATTTCTTGTAGCACAGAATGAATATTTCATTTAAACTAGAAACTTCTTTAGCACTTGGACTCCAAGTTTGACCTGCAGCCTTTGATTTCTGCACAGAAGGTATCATAGTTTTGTTATGGTTTTGGTTGTTGCAGCACTACTTCATCTAGTGGAGAGGAATATATTATTTGTATTTGATTCTGAGTCATGGCATCTGAAATCTGTATTTGTTTTTTATATTTTTATGCAAAAAACACTGCTCCATTTCTACACCTCCACGTTAAATACAAATTTAGGGTACTCTAGTTTCAAAAAAAAACCCAACAAAACAAACAAACAAACAAACAAATAAACAAACAAACAAAACACCCCAAAACAAAAAACAAGCAAAAAAAAAAACCCAAAGCAAACAAAAAAAAAAACCCACAGACAAGGAAAAAGCTAACCAAAACTAACAAAACCTAAAAATCCAATCAACACTATCTCTCACAGTGCTAAGGAAACACAGTGCATACAATTCCAAGAGAAGCAAATAAAAAGTCAGTCAGGCTTTGCATGAGTAAGCCCAAAGGAAATTAATTCCAGGTTGAAGTCTTAAAAATATTGACCGTACTGGATAAGTGAGTACATGGTCGTGTATTTCTTCTGTGGATTGAAATCTAAGGTTAAGGACTAAATAGCTATATAGCAATCACTTTCCAGGTATTGATATTAAGGAAGCACCATTTTCTAGGAAAAGAGCATATTTGCATAGTAGTTTAATTATGAATGTGAAGATTTTTACCTAGATGTGTTCAAAAGAGAAAAGCAGTGGCCTTTGGATGAAACCTTTAATGATGAAGCCTTTAATTATGAAACCTTTAGTGCTGAAACATGAATCTATCATTGTCTAACAAATATAAACCAGATCAAGTATGCCAAATCTGAAATAATTATTAAGAGTTCTAAAAGCAAATCAAAATGAGTACTGAAACAATTAGAAACAAAGATTAAACTACTTTTCATAACAAAAGTACCTCTATAATTTAATCATCTATCCATGAAGCACCAACCACGCTGTCAAAAATTGGTTCAGACATAAATTGGAGGGAAGTCAGAGTGAAACTCCACCTTGGGGAATGTTCTACAGTAATTGTTCTTAGAGTATTTTGCTCTGGAAAGCATCAGCAAATGTCCCTGCTGATGATGACAAGGGACCCCTGGTCTGCCTGGACAGGACAATTGGTGAGAACAAGGAACCAGAGCTGATTTTCCTGATTTTGGTAAAGCAATATGCCCATTTTTGTGATGCCCAAAAGCTGAAGCGGACTTAAGGCTGACAAATTTGCAAAGCTTCATTTGCCCGTAGATTATTAACGAGAGAATACTGAAACTATTGTTACCACAGGATTTACTGCTACTGGAGATAAACATGTTTGGATTCTGTCCAGAGAGAGCTCAAGGAAGGCAACTGGGGACTGAGAACTGCCTTGGCACTCTGAGGAGTTGGCTGTGCCACTGCTCTCTTCCATGGTGAGTGTGCCCATCCTGGGAAAAGGAAGAAAATCTCTGCTTTGAAGGAGTGTGTCCTGAGGTTCAAACAGACTTCTGACTATTAGGCCAGTGACAAGGACTTCTCCAAAGGTCCCAGTGACTTCTTATGTTGGCAACTTGACAATTGGCTCGAGTCTTTTTGCTTAGTAGATCCTGCTGTGCCTAGATTCAAGCTGCCTACAAACAGCAGAGGATTAATTAGAGTGCTAATTCTGCACTGCTCTGTCAAGTCATCCTGAAAGGGAACAGGACCACGGTACACATGGTCTGTCTCAAGCATTGAGGGTACCAAACACAAGTTTATTCTGGCTTCATTAGCAGGTCCTGAATAAAATCTGGAAGCATTTCACAAATTTTGAAAGCTTGAGAGCTAAAATTTCAAGTGCATTCCAAGTCTGGACCATGTGTCCTTTGAGCTACAACATTTCTGCAAGACTGGCTAGAGGGATGAAGGCTTGAACCTGTGAAAGAGTGAAATAGAAATTAGGTATTCAATAATAGTCAAAAAATAAATACTTGATCAGATTTGGAATTTCAAAGAAACTTTCAAACAAGAAGTAGAATTATCTTTTAAACATTTGGAGTCCCACGTGAAAATATATAGGAAAACATTCTGGAGTGACAAAGTGACTCTTTCAAACACACTCTTGAAATAACAACAATTCAAGGATTTTTAAATCAACCTGAGAGCAGAATTCTAGAAGCTGAAGATTTGGAAATGAATTTTATAAACACCCCTTAAAATATCCAGTGATGTGACATCGAGGTAGTTGTTGAAATTAATTTGGAAATTGTGGTGGGTTCTTACAACTCTGATTTGATGTTGTTCCTGAGGTCTGGATTCTGATCTCAGAAAGGAGTGCATCATCTTGATTTTTCCATTTTAGGAAGTGTGATTTCATGTGTAGCCAGGCAGTCAAGAAATGCAGAAATCTCCCACATTGAGCCCACGTGGATAGATGGTACAAAAACTCCAGAGTAAAAAAAAAAAGGTACTTTTTAAAGCCTCCTTTCTGCAAGTAATAAAAGTATATGTATTTTTTTAGCTACAATAATTATAGCGTGAGCTGGCTTAAAACTCCCCCTTCCTCACCCCACAAAAAAAACCCAACAAACAAAAAACCAAAAGCAAACAACAAAAATACTGCCTTTAGACAGTTATGTTATATTCTTGAGCTAGGAGAGCTAGTCTTCTCCCACTCTTGGTTCAAGCACAGATTCTACCTTGGACCACAGAAAATCTTCACAGAAAGGCTTTTTGAAATTTAGATATGAATTAGTTCTTCAGAAGCACGTTTTTTCTTTGTCCATCTTATGAAAGACAAGCAGGTAGGGGGTTATTGAGAAGGGTAAGGCAGTCCTTGATAGAAAAAAAACCTTACAGCCTAATGCATTAAAGCTCATCTCAGTCCTTTTCCCTATGAAAACAGCATTGTCAAAAGATTTACTGTTCAGAAAGCCATGTCACTATTTATTGCACACTTTGCCAATTAAAAAGAACAAGCTTTATTCCTTGTTGCCTGCAAAGGTAAATCTTTTCATCTGCTTGACACTAACTGCCTGTGATAACTCATACATTGTCTGACATAAAACACATGTTTTTAAAATACTCACCTGCTCTCCAAAGCTGCAGGAGGCCGGGATATTTTAGAGAAAGCAATGGAATCAGCAAAGGCTCTTTGTTAGGTCTTTTCTGAAGCCAAGGCACTAGGGGGAACTAAGCATTTTTCAACATGAAATCCCAAGGTGAGAACCCTTAAGCAATTGTTGACTGCCCTGTTTTTCATTCCTTCTTTTATTAAATGGTGGGTTTTGAATGTGAAATCAAACACATTTCAATTTCCATGCCTAAAAAGAATGGCAGAGAGTTTTTGAAGAGCTGCAATCCATCGGTACTCACTGCTAACAGTTAGCACAGTCCTTCATCTTCAGCCAGATCGAATTAGCAAAGGTTAGATATATGAACCAGCTGTTTGCTGCTTAGAAGCCCAGGGGGCAAGGGACCAATGGCCCCTAGGCTGTGCCAGCCATGGGGTGGCAGCAGGGCCAGGGCAGTGACTGTCCCCTGTGCTGGGCACTGCTGGGCCACCCCTCACATCCTGGGGCAGCTCTGGGAACCTGAGGACAAGAGAGACATTGAGGGGCTGGAGCATGTCCAGGGAAGGGAATGGAGCTGGGAAAGGGTGTGGAGCACCAGGAGGGGCTGAGGGAACTGGGAAAGGGGCTCAGCCTGGAGAAAAGGAGGCTCAGGGGGAACCTTCTGGCTCTGCACAACTCCCTGACAGGAGGAGGCAGCCAGGGGGGGGGTCAGGTTCTGCTTCCAGGGAACAGGGACAGGATGAGAGGAAATGGCCTCAAGCTGTGCCAGGGGAGGTTCAAGCTGGATATTAGAGCAAATTTCTTCACTGATGGCACAGTCAAAGACTGGAAAAGGGAAGTGATCAAGGCATCATTACAGAAGTATTCAAAAAATGTGTGGATATGGCCCTTGAGGACACAGTTTACTGGTGAACATGGTGGTGGTGTTGGGCTGACCATTGGCTTTGATGTCCTTTGATGTGTTTTTCAATCCTTCAACAGCCTCCTTTCTACCTTCATCCATTTTGTCAGGAACATGCTGTTGCTCACAGGACATTTGATAGGATTTAACATTTACCTGCTGGCAGGAAACTATCACCAGATTTTCTTCTACGGTATGTATGGATCATAATATTGACTGGCATTGAACATCTACAAATTAATAGGATTGTGTTACATCAAGAGAAGTTCAGTTTAATAGTTAAGACCGTCTCTTTAAGAAGTGCAACTCAGTCTAAATTCTTCTCTTTCTTTGTGTACTATCTGTGGTAATAATCCAGGGAAGGTTTTCCTCAATAATTTTGAATTAGGAGGATACCCATGTTTTCTGTAGCTGCAGATTTGTTTTGAGTTTTTTTAATCTTGCTTTTTAGAGTATTTTCAAGCATCAGCTCTCCTACTTTTGAAATTTATTAGCGAGCTGTAAAAATAAAGGAGGGGGATATTAATCTCTGATATGAACTTAGAGCACCGGTTTTGAAATGAATGTTTAATGAGTTCTGGCTCTGATTAAGAGAGATAAGCACCTATTAACTGGTAACCTATTGCAGAGCTGTAATTTTTCTAAAAGAATTCTGGAAGAGTGGACACAGACCTGTGAACTCATCCTATTTATATGATTTTGAAAGAAGTGCTAGTAAGGTACAAGACAAACTGGTATTTCTGACAAAACAGGGCAGGAAATAGGAGGACAAAACACCTCATCCACATTGCTGTGGCTGCAGCATTTGGTTCCTATACATCTCCATTGCTTTTAAACCACTGTTATGGTAAAAGGAATAAAACTCCCCTCTGAGATTTCCCTGGCTTAACAAGCTGACCTTGAAGCAAAGCCTGATTATTGTCCTTGTCTCCTCCTCGTTACAGCTTTATCTCACAGTGTTATCATTTCCAAGTTCCTTTTATTATCCTTTAAAACCAATATACCGAATTTCCCAGCATTCTCTTGTTTTGTGCAGCCTTGCTGATGCATGAGAGCTGTAAACTTACACCAGCCCAAGCTGAGGCAGTTTTACAACAGCCTCTGAGATGGCCAGAGAAAGGCAAAGCAGCTGGAGCACAGCAGTGAATATATCCCACCATTTTACATCCTGGGCCATTGAGAGCTCTCCTAAGTGCACTGATACATGTTGGTTAACATAATTTACAATTAGTTGATATTCCTTCACCTATAAATAAGCCTTCCTCCCTGAAGAAAATGGTTTTCTTGAAGGTGTTAAAGTGCACTAGTTTTGTAATAAAACTGACCTGGGAGGATTTGTGCAGGGAGACAGCAATTACAGCAACTAATTACTTGGAAAGAGCAGTTCCTCCCTCCTGCATTTCCTCATCTAGCTGATTCTTAGTTCATTGTCTTTTTATCTCCTTTATTTAAGTCCTACCCATAAACCACTGTTGCCCACAAAACAAATGAAGGAGCTCCTGGCTGGCCTGTCTCTTAGCAGGAGCATAATTAAGTGCCATCTGAACAGCAACAGCAGCTTCAGAAACGTGTACTCAAAGGGGTGGCTGAGAGGATTTGCTGCAAAGAAGAGCTGGACTCTCCCTCTTGCCCTCCAGCTGCTATTTCTAGTGGTCATTGAGGGATGTCTCATTGGCTTGTCTAGGGCAGAAGAGCCTGTTTATGCACCTTTGGGATATACTTCCCTGGGATCACAAGCACTGACTTGGAAAGATGAACTTGATCCTCAATTCCCATCACGCTGGTGGGTTTGGAAATCATCTTGCATGTCTCGGTTCCTTGTTCTTTGCTTTCCTGCAGCCTGGATGAGGATCAACCTTTCTGAGGGGAAAACGTGGCCTTAAATAAATATGTGTGTTTTGTTTAGAAGAATTGTCTCCTAAATAGTTCAACATGATGAAATTGGTGACCTTTATGGCTCCTCTGCCCCATTTCAATAGTCACTGTACCGATAATTTTTAAAATAATGTTCTACATGAACTAGCCTGACTCTTAAGTTCCATTTCCTTCAAGTTTCACCTGAAGCATTTGATCTTTTCTAAATTACATTGGCCTTTAGCAGAACATTTCCCTAACACAATCTTTGTCATGGCCCTTTTATGGTCAGCATTAGAAATGAAATTACCTGGAAAGCAATATTTCCTCTACTTCAGAAGCAAGCCACGAGCAATAAAATTACACGGAATAAAATATAAATGTATCTTAAAGTGAAACACCTTGCACTACCTTGTTTCTACAGACAAAAAAAAAAAAAAAGCTGGCCTTTAGGGAGATGAACATTTTGAAATTTCAGACTTCTGCAAATGTTTCTGTCTAATGCTCTTGGCCAAGTCAAGTGCTGAGTTTATAAACAAAGAAGGAACAATAAGTCATTAAACTTCTGCTAGAGAATGACCAAAGAGTGCTAAGGGCTGTTGGGGAGGTTTTTGTGTGGGTTTGAGAAAAGAGTATTATAATTCAAGATTTAAATTGGAAAATTGATTTCTTTAAATTGGAAAGCAGAAACATCTATTTCGTTCTTTATAAATAAACAAATGCCAGCCAAAATATGAATGAATATTCCATGGCTACAGGGATTTATAACAATAAGTTTAATATTTCCAAATTGCCTGATCTATCATGTAACTCAAAATTGCAGCCCAAGGTTCTGTTGTGGGATTAAGGTGATTTCTTTGTCAGATGTGTTTCATTCAAAGACTTTAGAAAGACCAAGATGTCCAAAGCTCCATGCCTTCTAAACATGTAAGTATTGCAGGAATTTAAGGCATCTCCTGTCTCAAAAAAAAAAAAATCTAAACAAAACCAACCAACCAACCAACAAAAAAACCAAAACAAAACAAAACAAAACTCAACACTCCACCCCCCAAAAAAAATCAACAAGAAATTTACAGTTTTATCAGTTTTATCAACAGTTTCAAAATTTTTAAAAATACTTCCTGGATTTGCAGAAATATATAAACAGATGAGACTAAGACTGTATCAAAGCTGATCGTAGATTCTGATAGGATTGAGTTGTGCTTGTAGTTTTGCTTTCATGTGTTAGACACAGCCTGTTCTATTAGAACCGTTATTCGGGAGGCTTCCAAAACGCACTGGAACTCACAATAGATTGTGTTTTGCCATTTTTAAATAACAACATTTCATTTGAACTGAATCTCTGTGAAAACTCAACAAATCGTTTGGCTCTGTGTTGCGCAGACCTTGAGAGAACAGGCAAGAATACGCCATTCTCCCCTGGCTCACAATCTGTGGTTCAGCTGCTGGACTCAAAGGCAGCCTTTGATTCCTGCCCCTGATCCTTTTGCCCTGTGGAAGGAATTGGAGGGGGCTGCTTGGCATCATAGACTTCAGTCCTGCAGGGATATCCAATTTTTTTTCCTGATTTTCCAGAATTCACAGCTGCAAGCTGTCTGAATATGGAGACTCAGGATGGTTCCTTCATTTTATGCTTCCTTGTTTAACTACCCATGGTTAGGCCACAAACTCAGGGACAGAGGGTGGAAGAGGGATCTGTGCTGGGCTACAAGGCACAGATAGTTCAGTGAAAGCTGTCACAGATCCATCTCCCCTCCACCTATTATCTTCTACTCGAATGAGTGTGTCTGAGCCGCTGTAGAGGCCAGGCTTGACCTCATCCATCAAGTAATTACCCTGTTGAGATGGGTGAATCTCCCTTCTCCACCCCTCCAAACAAGGGGTCCTGGAATTCTTAGAGTGACCTGGGAGATGCTATTTTGGACAGTCCATCTACGATGATAACTGCCACCTGTGTTTTTGGCTTGGATCAGTGCTGACAGCAGTGATGGAAGCTGCAGCAAAACCCTCTGCTGCTCTTGCTGCTCTCCAAATCACTCCCAATACCTCTTCCCTTTGCCCATGCTTTGTAAACATCTGTTTTCATTGAGCTCAGGTGGAGTATCAACTAAAAATTACGGGAAAACAAAAATCAATCCAAAATTCTTTCTTTTTTTTTTCTCCCCTCTGGGCTCAACAAGACCTTCCCTCAGGTTTGTTCAGCCTAAAATTAATCTTAAAACTCTGCTGCCACGCAGATATTTCCACCTCCTTCATACACAGATGTTGCACCATGTGGGTCTCTGGAAAGCCACAAAACCTATCAAATAAATACCAACCTTTCACCAAAGTGAAATGGATTTGCAAGAGGTACCTTAGAGCAGATGGAGGGTTTGTTTTGGCTGTTGAATTTCTCTCTAGCTACAAGCAGTAGAAACAAACCCTCACTAAATTTCTTATCAGAAGATTATATCAGAACCCAAGAGCTTGTCAGTTCATGAAGATTTAATTAAACATGCTAAATTGTTTTCCATAATGCATTAACACAGTGAACTCCGAGTCCTCTTCCTTCTCCCAGTGGAAGCTCAGAGGATTCTATGTTTGCATCTTTTCCTGTCTCTGTTTGTCTGCAGACCAGCCTAGGTCAGTAATGGTGTGTGACAAGCTGAATAAAATCGTGCCAGGAGAACTTGAACTACATTTTTACCTCTTCAGTGATCTCTAAAGATGCTCATTGACTATATTTTCCTGGTGTTGGAAAAATTACTATGATAATTCTAGAAAGGAGGAGTACTTTTTGATTCTTTGCATTTTCTCCATGTCTGTTTCTAGCCACCTCTTTTCTCAGCCAGAAATAGTGTTGCTCCCATTTCTGTGCTGCTGGAAGGTACTCAAGTGTATTTGCTAATACTGCTGGAATGCCCAATTCATCCATAGATGCCAATCCTTGCCCAAATGGAATCCCTTTGCCAGCAGGTGGTTTTGTGGCATATATGGTGAGATAAGACATTTTTTATCTTGGCTCCTATTCCTAGTCCAGCTCCGTAGGTTTATAAAGTCTCATAAAAGCAGCTTTATAATTTTTTAACATTTCTAACTGTCTTATTATCCCCTGCAGAAACGCAGTGATGATGCCTTGTATTGACTTCCCCATGTTGCTATTGTATTCCCAGTAGCTTTCACAGAAATAGCCTTCCCAGAGCAGTATTAAGTAGTAGTGGTTATGTGATAGGGTAATGTTGTATTTTGGGAATATCAACTCCCACAATTTCATCAAAAGATGATGGGCCCCATTATTCTAGGGAATGTGTGGAGTAGGGAATGGCAGGTATTGCAGGGATGTGGACACTGGCATTAGTGCTGACCCTGTGCTTGCACATCTCTCCAAAAAGCAGGAGGGGCAGATGTGTATTTTTTGATTTTGAGGGGCATTATCTGATGGTTATGGGAAATATTGACATTTCATTTACTTGTACTGTGGCATTAGCTACTGTATAAAAATGATGCTTTGATTAATATCTGTAGTTATTGTATTATCATCATCACCATTGTGTGACATCCAAAAAGCTGCAGCTTCACCCTTTGTGCCCCTAAGCCCCGTAGGCAGTAATTCCCAAAAGTGCTGTGGGAAGCCTGGATGAAAACTTCATTGCTAATGCATGGCCAGCAACAGGTAGCAGAAAATAGCCTGACTAGGCAGGAAAATTAATTTATTTCAATGGATTCATTAGTGTGCCTTTTCAAATAGAGAAGAGGGATTTTGGTGCCCAATACATTGATATTTCCATTTTTGGTGCACAGAGCTTGGCCTCCAGCTGCAGCTCTGGAAAGACTTGTATCTTCTGCAGCTCCTTCCAGGGTCTGGCAGCCTTCTGCAGAATTCTGGGGCACCCTAAAATGGCACAGGGCATCTCTGTTTTACATCTGAATCATCCTCTGAGGCTGCTAAGGAGCTAACTGTGCAAACTGGAATTAAAACATAAAGCCCTAATTATATTGTGGAGTCATTTAGCATTCAGAGTTGGGTTCCCTCGTGCTCTGTGTCAGGACAGGAGAGGAAGGGTTGATGGGCACCTCCTCCTCCTCCTCTTATTCAGCATATTCTGCACTTCTAGGGTGCCACCCCCCAACCCAGATTCCAGAGGCACGGAATTCTTTGGGAGGAAAAAGCAATGCAAAAATAGAAAATTGCGGTATGGAGTTTTATGTTGGTAGCACAAAAGTTCCAGCATGTCAAAGACACTGTTATTGCTGTTTCTATCCTGTTCCTGGTGGGGCCAAACTCAGATCTCCTGGGAGTTTCCAGATGAGGTTCCTGGTGGAATATATAGGAAGATGTTGCCTTTTCCATCTCTCTTTCTTCCTGCCTTTTTTCTTCTTTTTTAATCCAGCAGGAATGAAATAAGTGCACGGCCTTTACTCAAAAAATGGACTTCATGAGGTGTTTCACAGGCAAACAATGACAAAGGAACACATAGAAAGACCTAAAAGAAAAAAGACATTCCTTAAATTGATACAAAACTGTAAAAAATGCTCTAAAATAATGTTTAATTTGACCCAGTAGAAGTTGGGGGTTTTTTGCTTCAGCCTTTTGAGCAAAAAGTTGATATCCTTTGTATCATGTAGCATATTTTCCCCAGAAAAAGCTGTGTTTAATGTGTAAAAATGAACAGCCTCCCCTGCTGGGATTCTGCAGTCACAATGGCTAGTTGTGCACAGGTAGCACGGGGGCAGATTTCTGCCTGATTCCTATCTTGAATCCTGTGCAGCCTTTTCTCACCAATCTCAAAAGTTGTCTGCTTATGCTCTGATTTTGTTACTGGCATCTGAAGGTTTATTTTCAAATCTAAGTTATTTAACACCCATTTGTACATTTTGCACATTTTTAACCCATATACAGGTCAGAGATGCTGAAATTTTCAAACAAAATAAAAAAGATTAATTAGAAAAATGTTAAGACAAGGTATTGTAAAAATATTGGTATAAAGATGTATTTTCGAGATGTTTTTGTTCATGTCTGCTCCTTTCTAGAAAGCTTTGGCTTTGATAATGGGAAGTTTTCTGCTGAAAAACATTTCTTAGAAGATTTCTTAGCAGATACTTTTGTGTAATGAAACACCATGTAAAGATAAACAATCACCTACCACCAATACTGAACATTTCATTCAAAAAATATAGATGTCTGGTATTAGCCTGAGATAGTAATTTGCTTTGGAAAATATGGTAGTTTTTTTAACATACCCACTCATTCTACATGGAATGAAAAATAAACCAATTTAACTGGCTGAAAAAAATCCCTGAAAACATATTGCACTGTCTAATTCTAGTTTAATTCTAGTGTTTATAGATGAGATTCTCTCCTGTTCTGGGGACTGAAATGACCCCATAAACTGACCCAAAAATATAAGTGAAACAGCTGTGTCCAGTTTCACCCCAATCTTACTGAGCAAGTGAAATTGCAATGAAATTTTGATCCTTCTCTGGACAAACAAAAAAGCTTCTTCAATTTCCATGGACAGAAAACATCAAAAACTGTTCAAGTAAAGAATTTTTATGGATTTTTCTACTGGAGAAATCTGAGGTTTCTCTGTAAGATCAGAACATAAAATCTGTAGTGAGATATTATCAAAGACTAGAGCCTAAACAATCTCAAAGTCTATCTAGCCTAAATAAAGAGCATGTCCTAATACATGCAATTTTTTTTTACAGAAGTAGTATGTAGGCTTTTGATCAGTGACTTACTTGGTATAAACATTGCTGTAAGAAAACAAGCATGAATATTTTTCTATTCTCTCATGCTAGCATGTGTCTCAATAGTTTAATATTTAATGTGAAGTCTGTACAGAGTTGGTTCTTCCATGGATTAACAAAGACTCAGGTGGAGATTTCTCAGTCTCCCATTTTGGTTGGCTCTGTGAAAAAAAGCCCCTAAAATAAAAAGTGCATGCATCAACCTTAAAATATTCTGATTGCAGAGAGAGGTTGTCAGAAATTAATTGAAATATAAATATTGTGAGCTTTATTTAAAGGTACTTTGAGCTCATCTTTGCTCTACTGAAGTTGGTGACTCCCATGCCAGCACTGACCAGGCAGGGCTAATTGTTGAAACTGTTGAAACTATCAACTTAGAACCTAAACAGTGCAGTCTCAACTCCCCAGATGACACAATCTCTGTGGCCCAAGGGAGGTGAATGATGCTGTATTTGCACAAGCTTTCTATACTGCCTAATACTGGTGAAATGAAAACGCAGGCACTTGGATGGCAGGCAATAGCAGGATCATTTTCTAAGCTCCATATTTCAGTCCTGGAGTGTGGATTGGTGTGACCCGGGGTCTTTGGCTGCTGCTGATGACAAGTGGGGCAGTCAGAGCTCAATGTGTTGAGGCATGTGTGATGTGTGAGATGCTCAAGCAATGCAAGGACTGCTGAGAAAACTCCCCTGTTTCTTTGGAAACTAGCCCTCAGGCAGCACTGGACACAACTCTGGGCCCTTTCTTGGGAACTGCTCCTTAACAAAAGCAAATTTGCTTTTCCTGAGGATTAGGTGCTCCATTTTGCCTGCACTGGAGTTCAAGGCTTACCATAGTGGTTTAATGTGGTGCTGCTTAGCTCAAGTGGGTCAGCTGTGAGGGAAAATGCAGATGGAACAGGTGGCTCCAGCACCCTGGATCCAAAAGAAGAAGAGCCATTCAGCAACACTTTTTAAAATTAGAAGTGTGATTTTTGAGCCATTTGGTCATTTCAACAGAACACCAGGTGTTGACTAGGCAAAGGACAGGGTGGTGCTATCAGTGAAGGACAGAATTTATGATAGAGTGGTGAGCAATGTGGACTTAAAAACACTGAAAACAGACCTGAACTAAGGCATCTCCCTGAGCTTTTCGCCAGCATAGAAAGAAGATTCTCTCAGCCTTGGAAAATGATGCTGCTATTTCAGCATTATTACAGGATGAGTGATCCTCAAGCTTTTTCCAGAAATCTTACATGGGGAGAGGGTGCTCCTGAATGCAGGTCCCATCTTTACAATCAGAGACTCACATTCTGGGTTTCCTCTGAGTGCAGCCCTTCAGGTAGTGTCAGAACTTGACCCCAAAGAGGGTCCTGTTCAATGAACACCCAGAGAGTTGTTGCAGCCTGTCCCACACCAGTTGTCCCTCAGAGAAGAGAGAAGGCTGGAGGCAGCACATGGATGGAAAACCCCTCAAGTCCTAGAAACAGAGACAGGCTCCAATTAAAATCATGGATCCCAACATGGGAAGACCAAAAAAATCATAGGATGCCAATCTCTTGTACGAACTGGACTTGCCTCTACTTGCTGCTCTCATTTTTCACTTTTTACGGGGAAGATTGGAAATCTCTGCTGGCTGAGCTGATGGAACCCCAGCACCTCACTGCAAAGTCATAACAGCAAAACTGGGATAGCGAAGATGAGCAGGAAAATTGCTTTTCCTTTTTGGCCAGGAATGAAGAGCTATTTTTTAATTCTACACAGAATGTTGGCATGATGTAGGAGTGCTTTGGGGATAGGAGTGCTTTGGGGATGAAGGTGGCAGGAGGGGGAAGAAGAGAGGCAAGGA